>JAYESA010000015.1:144123130-144258130 GCA_036927795.1 Iris macrosiphon
AGTACTTGAGATTATCATTATGATATTGCTCCTCCATTTGGAGTTGAGATCTTGACAGGTTTATATATTGATTGCGTGAGATTATTATCTAGATAGTTGACCTAGACAGCGTTCTACCGCCGCTGCTGCGGCGTAGGCTGGACATATCCACGACTCATGTCCGATTTTTCGGGTGCGGGTCGTGACACATTTTTGGTGGCGGTCCCATGCAGGTCTCGATTCATAATTAGTACGATGTCGTGGTGGTACAACAACTTAGTTGTACTGCTGCGAGCCTGCTATAGGATCTAGGATTTAGGATGAGAGTGTACTCAATCACGACTAGGAACAATTCCAATCTAATTATTCTGAAATTATTTCTTTTGAAATATTACTATCCTTATTTGATGATATCGTATCTTGCACCGTATTGACTTCTTTTGATCTGTGTTCAGGATGCCTCCGAAGACACGATCTCATCATACCGTTCCAGCAGTTGCCACTGAGAGGTCTACTACCTCTCGTCCAACTCATATTTAGGCAGCTGCTACCGCTTCACTCACCACTCCTGCGGTTGGGGGAGCATCTGTTTCTCCCGGGGATCCTCCTTCACCTGTCGATCCGAGGACTACCCCAGTCGTTCCGGTGGTTCCTCCACCACTTCCTGCACCAGTAGATGCCGCGCAGTTGTTTGCGTTCTTCAGGGAGATGATGGACGCACAGCACCGTCAGGTGGATATGATGAGGCTGGGTATTGAGAACGCCCACCAGGTGGCCATGACGGCAGTGGACAGAGTGGCACAGTTTCAGCCACAGGCAGATGAGATTCAGCGCCCGAGGCCGGGAAGTATCATTGACTTCCAAAGGATGAAGCCCAAGGAGTTCCGTGGTACAGAAGGGATCCTGTACGCGGATGACTGGATAGAGCAGATCGAGGGGATCTTCAGGCTGGCACAGATTCCAGACAGTATGCAGATAGAGGCAGCGGGAAGTCAGATGTTCGACCTCGCTTTGACATGGTATCGCACAGATACGAGGATCGTGGCACCAGGGCTTACTTGGGAGGCTTTCAAGAGACTTATTTAGGAGAAGTTTTTCCCAGATGTGGCGCTCAGTGCTTTGGAGAGCCAGTTTGAGGCACTCGTCCAAGGGAGCATGACGGTGGACGAGTACGCAGCGGAATTATACCGTCTGGGTAGATTTATAGATGGCTTGATTGAGGCAGCAAAGGCGAGGAAGTTTTGCAAAGGCTTGGTCATGGCGGTCAAGTCTTTGACCAGGAGCGACCGCGAGGCAACTTTTGAGCATATAGTAGGAGATGCTCAGAGAGCAGAGGATGACTTGGAGCTCAAGTCCAAGAGGGGCAGAGATGATTCAGGCAGTGCGAGTGGCAGTGCGGGACCGGCTAAGCGTCCCTATGTGCAGAAGGCAGCGCAGCAGGGTCAGGATCAGAGGGTGCCCACTTGTGCCTACTGCAGGAAGGCAGGACACACTTGGGATGTTTGTAGGAGGAGGCTGAAGGTGTGTTTGTTCTGTGGATCCGCTGCTCACCAGATACGATATTGCCCCACTGCACCTCTGTTGGGTGGAGCACAGGATCAGAGAGTTGGAGCTAGGCCACCTGTGGCACAGCATCATGCCCCGCACCAGTAGAGGGATACACCCCAGCAGGACAGAGCTTATGCGTTGACGGTCGAGGAGGCCGATGCTATGGGTGTCGGGTTAGCAGGTCTGTCTCTTTGTTCTTCTTCCTGTTCTTTCTATTCCTTGTGGTGTGCTTCATTAGTACCTGTTAGACTTTTCTATTTGTGCTGTGGTAGATAGTGTAGTGACCCTGATTGAGACTGTGATAACACGACCAGTAGGACCATGATCTTGCATGTTGTTTAGGTAGAATTTCTTGACTGTGATTGTTGGAGGTTTGACCTAGAGGGAGTGTGATTGACTTTAAATTTCGAGGATACAATTTTCTAAGGAGGATAGGCTTGTCACCACCCCATTTCCAGAGCCGAATATTTTTTTTAATTTTAATTTAGTTAATTTTGTATTATTTATAATTAATTGTATTTATATTTAATTAGTGGTTGTATTATTTTTTATTGATTTTTTTAGGGTTTTGGCAAGCCTGGACCCATGTCAGACCCTAGTGGACCCATGTCCGACCCAGCCCATACCCTTGTGAGACCTATTTTTGGGTTTATAAATATTTATTATATTTTTAGTGGGTTAGTTGGAGAGATTTGGAGTTAGTTTGAGTGCTTGTGGAACCCAAAACCCAAGTTAGGAGGGCATTTTGGACTTTTGGACTTTATGTAACCTATATTGTATGCTTGGCCGGCCCTCCCCACACTCCCAGACCCGCACACCAGCAGCCCCAGCCCCCTATTTCTTCTTTTTCACTTCTTCTTCTTCTTCTTCTTCTTCTTCTCCACTCATTCTTTCTTCTTCTTTTCTTCTTCCAAGTAAGTTTTCCCCATTTTCTTCTCTTCCTTCTTCCATTTCTTCTACTTATGTGAATCCTAACCCTACATTCTTTTCCAACCTAGGTGGGTAGAGCTTAGATTTGGTGTTGGAGCTAGATTTGGGAGCTTGGAAGCTTGGTTTGGTGGATTTGGAGCTTTTTGGAGACTTTGGCTTGGGATTCCAACTTCCAAGAGGTAAAACCTGATTTCCCCCCTTATAATTACTTTTATATAGTGTAATTAATAGTTTAGAACCTTCCTAGACCCTTAGGCTACCCGTGGGAGGAAGTTGGAACTAGTTTGGTTGTGTTTGGAGACTTTAACACTAGGTTTTGTGTCAATTTCGGGTGGAATCCAAATTGGGCCCAATTTTGGGTGATGCCCTAGGTTAGACGGACCTAGGTAGACATTGTCGGGTGTCTTGAGGGTGAGTGCGTGTCTCCGTTCGGACACGGGAAGCCGTGTCGCGGAGAAACGGGCATTTCGGGCATTTTCGGGGTTTTCGTCGTCTCCGATTCTAAGTGCGTGCGCGTTTTCGCCACGTGCCTAGAATCGACGCGGTAGCATTTTTTCTAGGATCTAGACATCGTTTAGGACTCGTGGGTAAATTTTGGGCCGATTCCGAGTTGGTTTGGTGTACGTTTTAGGAGGTTTTCTGAACCGCACACCGCGTGTTCGTCGAAATGACCGAACGACCATTTCGGCGTGGTTTCTTAGTTTCGGGCTTGTGCGCGCGTTGGGTTAGCTTCAGAAAGTGTGTGCTAGAATTCTCGGGCTATATTTTATATATTTATAGGTGTTTGTGCATGTCGGGGTCGTTGGGCGTGCGTTGGTGAGCGTTGTGGGCGTTGTGTGCGTTGTGTTGTGTGTTATGTGTGTGTTGTGTTTATATATATATATGTATATATATATTTGTGTGTGTGTTTCTATATATGCATATATATATGTATGTGTGTATGTTTATATATATATGTATATTTGTGTGTGTGGTTATGTATTAGTGAGTGTGTGTGTTAGTGTGTGTGAGAGTGTGTGTGTGAGGGTGTGTGAGAGTGAGTGAGTGTGTGTGAGTGAGGATATATATATATATATATATATATATATATATATATATATATATATATATATATATATATATATATATATGTTTGAGTGTGTGTGTGTGTATATGTATATATATATATTAGTGTGTATATATATAGATATATGTGTGTTTATATATATATATATATATATATATATATATATATATATATATATATTATATATATATATATATATATATATTATATATATATATATATATATATATCGATACGTGTCTATATATGTATTAGTGTGTGTTGTGCTTGTGTTTGTGTGTGTGTGTACTTATACATATGTGTGTGTTAGTAGATATATTAATGTGTGTATATATATATATATATATATATATATATATTATATAGAGAGAGAGAGAGAGAGAGAGAGAGAGAGAGAGAGAGAGAGAGAGACTTGTGTGTGTATATATATAATATATATATATGTATATATATATATATATATATATATATATATATATATATATATATGTGTGTGTGTGTGTGTGTGTGTGTCTGTATGTGGTCGTGTGTTTGTGTGTGAATGAGAGGGGGGGACAACATGTAGAGCAACAGCAGCTGCTGCTGCACTGCAGCAGCAGCACAGCAGCAGCAGCACAGCAGCATAAGCTAAGCAACAACAGCAGCAATATGAAGCACAGGCAAGCAGCAACAGCATCATTTTGATGCACAGCAGCAGCATCAAGGTTAAGGGGCAGCAGCAGCAGTAATGCAAGCAAGAGCAGCAGCAGATGTTCAGCGAGGTAGTTAGATTGTTAGATAGATGGTTTGATAGTTTATATAGATGAATAGATAGATAGTTAGATTGTAAGATAGATAGATATATAGTTATAGAGCTGGATAAATAGATAGACACATAGATAGATAACTAGATGGATGGATAGATGTTAGATAGATAGATACATAGATAAATAAATAGATAGATAGTTGATAGATAGGTAAATAGGTATTAGACAGATAGATACATGAATAGGTAGATAGATATCTAGGTAAATGGATATCTATATAGATAGTTATATAGTTTGATAGGTAAATATCTAAGGTATATATATATATATATTATATATATATATATATATATATATATATATAAATATAGAGAGAGAGAGAGAGAGAGATAGATAGATTTATAAATAGATATATACATAGCTAGATAGATAGTTAGATATCTAGATATATATATATATATATATATATATATTATATATGTATAGGTAAGGTAAGGTAAGGTAAGGTATATATGTATGTGTATGTGTGTGTATGTGAGATATATATGTAGATACCTAGGTATATGCATATATGTATTAGATATCTATATTTAGCCTAGATTATAGCTAGATATATATATATATATCTATATACTTAGATAGCTACTAGATAGCTAGTTAGAGGGGTTTGAGAGCGGTATCTCAATACCTTGAGATACCGAGGTATCTCAATACCTTGAGATATCCAAGGTATTGAGTTTCGAGCGGGATTTTTGAGAAATAGCCTAGGAATAGTATTGGAGTGATTTTTATATGCTTATGTGTATATATTTATGCGTGCTAGCATAGGTTTTAGCGGGTTTAGGCGGGGTGCGTGGCCTAGGGCGAGGTATCGGATACCGAGGGTATCCCGGTATCTCAAGGAGGCGAGTTTGAGAGTTTTCTAGCTTAATGAGCTCGGCTTGACCTAGAATTTCAGGAGCACCCTAGTTTGACCTAGACTTGACCGTAGTTGACTCGGTTGACCGCCAAAGTCAACTTTTGACCTAGTTTTGACCCAGAGTTGACTTTTTGGACCTAGAGTTGACTTTTTGACCCAGATTTTACCGGTTTGACCCGTTTGACCTAGAACGACCCTATAAGCCTATTTTTAATTACTTTATATCTGTTTAACTCATTAGAACCCTGTTTAACCTTGCTTTTCGTATAGGTCCTTGCGACACCAGTTCGGATCGCCAGTTGCTCAGGACGTCAGGCGAGTACATTCTCTGATAGTTTTTATTATCTGATGATTATTATGATTCAGCTTCTAGTATAGTATCATCTGATTATTCTGGCACAACACGGGACACTGACTGGTATTTCTGGATTTATTTACTTGCGACACGTATATTTTATGTTTCTGGCCTCTATTCTGGAATCACCTACAGGCATCACTACAGGCATCACTCATGTTCAGGCTGGACTCATACTTGATTTACGTGTCGGGTCTTGGATTCACTTGTATTAGTCAGGACGGGAAAATACTCGAGTAGACATATAAATATTCCCATATGGAATCATCAGGAATCACTCCCTCTGGTCTAATCTGGAATGATAGCAGCCGCGCACCCAGTGCGCGGTGAGCCGTACTTACCCCTAGCCGTTTACATGTCGAAATAAGTATTTCAAAGACACCGAGTTCATTCTTAATAGTCTGGACTCTCATGCATTTCTTGCTGGTCTCACTTACATATTTTTGGACTTGACTCATTACATGCATTTCATGCTGGACTCACTACACGTTCATGTGAACGGACTTGATCTTAGTTTAGATTCTTGTATCTTGCAGTTATTACTATCTTGTTTCTGATATTCTTGCATCTTTACCTTTATGCACCAATAATTTATATATTTTTTGTTTCATACTTGCTTCATTCTTCTTGCTACTTGCTATAACTGTTTTATAGTATTTATCATTTAAATGGAACTGCTGTTAGAGATGTACTTGCTCCAGTCCTGACTGGATATATTTTTTAGAGTATCCGAAGGAGTGGTGTCCGAAGTTTTATGGACCTGAGCCTGTCGATGGTGCAGACAGGGACCCTCTAGCTTAGGAGTGATTTTCGGGTTGGTAGCCGGGATCACTAGGACCTTGTCATTGTTTTTATTAGCTTTTAGCACCGGATTTGTCTCCGGTTTTGGATTAAGACCTTGTATTGTATATTATTTTGGATGATGTATTATTATTATTGATGTTGTGGTTGTTGTAGTTGTTGTTGTTGGTTAGACTTTGGAGTTGTTAGTCTTCTTTATTATCTTATCGTGCTTAGATTCGTGATTGAGTACTTGAGATTATCATTATGATATTGCTCCTCCATTTGGAGTTGAGATCTTGACAGGTTTATATATTGATTGCGTGAGATTATTATCTAGATAGTTGACCTAGACATCGTTCTACCGCCGATACTGTGGCGTAGGCTGGAAGTACCCACGACTCATGCCCGATTTTCCGGGTGCGGGTCGTGACACCTTGTCTACAGTAACTGAAAATTTTAAAATTCCCCCGACCACACAGTATCCGCCGCCGGCGACCCCTTCTGTTCACCTCCCCTTAACCGCGGCGACCCCTCCATTCTACCTCCCCGTAACCGTCATACTCTGACCTTCTATAAAACCCCAGTCGTCGAACCCCTACCACCATCACAACCCCCTCACCCTCTTCGACTTCGGCCTCGACGACTCCGACGACAACGACTCCGGCCTCGACGACTCCTACTCCGACAGGAACCTCCCCGAGCAGCAGCGATTAAACACACGTGAGCAGCGGGTGACTAACAACAGCAGTCGACGATCATGCACCACCGCTGACGATCGAGCACCGCCACCCGCCACCGTCCACGCACAGCACATCGCGGCCGACCCCCTCTGTTTACAGTGAGTTATCTTCCTCCACGTTATATCGATTCTCGAACGGCCTATTGCGTTGTGTTCGCAGTATGACCCTCTTGAACCTTGTATAATTAGTTTAGGGTATCGTGTCCTATGTCATTCGCAAATTATAACGCAAAACAAGAAATAATAACCCAAGTTATAGTTTGGAAACTATCCCAAAGTCCCATGTTCATGGCCATTTTTCTCCCAACTTGGTTAATATTTCTAAATTTTACTTGAATAGTAATTTAGACAACATAACCAAGATTTAATCACATTAATTAGTTTATCTTAATTTAATGTATGATGAGTTTTATTCGTCGTTGAAGTTGACCAAAAACTTGGTTTTCAAAATCCAAAATTTCTCGAAACTGGATGCATCCCGCTAAACGAGAAAACTTCGTCGTGTACGAATCATATCGAAAGACGTGTATCGTCAACGCGGACGTATGAAATTTTGCAAAAATTGATTTGGATGTACGTGTACACCAAAATCAACGCGTATCCGTCAAGAAATCCCATATCGACCTGTTTTGACACTCATCATAATTTCGTGTGTGCTCGTCGTTTTGCAATAAAACTTATGCCATCAGATTCGTAACGTTACGTTGGTCCTGTGACCAAAATTTGGTTTAATTCTAAGAACGTTGATGAAACCCCATTTTCGTAGGCCCTATGGCTCCACTTGACGGACGATTTTATAATTGGCTCATCAAAATTCAGTTTTGGACCTTCTGTTGGATTCGTATCATCGTTCTGGACTTGTAGATACTAAGTTTGACAAATTTAAAGAACTTTATCTCTAGCCCATTTTTTTGTGCGAAGTGGGCCACATGTGGACCTCGTTTTAACCAGAAACTATCAATACTGTCCTGTGTCCAAATTGGACTTATGGATAGTCAATCCTAGCTATTTTATGTATTCTGGGAGTGATGGTAATGTTTGTTTCAGCATTCGGAGGCATACCTAGAGATTTTGCTGTTACCGGAGCAACTGAAGGAGTTTAAAACCCAAGCAAGTGTACCTTGCCAACTTGCAGTAAATCATATTATAATATCGACTTGTGTTTTATTTTATATATTCTTGTGATGTACCTATTCAATCTATGACCATGAGACGTTGCTTAACGTCTGAACAATATTCGGGTGTCGACGCCGTACGCGGAGTCGTGTAACATCACTTAGAAAGTTGATACCACGAACCTATATTTTTCGTGCTTGCTTTACCAAGTACGTCATACCATAAGACACTTAACACTATTCATGTGACAGAATATTTCTTGAGTTATTCATGGTGATTCTGTATAGGTTTACAGGATTCATGACATAAGTCTTGCATTTACATAGATATTACTATGACTCGCTGTACTAGCTTGAGGTCATGATCTTGCGTGTTATGGACATGATACGTCGTAGACATGAGACGTGTGATTACATTGGGTGGGGAGAGACACACAGGCTACATGCTGATTACATATATATATATATATATATATATATATATATATATATATATATATTTATTATTGAGGTGCTTTAACCTCTATATCAGAGCTTGGCCCATTACGTGATATTACTGCTACCGGTTCCCCGACACAGAGCTTGTAGTGGTCTCAGCCTGAGTACTAGTGATGCTCTCATTTGCATATCACATAGCTGTTTACATAGTTTGTCCTGTTGATATATTTTTATATAATGTATTTTATTTGGCTTGAGTTATTCTTGTAAGGACATGGATCCGGATTATGTCCCCAGGTATAGTAGAGGAGATATACCCTGAGGTATACGGGACATGAGCTGACGCTGGAGCAGTACTAGCACCAGAGGATGAGGTGGTGCTAGAGGATTTCTCCTGAGTATTTTGTTTTGATTTACTCAGTTATTTCTGTTTCTAGATACTCTATATCATGACTCTTGGATTACTGTATTAAACTTATTATCGGGTTGTTTCCTGAGACACTTTTTATTGAGACTTATTGATGGATTAATTTTTTTTATTAGTCTGATATTTTGAATTATGTTTACCTTCTGTGGATGAGATTAGAATTAGACTCTAACATGTTTCGTAGACCATTATATTTGTTTTACAGCTTAAGTACACTCTAACGGGTCCATTAAATTGGGTTTATCCATTGGAGTTTTGTTGCTGGCCATTGCCACGTGGCTAGTCCCTCGGTATTTTGGGACTGGGTCGTGGCATAGTTTTTGTGGTAGCCCATGCAGGTCTACGACTATATTTCTTTGGTTTCAACTAAGGGACCGAGCAAGCCTGCGATTAGAATAAGTTATAGGATCTCATCCACTTGTTGTTCTGTTCTTGACCTCCATATCGACTTTAAAATAATTTCTTGACTTGCATCATGTCTTGATTTCTCTGTGCGATTCTCATAGTTTACTTTTAATGCAGAGTAATAGACCCACAATGTCATGCCCCAGTCCCAAAATATTATGGGACCAGGCCACGTGGCATTGGCCAGCTGACACGTCTCCGAGGATATCCCAATTTAATGGATCCTGGCGAAGAGTGCTACGCTGTCCTAAATCTAACAAGTCTAATCAACAACAGTCAATGTCTAATCTCATCCACAAACAACAAGTATAATACTGAAAGAAAGACTGGAATATAAGGACATAGACGAAAGACATAGTACAACTGAAATAAGTCTGGTGGGAACAAACCCACTATAATGTACTGATAGACTGAAATAAAGTATTGAATGTCTGAAATGAAAGTACAGCTAAGGAGAGACTGGAACAACATCTAACTAGGTAAGGAGCTCCAGTCATAGGCGGAAGGCCTACCAACCTGATCAGGGGTACTCTGATGGAAGTACCTCCAGCTCCTCGTCAAGAGCAAACCTCGCCTCTACACCTGGCCCGTAAACTGTGGGATAAAAGGCCTCGTCCAGATCTGAAAGATAACCAGGTCCTCAGAGGGACGTAACAAGATACAATATGCATGCCAGATATAGTACTGAAATAAAAGTAAAGAGGGGGGTGTGCTAACCATCTAAGTGAATACAATATAAGGACAACCTAGGAACGTATAAGTAGGTGTAGGCATAACGTCCAACGTCCTCTAGAGTGTGGTATCTGTAATCGTCCATCATTCCGAAGAATGAGGTATCTGTATATAAGTATAACGTCCATACTCTAAGGCGTGGTGTCTGCTATGTATACATACGTCCGTAACACTCCGTAGAGCGCGATGTCTGAATATAGGGAGTCACCGGGTCTGTGGTTCCTCTGGATACCACGGAGTCCGGTGGGGGTATCCCATACGTTTATCAGTTGTCCTTCCCGCCCAATGTAGATACGCAAGTCGAATATACGACATGAGTGTACCGTATCTAGATGCCAAGTCTCAAATAACTATGTTACTCTAGAATACATGCTAGTCCGTGATGCACGTCATACGCACCGATAGCGAATCGGGTACGCGGACCCGCATCCCAATATGAATGTACCATCGAGGTACGTGTATAGTGCCATGGTCTAGGAGGATATCAGAATATCCTCGCAGTAGTGTGGGAGTCAACTAGCAACTAGGTCAAGTACTCTACTCATCGACACAATGTCGACTGCACCCGAATCAATCTCGGATGCGCACAGTTCATGTATATTTGAAATATTTAACATTTAAATTTAAAGCAGTAATCCAGCAAGGTATACTTGCCTGTCCCGGGTAGCTGCGAAATCCAAAGCCCTGCTCCTGATGCCTCGGCAGTAGTGTCCAGCAATCCTATATAGGATATAGTAATGTCCAAATTAGTCGCTACAATAGCACGACTAGGACACACTGTCCGTATCTACAACTGACACAGGGTCGGGGCTGTATGTATATATAGCTAACACTATTATTTATATATACACTAAAGCATATTTAAATATATTAAATAATATATTTGTTTATTAGTACAAAAATAATATTTATGTATTATTTAGCAATACACTGGTAATTATGTTATATTCAATAAATACATATATATGTATATAATAGATAATATCCATAACATCATTTATTTATACATATTCATATATAGTATGGTAACTTGAAATATATACATTTATATACATATATATTAATATATATACATATTAGGTATTCAAATAAAAATAGGGTATTTAAACTCATGTATATATATACTATGTATATACATACATTTTTTATTTATAAAAATACGTACTTATATATTTATATTATATACAAAATATACCAGAAAATAGAAATACAGTATATACATAAAAATAATACTTGATTTCCCAAAATGTATTTAATATTATAGATATTAGATATTTAACATTCTTTGTATTTTAAAAATAACATACCTACATACATACATACATACATACATACATACATACATACATACATACATACTTACTTACTTACATACATACATACATACATACATACATACATACATACATACATACATACATACATACATACATACATAATATAAATTAAATAAAAAAAATGATTATAATATATAATATGGAATTTATACAGGAATATAATAAATATATATACTGTTAAATACCTAAAATACAGTAAATAGTATCGTATACGTATTAAAATACGAGATTCATGAGATTCCTATATATATAAACTTGCAACTGAAATTACATGTATAAATATTAATAAACACACATAAAATATTGTACTTAAGTATTCGACAGGTCGAGGGGGTCGAGTTGGTCGGTCGTCGCCGGCGGGGGTGGCCGGACGGCGCTCCGGCGTCGCGCGGGGAGTTCGGCAGCAGCAGCCGCGGTTCTGGACTCGTCGACGCTGTGGGCTTGAGATCTCTCCGGTGCGTCGACATCGTCGGCTGAAATTTTGTGGGGAGGAAGAGGACTGGCTGGGGGAGGCTTCGGTGAAGTATGGTGGTCGGAGGTGCGGGGGTAGAGGAGTACGAGGCGATGGGGTGGTCGGTTGTGGACGCGTGGGATAGGACAGCCGGGTTGGTGCGGGCGGTCGGGGGAGCTACTCCGGCGTCGTGGGGGCCGGAGACTCAGGTGGCAGGTAGGGGGGAGACAGGCGAGGGTGGTCGAGTTGGTATGGCGGCGGTCGGTGGAGGCTGGTGGCGGTGGTGGAGCTCGGGGATGAGGTGTTGGGGTCGGCTGTTGGTTGAGTTTGGTTGGGGTTTTAGTATTTAGGGTTTGGGTTTTCTCATTTAATGAGTAAATAGCATGTATATGTAGGAGAAAGAGTGAGGGGGGGGGGGGGCTGCCTAGGGATTAGGGCCGGCTGGACAACCATTTTTGGGGAGTGGGGTTGTCCATCAAGATGAGTGGAGGGCTAGGAATAGGCGATTCAAATTTGTAGGGTCAAGATGGGTTCCCATAAAGGTAATGCAAGGACATGTAAATGGGGAAGAAATTTTAATGCTCATGATTGGTCATGACCATTACTTTTCTCCATGATGGTTTGGGCCAATGAGAGGGGGGCACCTTATTGCAATTTTGCAATTAGGCCCCTGACAATTTGGTATTTGCACGATTAATTTGTATTAGGGATTTAATGTGACCAAACACCATGTTTGGTGTTCCTCATTGGTCTATGATGGTGTTTGGTGTTTTGTATGAGGCTTGTGGGTGTGGATGTGGGTTTGGGTTGGATTTGGGTTCAATTTAATTTAGGTTAGGTCTCCACATTAATTAATTCATAATTAATGTAACGGTGTTTCTAATTTAATTTAATTAAAAACCGGGAGTCTAAATTGGGTTGGACAAGGGTCATTGGTGTAGTAGGCTCAGTGTACAATATTATCGTGGTCTGGGTTGGTCAAAACTGGTTGAGGTGGGGTCTCAATTTCGATTGGAACGGACAACGAACGTAATTACGCAAGTTTAATAATTTGCACACGGACGTTTGTAACGACTTTTGTGCGTCTAAAATCAGGCACGAAATTCGGTATCCGGGGTTTGTTCCTAGTTCAATATGATGGTTTTACGTGTCTAGGTCAAATACGTGGACTTTGGTTTTAGGGCAACAGCTAAGGTAGTATCCTAAAATAATCAATCATTGCACAAGTATTATAATACTATATATTAAATCTTATTTAATTTAAGTTAAACCTAATTAGGTCAATTTACTAGTAAACCCTAATTTCTGGTCGAGGGGGTTTACAACATACCCTCCTTAGAGCATTTCGTCCTCGAAATTAAAACAGACATATAGAATAACTGTTGAATGAAATAAGTACTATCACATACCTAGGCCTTCGAAGAGATGGGAAAAACGTTGCCGAATATCGTCCTCTCGTTCCCAGGTTGATTCACCTGGTGCATGATGCCTCCATGAGACACGAACTAGAGGGATAGTCTGGCCTCGCAGTACCTTCTCGCTTCGGTCTAGGATCTCTACTGGCTCCTCCTGGTATGACAAGCTTGGACCAACGGTGATCTCCGAGTGGTCAAGCACATGACTCGGATCCGGTATGTATCTCCTCAGCTGAGATACATGGAAGACGTCGTGAACTCCTTCCAGTGTCTGCGGCAAGGCCAATCTGTAAGCAACTTTTCCGACGCGCTCTAGCACATCGAAGGGTCCGATGTACCTCGGACTCAGCTTCCCTCTGCCTCCACATCTGATGGTTCCTCTGGTAGGTGAAATCTTCAGGAACACATGTTCTCCAACCTGAAACTCTAAGGGTCGTCGATGCGCATTAGCCCAATGCTTCTGCCTGTCCTGTGCTGCTCGTAGATGCCCCTGGATCTTCTTCACCTTCTCCACTGTATGGACGATCAACTCTGGCCCTAGAATCTGCCTCTCGCCTACATCGCTCCAACATACGGGGGAACGACACTTCCTACCATACAATGCCTCATAGGGAGCCATCTGAATGCTCGCCTGATAGCTATTGTTGTAGGAAAATTTGACCAAGTGCAAGTGGTCCTCCCATGAACCGCTGAAGTCAAGCATGCAAGCCCTCAACATATCCTCCAGCGTCTGAATGGTGCGCTCGGATTGTCCATCGGTCTGCGGGTGGTACGAAGTACTAAACTTAAGGCGGGTACCAAGACTCTCTTACATACTCCTCCAAAAGTACGATGTAAACCTCGTATCCCGGCCAGACACGATACTGACTGGCACTCCATGCAATCGTACAATCTCCCTCATGTACATGTCTGCCAAGACTTTCGTAGATTGCCCAACCCTGAAGGGTAAAAAGTGGGCAGACTTGGTGAGTCTATCTACGATTACCCATACCGCATTGCGACCACTAGGACTCCTTGGGAAACCCGTGACGAAGTCCATGGTGATGTGCTCCCATTTCCACTCCGGTATCGGGAGCGACTGAAGTAATCCGGCAGACCTCTGATGCTCAGCCTTGACTTGCTGACATACCAGACACTTAGCCACGAAGCGGGCTATCTCTCTCTTCATCCCGTGCCACCAGTAGTACTGCCTCAGGTCTCTGTACATCTTCGTACCTCCTGGATGTATAGAATAGGTCGAACTGTGTGCCTCCGTCATCAGCTCCTGGCGCAGCTCTCCATTCGAAACATAGAGACGATCTCCACATCTCAAAGTCCTGTCCTCGTGTATACGCAGTCCCGTCTGTATCCCAGCCTCTGTCCTTTGTCGAAGCCTCTGAAATCTGGCGTCTGTCGGCAAAGCGGCCTTGATTCTCTCTACCAATGTCGATTGCACCTGGAAACTTGACATCTGGCCGTCTACTCCGGGCATAATGACTTCGATACCCAACTGTTCTAGATCTCTCAACAGATATTGTTGGGTAGTCAGGAAAAATGCTATGGGCTTCCTGCTTAAAGCATCGGCTACCACATTAGCCTTTCCCGGATGGTACTATAGCTCAATCTCGAAGTCTGCCATCACTTCGAGCCAACGTCTCTGTCTCAGGTTCAGGTTCTTCTGTGTGTAGACGTATTTAAGGCTCTTGTGATCGGTAAATATCTCCACGCGCTCTCCGTACAGGTAGTGCCTCCAAAGCTTCAAAGCAAAGATCACTGCGGCAAGCTCCAAGTCGTGGGTGGGATAGTTCTTCTCATGGGTCCTCAACTGTCTAGAGGCATAGGCCACAAACTTCCCATGCTGCATCAAAACGCATCCTAATCCTTTCCCGGACATATCGCTATAGATCACGAATCCTCCGGGTCCAGAAGGTATGGTCAAGATGGGTGCTGTAGTCAGACGCTTCTTCAGCTCATCGAATGCCGTCTGACACTCCTCTGTCCAGGTTAACTCCTGATCCTTGCGGGTCAAGCGGGTCATCGGCTCTGCGATCCTTGCGAAGTTCTCTACGAACCTCCGGTAATATCCGGCAAGTCCTAGGAAACTCCTCACCTCCGTGACGTTGGTAGGGGTCAGCCACGTCTCTACGGATGAAATCTTCGCGGGATCCACTGAAATGCCATCTCCCGAGATAACGTGTCCAAGAAATACGACACGATCTAGGAGAAACTCGCACTTGCTCAGCTTGGCATAAAGCCTCTCTCGTCTCAGCGTCTCTAGCACTAGCCTCAAATGCTCTCCGTGCTCCTCGTGGCTCTTCGAATACACCAAGATGTCGTCGATGAAGACTACCACAAACTGGTCCAGATACTCATGGAAGACTCGGTTCATCAGGTTCATAAACACAGCAGGCGCATTTGTCAATCCGAAAGGCATCACTAGGAACTCGTAATGACCGTAACGAGTCTTAAATGCTGTCTTTGGAATGTCCTCCCTTCGCACCTTCACCTGATGGTAGCCCGATCTCAAGTCGATCTTTGTGAACACCACTGCTCCTGTCAGCTGGTCGAACAGATCGTCGATTCGTGGTAGAGGGTACTTGTTCTTGATAGTCAGAGCATTAAGGGCTCTGTAATCAATGCACATCCGGAACGTTCCGTCCTTCTTCGGCACAAACAATACTGGTGCTCCCCAGGGTGATGCACTAGGACGAACGAATCCCTTGATCTGCAACTCCTCTAGCTGTAGCTTCAGCTCATCAAGCTCCTTCTTCGCCAATCGGTACACATTTGATGATACCGGTGCTGCTCCAGGTATTAGCTCAATGGTGAACTCCACCTCTCTATCAGGCGGTAGGCCTGGCAATTCCTCTGTGAAAACATCCTCGAACTCTGCAACGATTTTTGGGGGTGCCGTCTCCATCGCCATGTAAGCTCCAGCTGTATGTCCGACTCCTAGCTCGATGGTGCCTCGCATGAATTCGAATTCCGGTTGTCCTGGCAGTCTAAAAGTAACGCTACCCTTCCGACAATCTAGCACGGCATTGTACTGGCTTAACCAGTCCATGCCCAGAACTACGTCGAAAGCTGGTATTGGAAGTACCAACAATCGCGCTCTCATCTCCCTACCACAAACTACTACCGAGCACGTTCTAATGGTGCTGGTAACCGGTACGATGCCTCCTCCAGTAAGTATCTTCCAACTCTTGGGTAAGGGGGAGGTTGCTACTCTATGCATTGCTACGAAGCTACTAGATATAAATGACAGTGTAGCTCCAGAATCAAACAGTGCAGTTGCAGGTAATGATGTAACTAGAATTGTACCTGCGATAGTCTCTCCTTCCGGTTCCTCCTCGATAGATGCTAAAGCAAAGGCTTGTCCGCGCCTCTGCCCTCCTGCCTGCTGGCGGGCCTGGTTGAAGTGTGCCTCCTGTGGAACCAAGGGTGGTCCTCTCTGCTGTCCTCCGGTAGCTGGTGGACGCTGGCCTCCTGCTGGGGGTGGTATCCTCAGTGGTGCTGCTGGTGGCCTCTGT
Source organism: Iris macrosiphon (assembly GCA_036927795.1). Taxonomy (NCBI): domain Eukaryota; kingdom Viridiplantae; phylum Streptophyta; class Magnoliopsida; order Asparagales; family Iridaceae; genus Iris; species Iris macrosiphon. The sequence continues at coordinate 144,140,025 of JAYESA010000015.1, forward strand.
CCAGTCTGGGGTGCTGCGTCTCTGCGCTGGGGGCAGTCTCTAGCAAGGTGCTGGCTGGCTCCACAGACCATACAGAGCCCGAGCTTCTTCCTGCAGTCTCGGATGACGTGTCCCCTCTTGCCACAGAAGTGACAGGTCGGAAGCTCCTTCTGTTGGTATGGCGCTGTCCTCTGTTGCGCCTGCGTTCCTGGGCGGCGAATCGGTCCTCCTGCTCCTTGCTGGGTCTTGGCTGGTACGTTCGCGCTGGAACGTCTCGCTCCTCCTCCTCCTATAGCCTCCTGGATCCTTGCCTCTGATAGGACCTGTTCATAAGAGATCCTTGCCTGGGTAGTAGTGTACCTCTGCAGCTCATGAGAGAGGCTATGGTGGAATTTCTTGGCTTTCTCCAGGTCATTGGGGATCAGGGCTGCTCCAAATCGGCTGATTCTGCTGAACTCTCCGTCGTAAGCGTCCACAGTTAGGTTCCCTTGCTCCAGGTGCAGGAACTGAGAGTACAGGGCGTTCCTCACCGTAGCTGGGAAATACTTTATATTGAAGTGCTCTAGAAATTCCTTCCAAGTCTGCTGTCGGCCAATGCTGCGCTCTATAGAGTCCCACCAGTGATGGGCGTTGCCTGTAAGTTGGGCCCTCACCGCGGTCATCCAGAGATCGGGGTGTAGCTGTGAACCCTCTAACAGCATCTCAGTGTTGGAGACCCAGTCTGAGATCTCCTATGCCGTCTCCTTGCCCGAGAAGGTATCCGGGCCCATCGTTCTGAAGCCTCGTACAGTGCCTGCTCGCTGGGTAGGTGCTGGTGCTGGTGCTGGTTGAGCAGGTGTCCTCTCCAGTACTGCCATCAGACCCTGTCTCAGAGTCTCCGTCTGCTGCCACTGGGCCTGCATCATCATCTGGAAGAACTGTATCATCTGGGGCTGTTCCTCTGCTGGTGGCATCTGAGGTGGAAACGGTGGAGGTGGTGGAAGCGGTACCTCCGGCTGTCTCCTTGGGGTCTCCTCGGGTGCTGGCCTCTCGTACTGCGGCATCGGTGTCGCCCTCGAGGTCTGCCCCTCGAAGTACTGCCTCGGAATCATCTGCGATGCCTGACCCTCTGGCTGCTGCGTCTCCTCGTCGGGAGAGACCTGATGCTAGTGCATCATGGGGGCCTGTGGGATCACCTCTGCCCCTGGCTGCTGCTGTCTGGGTGGTCCCTGTGTCGTATCCTCCCTCGGTGCTGCAGGTGGTACTATGGCACCGAGTATCTCACGTCGGCTCCGAAGGTTCATCTCGCTGTAAGAGATAGAACTTCATTAGAGAGAGTACGAAAAAATCAAACAGGATACAAATATATTATAATTCGAAAGAGGTTCAAAGGCGTAATCAAGTGGACGAGACTTAGTAATTTCTATCCTATTGCAGGCTCGCTGGGCACGTTTCCATACCACAAGCGATAGAGGTTGGTGTTTCTGAGACCTGCATGGGCTACCAGTAAAACCATGTCATATCCCAATCCCAAAATATTATGGGACCAGGCTACGTGGTATCGGCCAACTGACACGTCTCCGAGGATATCCCAATTTAATGGGTCCTGGCGAAGAGTGCTACGCTGTCCTAAATCTAACAAGTCTAATCAACAACAGTCAATGTCTAATCTCATCCACAAACAACAAGTATAATACTGAAAGAAAGACTGGAATATAAGGACATAGACGAAAGACATAGTACAACTGAAATAAGTCTGGTGGGAACAAACCCACTACAATGTACTGATAGACTAAAATAAAGTACTGAATGTCTAAAATGAAAGTACAGCTAAGGAGAGACTGGAACAACATCTAACTAGGTAAGGAGCTCCAGTCATAGGCGGAAGGCCTACCAACCTGATCAGGGGTACTCTGATGGAAGTACCTCCAGCTCCTCATCAAGAGCAAACCTCGCCTCTACACCTGGCCCGTAAACTGTGGGATAAAAGGCCTCGTCCAGATCTAGAAGATAACCAGGTCCTCAGAGGGACGTAACAAGATACAATATGCATGCCAGATATAGTACTGAAATAAAAGTAAAGAGGGGGTGTGCTAACCATCTAAGTGAATGCAATATAAGGACAACCTAGGAACGTATAAGTAGGTGTAGGCATAACGTCCAACATCCTCTAGAGTGTGGTATCTATAATCGTCCATCATTCCGAAGAATGAGGTATCTGTATATAAGTATAACGTCCACACTCTAAGGCGTGGTGTCTGCTATGTATACATACGTCCGTAATACTCCGAGCGCGGTGTCTGAATATAGGGAGTCACCGGGTCTGTGGTTCCTCTGGATACCACGGAGTCCGGTGGGGGTATCCCATACGTTTATCAGTTGTCCTTCCCGCCCAATGTAGATACGCAAGTCGAATATACGACATGAGTGTACCGTATCTAGATGCCAAGTCTCAAATAACTATGTTACTCTAGAATACATGCTAGTCCTTGATGCACGTCATACGCACCGATAACGATTCGGTTACGCGGACCCGCATCCCAATATGAATGTACCATCGAGGTACGTGTATAGTGCCATGGTCTAGGAGGATATCAGAATATCCTCGCAGTAGTGTGGGAGTCAACTAGCAGCTAGGTCAAGTACTCTACTCATCGACACAATGTCGACTGCACCCGAATCAATCTCGGATGCGCACAGTTCATGTATATTTGAAATATTTAACATTTAAATTTAAAGCAGTAATCCAGCAAGGTATACTTGCCTGTCCCGGGTAGCTGCGAAATCCAAAGCCCTGCTCCTGATGCCTCGGCAGTAGTGTCCAGCAATCCTATATAGGATATAGTAATGTCCAAATTAGTCGCTACAATAGCACGACTAGGACACACTGTCCGTATCTACAACTGACACAGGGTCGGGGCTGTATGTATATATAGCTAACACTATTATTTATATATAAACTAAAGCATATTTAAATATATTAAATAATATATTTGTTTATTAGTACAAAAATAATATTTATGTATTATTTAGCAATACACTGGTAATTATGTTATATTCAATAAATACATATATATGTATATAATAGATAATATCCATAACATCATTTATTTATACATATTCATATATAGTATGGTAACTTGAAATATATACATTTATATACATATATATTAATATATATACATATTAGGTATTCAAATAAAAATAGGGTATTTAAACTCATGTATATATATACTATGTATATACATACATTTTTTATTTATAAAAATACGTACTTATATATTTATATTATATACAAAATATACCAGAAAATAAAAATACAGTATATACATAAAAATAATACTTGATTTCCAAAAATGTATTTAATATTATAGATATTAGATATTTAACATTCTTTGTATTTTAAAAATAACATACCTACATACATACATACATACATACATACATACATACATACATACATACTTACTTACATACATACATACATACATACATACATACATACATACATACATACATACATACATACATACATACATACATAATATAAATTAAATAAAAAAAATGATTATAATATATAATATGGAATTTATACAGGAATATAATAAATATATATACTGTTAAATACCTAAAATACAGTAAATAGTATCGTATACATATTAAAATACGAGATTCATGAGATTCCTATATATATAAACTTGCAACTGAAATTACATGTATAAATATTAATAAACGCACATAAAATATTGTACCTAAGTATTCGACAGGTCGAGGGGGTCGAGTTTGTCGGTCGTCGCCGGCGGGGGTGGCCGGACGGCGCTCCGGCGTCGCGCGGGGAGTTCGACAGCAGCAGCCGCAGTTCTGGACTCGTCGACGCTGTGGGCTTGAGATCTCTCCGGTGCGTCGACGTCGTCGGCTAAAATTTTATGTGGAGGAAGAGGACTGGCTGGGGGAGGCTTCGGTGAAGTATGGTGGTCGGAGGTGCGGGGGTGGAGGAGTACGAGGCGATGGGGTGGTCGGTTGTGGACGCGTGGGATAGGACAGCCGGGTTGGTGCGGGCTGTCGGGGGAGCTACTCCGGCGTCGTGGGGGCTGGAGACTCAGGTGGCAGGTAGGGGGGAGACAGGCGAGGGTGGTCGAGTTGGTATGGCGGCGGTCGGTGGAGGCTGGTGGCGGTGGTGGAGCTCGGGGATGAGGTGTTGGGGTCGGCTGTTAGTTGAGTTTGGTTGGGGTTTTAGTATTTAGGGTTTGGGTTTTCTCATTTAATGAGTAAATAGCATGTATATGTAGGAGAGAGAGTGAGGGGGGGGGGCTGCCTAGGGATTAGGGCCGGCTGGACAACCATTTTTGGGGAGTGGGGTTGTCCATCAAGATGAGTGGAGGGCTAGGAATAGGCCATTCAAATTTGTAGGGTCAAGATGGGTTCCCATAAAGGTAATGCAAGGACATGTAAATGGGGGAGAAATTTTAATGCTCATGATTGGTCATGACCATTACTTTTCTCCATGATGGTTTGGGCCAATGAGAGGGGGGCACCTCATTGCAATTTTGCAATTAGGCCCCTGACAATTTGGTATTTGCACGATTAATTTGTATTAGGGATTTAATGTGACCAAACACCATGTTTGGTGTTCCTCATTGGTCTATGATGGTGTTTGGTGTTTTGTATGAGGCTTGTGGGTATGGATGTGGGTTTGGGTTGGATTTGGGTTCAATTTAATTTAGGTTAGGTCTCCACATTAATTAATTTATAATTAATGTAACGGTGTTTCTAATTTAATTTAATTAAAAACCGGGAGTCTAAATTGGGTTGAACAAGGGTCATTGGTGTAGTAGGCTCAGTGTACAATATTATCGTGGTCTGGGTTGGTCAAAACTGGTTGAGGTGGAGTCTCAATTTCGATTGGAACGGACAACGAACGTAATTACGCAAGTTTAATAATTTGCACACGGACGTTTGTAACGACTTTTGTGCGTCTAAAATCAGGCACGAAATTCGGTATCCGGGGTTTGTTCCTGGTTCAATATGATGGTTTTACGTGTCTAGGTCAAATACGTGGACTTTGTTTTAGGGCAACAGCTAAGGTAGTATCCTAAAATAATCAATCATTGCACAAGTATTATAATACTATATATTAAATCTTATTTAATTTAATTTAACCCTAATTAGGTCAATTTAACTAGTAAACCCTAATTTCTGGTCGAGGGGGTTTACACACAAGCCGGTGACGAGACTCCCGTAGGTACACCACAAGGTATTGTGGTCATCTACGACGATGGAGTGACACCAGTAGGTGGAGGTCCATCAGCTCAACAAAGCAATCAAGCATGTCAGCATGCCTCAAAATTTTGGCGAGACGATATTCTACCACCGCCGCAATTTACTCCACCAATGCCCATTTTTCCACAAGGATAGGCTATGGACGGACAACAGATGTTTCAAATATTCTATGCAATAATGTAAGCCCAACAGCAGGTTCATCAAGAGGCTCAACGCCACGAGGCGAAGAACTTAAGGAACAGCCTACTAACCGCACTGGAGCAGGCGAATCCACTAGCTAGGCGACTATCGACGGGATCTATCACTGATTTCCGCCAGCTGAAGTCCCATATATTTTCTGGCAAGGAGGAGCCCACTGAAGTTCATGAGTGGCTCAAAAATACTCAACACCAGTTGGAAGCAACTGAGCTTCCGAGGGAGCGATGGATGACTACCGTCAAGATGCAGTTGACGGGCAATGCACATCGTTGGTGGCTATCTGAGGAGAGATGGCTTAGACTAGACCGAGTCACTTGGGAGGAGTTCTCTGGACTCTTCCTGGAGATGTATATTCCAGTTATTGATGGTAGAAGAGTACAATGCAGAGTTCATCCGTTTGAGTCGCTTCACCCCTACTCTAATTTCGACAAAATAGGAGAAGGCGGAGAAGTTCTTTGACGGACTTAGATTTAAGCTACAGAGATTGATCGGATCTATTTTACCTACATCATACATGGACGTCCTTGCTGCAGCATGACATATGGAGTGCGTCACCAGGAGAGAGTCCAGCCTGAAATGGTCGTTCACATCAGCACCAGCCAGAGCACCACACGGAGAGTCTGTAAAGCGACCCCAGAGGAATCCACCACAGACAGCAGCACCAAGAGCTATATCCCTTTCTATTTGTCACTACTGTGGCAAGGTAGGCCATATTGAGAGGGAGTACAGACGCAAGTTGGGACTATACTTGATTTACAGATCTAACCAACATCCAGCCAAGGACTGCCCTAAGCGTCGAGAGGGAGCACTAATGGTAGATCGACTAGCTTTACCAGCACCGAGGCTAGCTTATCAAGTATTGGGAGCACCACAGACGAGAGTTGGAGGAGTCAGACCACCAGCTCCAGGAGGTATCAGCGGAGGCCACCTTTGGCACCACAGGCAACACTATTCCAGCAGGCTCGACAGCAGAGAGGACCAGCTCAGGGACGAGGATAGGCATTTGCATTGGTTATTGAAGAGGAAGCTACTGCAGGAGAGGTCATAGCAGGTACTATACTAGTAGCTTCATTACCTGCTGTAGGTTTATTCGATTCTGGAGCATCGCATTCATTCATAGCTGCTAGCTTTGTAGCCACACATAGAGTAGCTACCACACCCCTTTCGAAGACTAAGAGAATTCTTATGGAAGGCAGAATTATCCCAGTTAGTGATATTTGTAGATCTTGTTCGGTAGTAGTCTGTGGGAGAGAGAGATGCGAGCTCAATTCTTGATCTTTTCCATGTCGGATTATGATGTTGTACTTGGTATGGACTATTTAAGTCAGTACCATGTGACCCTATATTATCGGCTTGGACGGGTTATATTTAGACCACCTGGACATCCAGAGTTTGAGTTTCTTCGGGGAGCCATAGAGCAAGGTATTCAGCCTATACTTAGGGTACTCTCTGTAGAAGGGGAGTTCGAGTACCCAAAGGTTGTATCTGAGTTTGTGGATGTATTTTTCGATGATCTTCTAGGCTTACCACCTGATCGGAAAATAGAATTCTTAATAGACTTGACTCCACTTCATTAGTGTACCGGCTAGCACCTAAGGAGTTGGTGGAACTGAAGGAGTAAGTTGATGATCTTCTAGATAACGGTTTTATTCGACCTAGTATTTTACCATGGGAGCACCCATACTATTTGTGCCTAAGAAAGATGGGACAATATGCCTGTGTATTGACTATAAGGCACTGAACGCTGTAACCATTAAGAACCGGTATCCCTTACCACGTATTGACGATCTATTCGATCAGTTTAGTGGTGCTAGTATATTCTCAAAGATCGATCTTAGATCCGGTTATCACCATATTAGAGTACGGAAAGAGGATATACTGAAGACAACCTTCAGGACCAAGTATAGACACTATGAGTTCTTAGTTATGTCGTTTGGTTTAACCAATGTGCCAGTTGTGTTTATGAGTTTAATGAACATAGTTTTTTTATCAGTACTTGGACAAGTTCGTGGTTGTGTTTATTGATGACATCTTGATATATTCCAAGAGCCACGAAGAGCATGAGTAGCATCTTAAAATCATGCTAGAGACGCTGAGACAGGAGAAGTTATACGCCAAACTCAGTAAATATGAGTTTTGTATGGATATGGTGCATTTTTTGGGATATATCATCTCAGAAGAAGGACTTTTAGTTGATCTGAAGAAGGTTGCTGCAACAGAAACTTGGCCTATACCTATATCGGTTGCGAAAGTGAGAAGTTTTCTCGGACTTGCTGGATACTATCGGAGGTTCGTGAATTTTTTTTTCAAGGATTGCGGAGCCTATGACGCGGTTGACGCATAAGGATCATGAGTTCACATGGACGGGAGATTGTCAGAAGGCTTTTGAGGAGTTAAAAAGGTGATTGACGACAGCACCGGTCTTGACTCTTCCTTCGGGATAGAGAGGCTTCGTTATTTATAGTGATGCACCAGGCAGTGGACTAGGATGTATTTTGATGCAATATGGCAAAGTTATCGCTTATGCATTGAGACAGCTAAAGGTTCATGAGAAAAACTACCCGACGTACGATCTTAAGCTAACTGTGGTAATATTTGCATTAAAGATATGGAGGCACTATCTTTATGGAGAGAAGGTAGAAATCTTTACTGTTCACAAGAGTCTGAAGTATGTCTATACTCAGAAAGAGCTTAATATAAGGCAGATACGTTGGCTAGAGTTGATGGTCGATTTTGATATAGATTTGCAGTACCATCCGGGCAAGGCGAATGTTGTAGCAAACGCACTCAGCAGGAAGCCCATAGCTTATTTCTTGATGATGCAATCCCAGATATTAGAGAATCTACAGGAGCTCAAGATAGAGGTTATTTTGCCAAGGCAGAGTAGATTGTTGGCGAATCTTAAAGTTAAGTCATCACTAGTGGAGAGGATTAAGGCGGCATTGCCCACAAATGCTAGATTTCGGAGACTTAAAGAGAAGACGGAAGATAACATGCAGACGGGACTTTGAATCCATGAGGATGGGACATTAAGATGCAAAAATATCCTATATGTTCCGAATGGGGAGTTAAGACATGAGTTGATGTCTGAAGCACATAGCTCCATGTACTTTATTCATCTAGGAGATACGAAGATGTACCGAAATTTGAGACATGCTATTGGTGGCATGGAATGAAGAAAGAGATTGCACGATTTGTGGCAAAATATTTGGTCTGTCAGCAAGTTAAGGCCGAGCATCAGAGAACTGCTGGTATGTTATAGCCACTTTCTATACCCGAATGAAAGTGGGAATATATCACTATAGATTTCGTTACAGGATTTCCAAGAAGCCCCAGTGGGAAGGATGCAGTCTGGGTTATTGTGGATCGACTCATCAAATTGGCACATTTTTTGCCGTTCAGAGTTGGGCAGTCCACGAAGTTTCTAGCCGACATATATTTATGACATATCATAAGATAACATGGAGTACCGGCTAGTATTGTGTGTGTCAGATCGTGACTCAAGATTTATATCCCATTTTTGGCGAAGCATGTAGGAGAGTCTTGGCACCCGACTCAAGTTCAGCATTGCTTACCATCCACAGAATCGGAGCGCACAATTCAGATCCTGGAGGATATGATAAGGTCGTGTATGTTAGACTTCGGAGGGTCTTGGGAAGACCATTTGCACTTGGTGGAGTTCTCTTACAATAACAACTACCAGACGAGCATCCAGATGTGTCACGTCCCAGTCCCAAAAATACGTAGGACTAGGACACGTAAGCATACCAACCGCATGTATATGGAAACTCTAATACATGGAAACCATCATATACATATGTTGTAATATGAATAACAATTCACAAGTGGTATATATATGTCACAGGGAATAACTAAATCTCATCCACAGAAATCAAATATAAATAACTAACCAATATTTATGAAACTAGATCTCAATGCAAAGTATCTAAAGATGACAGTCGGATGGAAACAAATCCACTACCGAACATAATATACGACAACCATAATATAAGTACATCATCTAACAATCACGAGGCTCGAAGAGAAGACCTCCTCGAAATATACGTAGCAAGTCCGGATCTGCGCTCCTACGAATACTCATGAACATCTACACCTGGCAAGGGACCAGGTCCTCAGAGGGACATAACAAGATACATAGAAGCATACCATAAAGTAAATACTGAATAAATAAAAAGGGTGTGCTAACCATCTAAGTGAATGCAATATGAGGACAACTTTGGTACGTATGGGTAGGCGTAGGCATAACGTCCAACGTTTTCTAGAGTATGGCATCTGTAACATCCATTATTCCGAAGAATGAGGTATCTGTAAAATAACATCCAACACTCTAAGGAACGTGGTATCTGCAAAATATATATACGTCTGTATCGCTCCGAAGAATACGGTATCTGCAATAAAGGAGGTGGGTGTCCCATACGCCTACTAGTCGTCCTCCATGCCCAATGATCTATGCATGTTGTATCCATAACACGCTTTAGCTACTATGCCGAGACAAAGTGCAAGTATCAGTGTCGTAACTCTGGCTCATAGTCTATCGTTAGAACAATAGCCCAACCTTACAACCAAACAAGGACAAGGATTGGACTACCGTACTATAATAGTCTATGCTCTGACTGCTAATAACTGCTAGGTCTTCTAACGTGCATCATTATTAGCAGTTATACCCTATCCGTCGTACGACCTATACATATAGGTGACCAGCTGGATACGCGAGTCCGTGCCCTATATGAGACTCACAACACTTGTAAGAAATGTGTCAAGGCCTGGGGAGTCATACCGATAACTCCCTAACTTTAGGTGGGTCTACTAGACACTAGGTCAGACACAAGTCCTAACGTCAATGCCTTCGTTGACTGCACCCGAGTTAATCTCGGACATGCACAGTCATATAAAATAAAACAACAAGATATCATACAACATATGTATAAGTTAAATTAAGCAGTAAATATGGCAAGGTATCTTGTCTGGGTCCTCAAGCTGTGAATGCCAATAGCATGCTCCTGAAATATCTCCTGGCTGGTCCAGTGACCCTAAACATACAATATAATATAACAAATACTGTCATCAGACACTAAAGTATTACACACAGAAATACTATGCTGCTCTTAGGTACTGACGCAAGGTCACGGCTGGTCGACTACAGAGTCGCATGTGCACGTAACTAAGATGCACACTTGTCCTGTCCTCAGTTATCGTGTACCTCGAGACAATAATTTACTAAGTTTATGGTTTACGAACTACTTATGTTTTGTACTAATATATGTCCTTATTTCCCATGTTAAGTGTACTTGGTCCATGTCTGGATTTTCAGGTAAAACCAAGTTCTTATTAACAAGTCCAGTTATTATGGTAATTACTATCTAATCTAATTAACACACATACACACATATAGGGTTTTTACATTAATTAGCTTGTGTCTATGCAATGACACACGACACAATGACACAATGCTTCGATAACTAAACGAAACCTGAAGAAAAGAGGGCTAAACGATGTTTACCTAATCGTGGCCGAACGGGGGGGGATCTGTGCTCGTCGGCGGCTGTCCTCTAGTGTGGGGCGGAGCTCTAGCGTCGCACAGGAACAACGGTAGTAGCGACAGTAACTGCAGTAGTTATAGCAGCGACGGCAGCATCAGCAGCTTTGGCAGCGGCGGTTGCGGCGGCTTGTTGGCGGAGGACGGTTGTCAGGGTCGTGGGGAAGGCAGCGGTCGGGTTGGCAGTGGTGGTTGGCGGTGCGGGCAGGCAGTTCAGGCGACTGGGGGCCGTCAAGATCTGGTAGGGATGGAGTTGATGTTTGTGATGATGGCAACGTTGATGATGGTGAGGGTGGAGGCGGTTGGTATAGGTGGTTAGCTGCAGGTGGTGTTGGGGTAGTGGGCCGGCAAGTCTGATGGCGGTGGTTGGCGGTTCCAGGCGATATTTGGAGGTGGTGGTTTGGAAGTCGGAAAAGGGGAAAGGGGGTGCTCGGGTTTGCTAGGGTGTTGATGTGGGTGATGGTGAAGGGGATGGCGGTGGCAGGCGGTGCAGGCGGCCTGGGGGTGGTCCAGCATCGACAGGGAAGCGACGTCGGTCAGGTGGCTGTGGTGATGGCGGCCTGAGGTGGTTGTTTGTGTTGTCCGGTCGGGGAAGGGGATGAGGGCACGGCAAGGGAGGGATGGTTTGGCTAGGTAGTTATTTTAGGTTTTGGTGAAAAGGAAAATCATGAGAGGAAAAGAAAAATATATGTATTTATATACATGTAAAGGAGGGTTGGTTTGACCTAGAAAAAGTTGACTTTGGTCAACATCCTCTTGGGTTGGGCCTTGGGCTCACTTGGGGATGTATGGGAGGGCTATAAATTATATTGTTTAAATGCAAGGATAGGTTTAAAATAAAGGGGGCGATGTTGCGTGTTGCACATTCCAAAAATTATAGAAAAATTCCTATGAAGGAAAAAGTTGGATTTCTTCATGTATTGTCCAATGGTGTGGATACCTTAATGCGCTTTTGCGTAAAAGCGTCCAACAATTGAAAATTTGCATAAAGAAGGAAATTTGGTTTAAATTAATTAAAATTAGTGCGCATGATGTTCTTGAATTAATTAGAAGTACATGGGGATAAAATTAGGTGAGACACAAGTATCATGGACATAGAGGACTCAGAGTAGAATATTATCATAGATTGGGTTGCACAAAATGAATTAAGATTGTCTCCAATTTTGATTAGAACGCACAAGGATACAAAGTCGTATTTATTTAAAATTAATTATAAACATCCGCGACAAATATTATGCGACTAAAATGTAGCACAAGATAACATAATTATAAGTTACACAAATGTCAGAATAGATGGCTGGCATGACTAGGACAAGGTTGTAAAGTTTGTAGGAAGGCAATGGCTAGTGTAGTGCTCCAATTATCGAAGCAACGGTAAGGCGCACTAAATGATATAAATAACATATAATTAAATAAAATGTCGTATTCTATTTCTAATTAGATTTTAATTAGCCCTAATCTCTCTACCTATGCCAAGTAGACCTAATTTTGGGTGAGGGGGTTTACAAGATGGCACCTTTTGAGGCATTGTACGATAGGAAGTGCAGATCATCGATATGTTGGAGTGACGTTGGTGAGCGTCAGATACTTGGTTCGAATTTAGTGATATAGACAGTTGAGAAGGTAAAGCAAATTCGGAGTCATCTTTGTGCAGCTCAGGATAGACAAAAGCATTAGGCTGACACACACCGTCGACCTTTGGAGTTCAAGGAAGGAGAACATGTATTCTTGAGGATCTCACCTACTCGAGGTACTATTCAATTTAGGAGCAGAGGCAAGCTGAGCCCGAGGTACATTGGGCTATTTGATATTTTGGAGCGAATTGGTGAGGTGGCATATCATCTTGCATTACCCCCATCTCTAGAGAGAGTGTATGATGTATTCCATGTCTCACAGCTGAGTAGGTAAGTGACTGACCCAAGTCACGTAGTAGATTATTCTGAGATTACAGTGGGACCTAACTTGAGGTATGAAGAGCAACCAGTTGGAATACTTGACATCAGTGAGAAGATATTACGGGGTTAGATGATTAGATTAGTCCGGGTAGCTTGAAAATATCACTCCCCCGACGAATCTAATTGGGAACGAGAGGATATCATACGCCAGTGTTATCCTCACCTATTTGAAGATGAAGGTATGACCTAAGAACTACCTATAGGTTACCATGATTATTTTTCCATAGCAGTTAATACTTAAATTGCGAGAACGCAATCCTTTTAAGGTGGGTAGATTGTAAACACCCAAATTTTTAGAATTTTAGTTATAAATTTTTTTAGATTGTTCTGTAATTTTTAATTAATTATAATAAATGTTCTTCAGTGATTAATATTTTTGTGAATTAAATAAAATACTAAAATATTATAAAAATAATATTTCTGAGTGTATAATTAATAATAGGATATTGTGTAATTTTTTTAGAATTTATTGGACTTAAAAACTATTTTTAAATAGCTAAAAAGTATTATTTTTAAATAAACCAACTTAAACCAACCCAACCCAACCCAACCCAAACCAAACCAAACCAAACCAAACTAAACCAAACCAAACCAAACTGAGCTAAACCAAATGAATTGGATCCAAACCCGACCCGTACCCGCACTCATACCTGACCCGCTAACCCTTGTCTACAGTAACTGGAAATTTTAAAATTCCCCCGACCGTACAGTATTCGCCGCCGGCCACCCTTTCTGTTCACCTCCCCTCAACCGCGGCGCCCCCTCCATTCTACCTCCCCGTAACTGCCATACTCCGACCTTCTATAAAACCACAGTTGTCGAACCCCCACCACCATCACAACCTCCCTCACCCTCTCCGACTTTGGCCTCGATGACTCCGGCGACGACGACTCTGGCCTCAACGACGACGGCTCCACAGGAACCTCCCTGAGCAGCTGTGACTGAACGCACGTGAGCAGCGGGTGACTAACAACAGCCACCATCGATCGTGCACTGTCGCTGACGATCGAGCACCGCCGCCCGCCACCGTCTACGTGCAGCATACCACGGCCGACCCTCTCTGTTTATAGTGAGTTATCTTCCTCCACGTTGTATCGATTCTCGAACGGCTATTGTGTTGTGTTCGCAGTATGACCCTCTCGAACCCTGTATAATTAGTTTAGGATATCGTGTCCTTTGTCAGCCATAAATCACGACGTAAAATAGGAAATAATAACCCAATTTATAGTTCAGAAACTGTCCCAAAGCCCCATGTTCATGGTCATTTTTCTCCCAACTTAGTTAATATTTCTAAATTTTACTTAAATAGTAATTTAGACAATATAACCAAGATTTAATCCCATTAATTAGTTTACCTTAATTTAATGTGTGCTGAGTTTTATTCGCGGTTGAAGTTGACCAAAAACTTGGTTTTTAAAATGTAAAATTTCCAGAAACTGGGTGCGTTCCGCTAAACGAGGCGACTTTGTCGTGTGCAAATTATATCGAAAGGCACGTATCGCCAATGTGGGCATGTAGAATTTTATGAAAGATGATTTGGATGTGCGTGCACACCGGAATCAACGTGTATCCATCAAAAAAATCCCGTATCGGCCTGTTCTGACACTCATCATAATTTTGTGTATGCTTGTTGTTTTATAACAAAACTTGCACCATCAGATTAGTAACATTATGCTGGACCTGTGACCCAAGTTTGGTTTGATTCTAAGAATATTGACGAAATCCTATTTTCGTGGTTGACGGACGATTTTGTGATCGGTTCATCGAAATCTAGTTCTGAAATATTCGTTGGGTTTGTATCATCGTTCTGGACTTGTAGACAATAAGTTTGACAATTTTGGAGAACTTTGTCTCTGGCATATTTTTTGGTGCGAAGTGGGCCACATGTGGACCCCACTTTAACCAGAAACTGCCAATACCGTCCGGTGTCCAAATTGGACTTATGGGTAGTCAATTCTTACTATTTCATGTATTCTGAGAGTGATGGTAATATTTATTTCAGCATCGGGAGGCGTACCTGGAGATTTTACTGTTACCGGAGCAACTAAAGGAGTTCAAAACCCAGGCAATTGTACCTTGCCAACTTGTAGTAAATCCTGTTATAATATCGACTTGTATTTTATTTTATATATTCTTGTGATGTACCTGTTCAACCTAGGACCGTGAGACGTTGCTTAAAGTTTGAACAATATTCGGGTATCGACGCCATATGCGGAGTCGTGTAACGTCACTTAGAGAGTTAATACCACGATCCTATATTTTTCGTGCTTGCTTTACCAAGTATGTCATACCATAAGACACTTGATACTATTCATGTGACAGAATCTTTCCTGAGTTATTCATGGTAATTCTGTATAGGTTTATAGGATTCATGACATAAGTCTTGCATTTACATAGATTTTACTATGACTCGCTGTACTAGCTAGAGGTCATGATCTTGCGTGTTATGGGCATGAGACATCGTGGACATGAGACATGTGATTATATTGGGTGGGGAGAGACACACAGGCTACAGGCTGATTACGTATATATTTATTTATTATTGTGGTACTTTAGACTCTATATCAGAGCTTGGCCCATTACGTGATATTACTGCTACCGGCTCCCTAACACAGAGCTTGTAGTGGTCTCTGCCTGAGTACTAGTGATGCTCTCATTTGCATATCACATAGCTGATTACATAGATTGCCATGTTGATATATTTTATATACTGTATTTTATTTGGCTTGAGTTATTCTTGTACCTTGCTATGTCCCCTGAGGACCTGGATCTAGATTATGTCCCCAGGTATAGCAGAGGAGATTTACCCCGAGGTATACGGGATAGGAGCTGACGATGGAGCAGTACTAGCACCAGAGGACGAGGTGGTGCCAGAGGATTTTTACTGAGTATTTTGTTTTATATACTCAGTTATTTTTGTTTCTAGATACTCTATATCCTGACTCTTGGATTACTGTATTAAACTTATTATCGGGTTGTTTCCCGAGACACTTTTTATTGAGACTTGTTGGTGGATTAAATTTCTTTTTGATTAGTCTGACATTTTGAATTATGTTTACCTTCTGTGGATGAGATTAGAATTAGACTCTGACATATTTCGCAGACCATTGTATTTGTTTTACAGCTTAAGTACACTCTAACGAGTCCATTAAATTGGGTTTGTCTATTGGAATTGTGTTGCTGGCCATTGCCACGTAGCTAGTCCCTCGGTATTTTGGGACTAGGGCATGACATTGGAATTATGAATTTTTAAAATTTTGGGAGATTTTTCTGTAATTTTCAGCTAATTATAATAAATATTCTTCATTGATTTATATTTTTGTGTATTAAATTAATTATTACAATAGTACAAAAATTATATTTTTGGGTGTATAATTAATAATAGAATATTGTGTAACTTTTTTAAAATTTATTAGGGTCTAAAACTATTTGTAATGACCATATATATTAAACAAACCCAAACAAACCCAAACCAACCCAAACCAATCAAATCGAACCAAACTAACTCACTAAAACTACTTGGACCCGGATCCTAACCCATACCCGAACCTGCAGACCCGATAACCCGAAACCCTATATAACCCTTCAGCTACAGTACAAAACCCCCCCAACCGTTCCCTTCCTCTTCCCCAACCGGCCTCCGACCCGACCCCTTCCCCTACTTGTAACGCCCTCCCCTCACCCCTATATAACCTCCAGCCTAGCCAACCCTCACCACCAACATCTCCTCTTTCATTCCCGACTGTCACCTACCGTCGTCGACGCCGGACCGCCGCACGCCGCCGCGAAGATAGGCCGCCTGAATTCCCGAGTAACAGCAGTAGCAAGGTACCCTACTTTCCACCCTTGTATCTACCTACACAGTAATCCAAATATTGATCTGTTAAATCCTATACGAAGACCACATGACCCTCTTGAATCATGTATAATTATTTCGGTGTATCGTATCCTGTGTCAGTCGTAATTCGCGATGCAAAACAGGAAAAAATGGCCAATTTTGTAGTTCAGAAACTGTCCCAATCACCCATGTTCATGTCTGATTTTCTTTCAACCTAGTTAATATTTTTAAATTCTACTTGAACAGTAATTTAGATAACATAACCGAGATTTAATCTCTTTAATTAGTTTATTTTAATTCGTTGTATGCTATAATTTATTCGTTGTTGAATTTGACCAAAAATTTGATTTTCTAAACCCAGATTTTCCCGAAATGGGGTACGTTCCTCTAACCGAGGTGACTTCATTATGTGCGAATTGTATCAAAAGGCGCGTATCATCAACGCGAATGTGTAGGATTTTATGAAAGTTAATTTAGATGTGTGTGTACATCGAAATCAACGTATATCCGTAAAAAAATTTCGTATCGGTCTGTTCTGACACTCATCATAATTTTGTGTGTACTTTTCATTTTGCAAAGAAACTTGTGCCATCAAATTCATAGTATTACGCTGGTCCTGTGACCCAAGTTTGGTTCAATTCTGAAAACGTTGACGAAATACCGTTTTGTGGGTCCCACGGTTCCACTTGACAGGCGATTTCGTGATCGACTCATCGAAATTCACTTCTGGATATTTCATTGGGTTCGTATCATTGTTTTGAACTCGAAGACACTAAAATTTATAAATTTGGAGAACTTTATCTCTGGCATAATTTTTGGTGCGAAGTGGGTCACATGTGGACCCTCCTTTGACCAGAAACTGTCAATTCTGTCCCTGTGTCCAAATTGGACTTATGGGTAGTCAATCCTAGCTATTTCAAGTATTTTGAGATTAATGGTAATATTTGTTTCATCATCCAAAGACATACCTGGAGATTTTACTTATATCGGAGCAACTGACAGAGCTCAGAACCCAGACAAGTGTACCTTGCCAACTTGCAGTAGATCCTGTGATATTATTTGCTGTATTATTTTCATATACTTCTGTGATGTACCTGTTCAACCTAGGACCATGAGGCATTGCTTAGCGTCCGAACAAGATTCGGGTGTTGACGCCGTATGCAGAGTCGTGTAACATCATTTAGAGAGTTGATACCACGATCCTATATATTTTTGTGCTTGCTTTACTAAGTATGTCATATCATAGGACACTTGACACTATTCATGTGACAGAATCTTTCATGAGTTATTTATGGTGATTCTTTATAGGCTTACATGATTCATGACATAAGACTTGCATATACATAGATATCATTATGACTCGATGTACTAGTTAGAAGTCATGATCTTGCCTGTTATGGACATGAGACGTCGTGGACATGAGACATGTGATTACATTGGATGGAGAGACACACACAGGCTACATGCTGATTACATACATATATATTTTATTATTGTGGTTCTTTAGTCTCTATTCTAGAGCTTGGCCCATTACGTGATATTACTGCTACCGGCTCCCCGACACAGAGCTTGTAGTAGTTTCAGTCTGAGTATTAGTGATGCTCTCAACTTGTATTTCACATAGTGGGTTACATAGCTTCACCTGAGGATCTATTTTTATTAACTGTATTTTATTTAGCTTGAGTTATTTTTTTACCTTGCTATGTCCCCTGAGGACCTGGATCTGGATTATGTCCCCAGGTACAGTAGAGGAGTATTACCCTAAGGTTTACGGGACAGGAGCTGACGCTGGAGCAGTACTGGCACCAGAGGGCGAGGTTGTGCCAGAGGATTTCTCCTGAGTATTCTGTTACATACTCAGTTATTTATTATTCCAGTTATTTCATATCTTGACTCATGGACTTATGAATTGACTTATTTGTCGGGTTATTCCCCGAGACACTATTTATTTGGACTTGTTGATAGACTATATTTCTTTTTATCTATTATCTTAATTAGTCTATCATATTTAGTTATTTTTCTTTCTGTGGATGAGATTAGAATTATTCTGTGATAGATGGTATAGACTGCATTGATATTTATTACAGCTTAAGTGCACTCTAACGGGCCCATTAAATTGCTTTTGTCCATTGGAGTTGTGCTGCTGGCCATTGCCACGTGGCTAGTCCCTCGGTATTTTGGGACTGGGGCATGACAGACATTGAGATGCACTTCTTGGCGCCCAGTCGAAAAAGGCCATCTCTATCACCAAATATGACATTGTCGAAACAGAAGTGTTCTGAAAGAACAATATTGTCCTCTATGTTATGGGAGCCCGACCTTACTTCGGTTAGCTAAAGGGATTCGCCTTGCGAATGTGGAGACTTAAAAGAAGCATGGACATTTACTCTAGGGAGAATGGCTTCTATTTTATCATGTTTGGGATGTCGAAAGATTTAGAAAAGGTGATCCATAATGGCCCTTAGACATTCTATGGGAGACTGGTTATCCTAAGAAGATGGGACCCCTCTACTAATTTTGAACAGGATCGGCTGGTAACAGTTCCTATCTGGATTAGGTTCCCTTGGCTTTTACCCCAACTATGGAGTATCATGTGTAATACCCCTCAGCCGTACGGTGTATTACGCTGAGTCAGATTTAAATGAGGCAATATCTGGTTACATTTTTATTTGTGGGATTTGGGAAAAAGTATTGATTTGAGTTGGTTTTATGTGCAGATCGCGTGCGGATTCGATGAAATCAGGTGTTCGTTCATAGCAGTACTCGGATAGCAAAATTTGAGCGATAATATCATCTTTCTTAGTCTGATCGGTCGGATAATTTAGAGAGCACAACCTGCTCGCACGGTCATATAAATTGAGTAGATTGTGCTTTGCATCGAACCACAGGTTCAAGGGATCGGCCGTATCGGCAAGATAAAGTGCTAGCAGAATCAGACTTGGTGAGTGGGCTCTGTCCATTATCCTCTATTCCTCTATGCCTAATAATATGGAACACACGTAATGGCTTGAACACTTGGAACTGGAATATTAGAATCACTGCACTGTGGCGTGCATAGAGTAGCATCGTTTGGGTGGATATAATTTATAGCTTGAGTTGGATTTATGTTTGGGCAGTTGGAACTTGAGTGGATCATCTTGGTTGGAACATCGAGGTACTTCGAGTGAGCTAGCGAGCGTACATTATACACGAGTATCATATTGGATGCTTTGTCAAGCAAAGCGTACAGTTATGGTTCAAAATCGGATAACTGCATCGGAGAGGGCATTGTGCCACTGTTGGGGCATTATGCCACAGAGCTTTCGGAGCGAGGGGTATTGCACTAATTAGAACACTATGTTAAGAAGCGGCATAGTGCCTATAGGGATAACTTGATATGGTGCCTTGGAATAAAAACTGGAGAATAGTTATGGATAATTTGTTGGATTGAGGCAAGTATCATTTGGTGGGGCGAGAAGACTCGATTCTCTCATCATACCTACTTGGTATTTGCATTGGTCATGGACAAGCTGTTGCACACAAGGTTTGGTTTCCTCGAATGGGATATGCTCCGGGGCACCGGGACCGTTCGGCCATGGAGAAAACAAATGATAACGTGCCTTGGGCGTGGTGCTGGTAGTTTGATACGACCATGCGGTCTAGCTACTCAGCGCTGGATCGGGTAGAACTGCAGCTGATTAGTCTTTTATGGCTTGGTTAGTGACTTTATATAGATAAAGTTGGTTTAGTTTTTTTGTGCATTCGTGTAGGCAGTTGCGGCCACCTTCCCTCGGGCAAGAGTATGTATAGCGATGATTAGATTAGTAAGGCATGGATTATGGCATAATTTGAGGATGGATATTGAGGCTTGGATTGCGATGTGGTTCGATAGGTTCATGTGTTGCTCGGGTTTGAGTAGAACGGTTTGCATGCTAGTTTCCTTTGAGTTGGATATATTTGCTTATATATTTGCTTGAGTTGAATGCTTGCATGCTTAATCTGTTTTACAGTTTTTCTTAACATGTCATATCTCTGCCATAAAATAAATCTAAAATTTAAGTAGAAAGATCACTATATAACTATTTGCATTCACTATCTATTTAGTGTCGGTTTTGACTAGTGGGTTATCCCGCTCACCAGTACAGCTGTGTACTGACCCACGTTTGTGGGCATTATTTCAGCTACGTAGGTGAAGTGGCTCTGCTTGGATATACGAGACATGAAGTATGAAATGGTAAGTACCTTTATGGGAAAGAGAAAAAGCAAGAGTATTGTATCGCCTTTGTGGCATTCTCCTTTGTGGCATTTTCATTTGGACCCTTCGAGAGCTTCACTGCATATACTTTGATGTGTGCTTGGTATACAATACTTGACTTTTGCTGCAACTTGGTTATTTCGATGATAATTATGATATTTGACATTATCGCCTTGTGCGAGCGCAATTCCAGGCTCACACGGTATTACGTTCCAATGAGAGCGATTGTCCTACGGGAGCACTACAACGTGGTGATTCACATTCAGCATGGATGATCGAACTTGCAGAAGATTGGGGCATGACATCCCGGCTATTATGAAGCTGGCTAGCAGAATTGGAATACCCCTTTTGGCCAGACAAATACACGACTGATAGAGCTTGATTGTCCTTTACAAAATTTTTTGTTGAGATCAGTGCGGCTGATAAGCTTTCTGATAAGCTGGAGGTTGATCTTCCAACATGCGAAACCATTTACCAAAAAGTTGGGTATGAATGGGTCTCGCTTTGTTGTAATTTCTGCCAAAGCTTTGGACACATCGTAGTCCAGTGTCCAGACGCTAGAGTTGTCCCCGAGGCCACTAAGCAAGTCCACTGCTCTAGTACAGAGGTGCCAACACCTACTGGGGCTACTGAAGCCAGTACGGCTATCCCTATCTCGAGGGGAGAGGAAGTGGACTTAGCTGTGGAGAAAAGGAGTATAAACATGAATGAGCTAACCCTACATGAGGCTCCCTAATCCTCTATACTGGGGAAGAGAATGGGGGCTGAGAACGAGAAAGAAGTGAGAGCGGGAGGAAATGAGGAGACACAACATGCGATGGTAGAACTTAGCTAGTATCCCAACCCCGATCTAAGTCCAATTAGACTAAATTGGTCTCATAGCACACACTTGATGTGTCAATCGTGTAATTCTCCCAAAATACACACAAATTACTATGTATAATTCATAAAATACAACCAATTAGCCTAGAACTTGTTCCTATATGTATCCCTATGCCATAGGGGTGTTACTAAAAGTCAAATGTATGATTTAGAATTTAGAATAAAGAGAAATTTAGAATTTACCAATTGGAAGATTGATTCCTAATAAAAAAGCAATTGGACATGATCTTTCCACCAAAGCTCCTTCTCCTTGTGCTCCCTGCTACTCCAAGCTCCAAAGATTCTTGCTAATTGAAATTGAGAGGAAATGGGAAGAAATTGGAATGAAGTTGATGAAGGGATGAAGTGAATTGGAGATCTAGAGAATTAGGGATCTAGATTGAATGAACAAATAAGGAGAGATAAGGAATTTCCCTACTTATATGGCCGGCCCTAGTAGCCCCTCCTCCAAGCAATAAGTAAAGTCCAGTACACCCCTACTAGTTAGTCATGAAGTTTAATTAAGAAGGGTAAATTAGGAAGGCTTCTAACTAATGAGAATTAGTCATAATCCTTCTAATTAACTAAGGGATGAGTCTAACTTGGGCCTAGTCCAAAGTTGAGCCCAAAGTTGTCATGACAAGTCTAATTTGGGTCCACTAGTGTCAAGTCTAAATAAATAGGCTAGTCCACTAGCTATAATAATAAGCACATGTACAATATTAATTAATAGCATACTAAATAAATATTAATCACTATTTTTTTTAAATAATATGCAAAATAACAAAAATACCCTCTTCTAGAAATGTGGTAGTGACAAGTCTACCCTTCTTAGAAAAATTTCATCCTCGAAATTTAAAGATGATCGTATCTTCTCTAGGTCAAACCCCCAACCCGCCTAGAATCATAAAAATATGCAATAAAAGGAATTACTAACTATGGTCATATGCAGTATTATGGTCTATGTCCGTTATAGTATTGTAGTCTCTGCCAGGGTATACTACTAACTATATTATAACACACAAATAGTTTATAAGGTACTAATAAAGCACATAAATAATAGATGGAAAGAAATTAGAACAAAAAAAGATGAAGACAAGCTAACTCATCACTTGTAGCATCGGTCTCCTCGACCGTCATTGTGAATGCTCCGTCCTACTGTGGTGGCTCCCTCTGTGGGTGCTGAGTAATCTGCGATGCCATAGGTGGCCTAATCTCACCTCTCCGATCTGGTGCTCCATCGATAGGAAGCGCAGCGGGACAATCTCGCATCTGACTTGCAATTGACCCATAAAACAAATACACCTTCAGCCTCCTCCTGCAAATATCCCAAGTGTGTTCAGTCCTCTTGCAATAGGCATAAGTGGGTGCTATCTGCATCTACCTCTGAGGCTGCTGCTGAACTGAAGCTAGAATTGGAGCATAAACAGGCACTTGAATCTGCTGTTGCTGCTGCTGCTAGATATGGGGTCGTTTAGTTGGTCCCGCACTATTGCTAGCCCCTCCTAATACATCTCTCATCCTTATGGAATTAAGCTCTAAGTCATCATCTGCCTGCTGTGCCTACGCTAGGATCTTCTCAAATGTAGCAGTAAGGTATCTACTGGTATGGGATTTGATCTCCCTAATAAAACCCTTTTTGAACTTTTTGGCCTTTCCTCGGGAATTCTGTCCCTCCACAAAATGGCCCAATCTGCAAAACTCGGTTGCGTATCGTCCACTGTCATGCTCTCTTGGACGAGGTACTGGAACTGGCTCTCTAGAGAAGTCAATGCCACATCTGGAAAAAAAATTCTTGAAAAGCTCCTTAAAAGCTTCCCAAGGTAGTCCAGGTACTAAAATCCTCGGGTTTATCCTGAACCAAGTCAATTCTATGTCGAACATCATGCTCCTCGTTGCCTCCACATGTAGGCTCTCTGGAGCCTTTACCAGCCGCAGGTTCCTCTCTATATCCTCGATCCAGTCATCTGCGTATAATATCCCCTCGATGTCCTTGAAATTCTTGGGCATCATCCTCTTAAAATTAAAAATGGTGCCTGGCCTCTGCTGCTGCGGATCAGGCCGAGACAAAATAATATTTGGCTAAAATGACGCTACTCTCTCCACTGCTGCATGGGCTAGCTGATGGGCACTCTTGATTCCCTGCCTCATCACGTCCGACTGGCGGTACTGTGCCTTTGTCTGGGCCCTCTGGGACTCCATCATCTGCTGGAATAGGAAAAATACCTGTGTATGATCGACTGGTGGTGGTGGTAGCTCATCTGATGTTGTAGGCACGGTCCTCTGTGAAGTTGTAGGAACTGCCCTCTGGACTAGAGGTGGAGCAACCCCGAAAGCTGCTGCTGACGCTCCCACCTGGACTGGTGAAGCGACCCTCTGAGCTGAAGTTGGTGGAGCATCATTCGCTGCCCTCTTATCAGCAGACCGAGAGGTAGTAGATCTCTCAGAAGCTGCTACTACTACTGAACAAAAGAATCTGATCTTCCGAGCCATCCTGAAGATAGATCAAACAAAGGAATCAATATTACACAAGATACGATATCATCAAAGAATGACAAAATATTCAAAGAAAGCAATATCAGAATGATAAAGATAGCTAAAATAAATTAGGCTGGAATTATTGTCTAGTTGTGATTGAGTATCCTCTCTCTCTCTCATCCTAGTATCTTATATCCTATCATATCCTATAGCAGGCTCGCAGTAGTACAACTAAGTCGTTGCGCTACTACGACATCGTAATATTACGAAGACGGACCTGCATGGGCCCCCACAAAAATGTGTCACGACCCGCACCTGGAAAAAGGGTACGAGTACGTGAGCAACGTCCAACCTACGTCATAAGAACGACGTAGAATATTGTATCAGTCCATAATAATATCTAAACATCTGACACAATATATATATATATATATATATATGATACATGTCAATGTCATCTCAACTCCAAACGGAGGAACAATATGATGACATGATAAATATAATCAATACTCAATCACAATAACAATCTAGAGAAAGAATGGCATAATATAGAAATAAAGGGAAAAAATACAGAGTCACGATACATCACAAGTCCAGCCAATAGTCTAATCTAAAAACAATAGTCTCAAAATACAATACATGCCATCAAATCTATCCATGATTAAATACAATATCATAAAAAAAACTCTAAGTATCCCCAACTAGTGGTACTACGTCAAATGACTCTACAATAGTAATTCAACTAGCTCACCCTCCTGCGGTCCATAGTGCATGAAATACATCTGCATTAACCAATCATCTAAAAAATATATCTAATCAGGATGGAGCGAGTACAACACAATAGTAGTTCCAATTAATTGACAAAGACAATAAAACTGTAATAGTAAAGCAATACAAGATGAGTAAATAAGCAATACACTATGGTAAGAGAATAGAGTGCATCATATAATATGGAAGCACGGAAATGTAAAGACAGATAAATAAATAAAACTAGAAAGCACGACAAATAAGAATATAACCAGCAATGTAAAGTGAAACCAGAAAGTCTAGAGTGAAACCAAAAGTATAAACCTAAACTAGTGTGTTGAAATACCACTTTCGACATGTAAACAGCTAGGGGGTAATGTACGATAACTCTTACGTGTAGTGTACGAGTGCTATCGTTCCAGATTGGACCTGAGAGGGTAATTTCAGATTTTGGGAATATTTACATGTCTACTAAGATATTTTTCCGCCCGACTAGTACAATAAATCCAAGTCCAGACACGTAGATCAATATGATGCCAGCCAATACAAGATAATGCCAAAAGAGTCCGAATAAATACCAGTAAAAGAGTCCTGAATGGGCCAGCAAGTATAATCATATATCTTAAAATGAATCCATAATACTATATCGTGTATCAAGTGTGTCAATGAATCTAGTAATACAATACTAAAAATAAGAATCATAGTAATTATCAATTAAAGAAAACTATCAGAGAATGTACTTGCCTCTGTCCGGAGCAAATGATGTCACTCGGTGTCCGAGATGGTGTCACACACACCTAGATATGAATGGCATATCAAAATGGGTATAATAAAGTGATAATGAACTAAAATGCATCAACATGCTCTTCTAGACCAATACTAGGTCATTACTAGATATTGGGTCTTATTAAGGTTATACCAAAGTTATTACCTATCTATGGGGTTAATACTCTAACTGTTACTTAACATCAGTATAACTAACTAGATCTTTATCAACTAATGCTAATTGAAAACTTTAACTGAGATCACTTACTAACTTAACTTATACTATCATATCTTAATGTATATACTACTAACTGCTCTCTAGAGACATGCTAACCACTAACTAACACTAACAGTTACTAGCTCCAACTGATACACTACAATCTAAAGACTAATTATTAGCCATCATGCAATCTGATATATATATCTATATAACCTAACTTACATACATTACTTAACATAACATTAACTGGTATCACTAACTGGAATAACTACCAACTAATATGTATAAAAAATGGACTGAGCTAACCATAACAGATACTAATAAACTAACTAACTATTAAATAACCATACTAAAAGACCCACAGTCACTTGATACCTCCACTACTTACAGTCACTTGCAAGTGACTGCAGGTAACCAATTACCCTGCTCACTGATACTCACCCTAAGCTAATACATGATCCCCCTTGAAATCTTTAACTTCCCACAACGTTGAGCAATAAGCTCAGCTTAGCTCACTACTGCTATTGCAGGCTCGAGACCCTCTCCCCTCTGAACTGCTTTTACAGTTGGCTCCCAAACTCCTTGCCCCCTTACCCTAGTGTACCAATTAAATTAATACCTAATTAACCTTTACTCTGATACTCAGTATCAGATCTCTCCCTTGCCATCACAACCGTTGCACCATCATTTCATAGCTCTGAAACTTGACTTCATGGTGTTGCTTCTACTTCTTGTGTCTGTGTCAACAACAGATAGTGCACTCTAGCTCCAGACTACCCGTCCTCCCTATCATCTTACAGCAGCTAAGTATAACTAAACATACCCCATCTAAAACATGCTGCATCTCTCACCCAATGCAGTGGTTAGCAACTGCAGCAACACTCCTCCATGAGGTGCTCAGCCCCTACACAAACATCACCTAAAAACCCCTTTGTCTGAACCACATCACTGAAGGTACTGCTACCACACATAAACTAAATACATCCTTGTCACAGCTTTGCACACACATTAAATCACCACAAACACAGACACACACACACACATACACACACACACACACACACACACACACCTGTGTATCACCACTGATACACTACACACACACAGTCTCAACTGAAATCCCCATACATACCTACAATCATAGTGAATCCTTTGACAGTGAACAAATGGAAAATATATATTAGCATAGATATATATATATATAAACACACACCATGGTCATTATATTAAACACTAAGCATGCATAGCTAGGATTACCATAATACACATCCAATTAACACTCAAAATCTCCTAATTCACTATGATATACATTCCTATATAGCAATCACATTATTATATAACTAATATAACTTGCTAGAATGAAAATTTAAGAGAATTGGTACAAATCACATAAAATGAGCTATGTATCACACGGTATCGCACCGTATCACGATACAACCTACTCGTGTCCAATTATGGACACGTAGCTAGTATTCCAACTCTGATCTAAGTCCAATTAGACTAAATTAGTCTTATGACACACACTTGATATGTTAATCTCGTAATTACCCCAAAATATACATAAATCACCATGTAGAATTCATAAAACACAACCAATTAGCCTAGAACTTGTTTCTATATGTAGCCCTATGCCATTGGGGTATTTCTAAGAGTCAAATGCATGATTTAGAATCTAGAATGAAGAGAAATTTGGAATTTATCAATTGAGAGATGAAAAAATAATTGGACACGATCAGGACACGATCTCTCTACCAAAGCTCCTTCTACTTATGCTTTTTGCTACTCCAAGCTCTAAAGCTCATTGCTATTTGATATTGAGGGGGAATGAGAAGAAATTGGAATGAATTTAATGGAGGGATGAAATGAATTGGGGATATAGAGAATTGGGGATCTAGAATGTGAACAAATGAAGAGAGAAAAGAAATTCCCCTACTTATATGGCCGGCCCTAGTAGCCCCTCCTCCATGCAATACGTAAAGTCCACTACACCCCCTACTAGTTAGTCATGAGGTTTAATTAAGAAAGATAAATTAGGAAGGCTTCTAATTAATGAGAATTAGTTCTTCTAATTAACTAAAAGGATGAGTCTAACTTGGGCCTAGTTCAAAGTTGAGCCCAAAGTTGTCATGATAAGTCTAATTTGGGTCCACTAATGTCAAGTCTAAATAAATAGGCGCACGAGTATGTTCTTGCCATGGAAAAGTAGATTTTTTTTTGTAATTTTTTTAGCTAAAGTGAAACTATGCAAAATTCTTGAACTTGAAGCCTGATGATGGATGGGTCTATATGAAGATTTGACAAGACATGGCATATATGTCAAGTCTTCATGTCTTATAAGTAGAGTATCTACCATCTGAATAATTGACCAAAATTTAATTCAAATCCCATAAAAAATGAATATGAATAATTGACCAAAAATTTCCATAATAGTTAAATCCCGCAATCAGCATTATCTTGCACGCTTGTGCAGCAGCCTGCTCAGAGACCCGCACAAATGCATGTGCAAAAGCCCTTGCAGAAGCCCACACAGATGTTATGCATAGATCACCTCGAACAAGAGCCTGTGTGAAACCAAGAGCAACAGTGACATCTGCGTTCGATGCATACGTGCAAAGTGCAAAATGCGTCATCAAAGCACTATTTTGCAAGTCCGAGTCGCTATAGCTCTAAGAAATTTTTTCCAAGAGAGTGACAAAAAGCATAAATATTTTCTTTGAGGAGTCTAGTCTTAATCCTACTAGAAAAATATCTCATATTGTACCTACTTGGGCTACCACCCTATGTGCATCTCTCAACTCCCATATGGT
This sequence comes from Iris macrosiphon, assembly GCA_036927795.1. Taxonomy (NCBI): domain Eukaryota; kingdom Viridiplantae; phylum Streptophyta; class Magnoliopsida; order Asparagales; family Iridaceae; genus Iris; species Iris macrosiphon. The sequence continues at coordinate 144,168,923 of JAYESA010000015.1, forward strand.
ATTACATTAAGATGCACATTTGGTATGTCTTCTAATGAAGGACTATCTTTCTAGTCTTAAGAGTGAAAAACCTCTCCCAAGCAAAGAAAAAACTCTAACAATCTCCTACATATCTCAATATATGGGTTGAGCGTTCCCCACAGTGACTGTCCATCACGTATTAGGATAGATGTTGCTTATGACTTGAATCTTCCTACATGGGTCAAATAACAGTATGATACAAGAATGAACAAAGTATTAAATTCTTCACTATGGTTGTAGTTCTTCCTACTTATATAATGATATCAGCTGTGTCTCTGGTCGCACGTTAAAGGCATATGCTGACCTGGTCTCGGTGTATGTATCTTGGGTGTCTACAAGTTTACTCTCAAGTGATGGCCTACATCTCTTTCCATACACTTAGGTGAGTTCATTTTAGAGAGTTTAAAATTTTTAGTATGAAGCCTTGCGCTTCCTTGAGGTGCTACGCCGCTATGACATGGCCCAAAGTCGAGGTCCGCAACCTCTTGGTGGTGTCTTACTACTGTAGCATGAGGTCACCAGTCTCTTTGCAGTGCAGTATAACCCATCATGAAGCCCTGCACTCCTCTGCGGTGCTACGCTGCTACGACATAGCCCGAAGCTGAGGTTCGCAACCTCTTGGTGGTGTCGTACCACTGTAGCATGATGTCATCGGCCTCTTTGTAGTGTTGTGCTACCACTCCTCACTTATTCGGCATTAGGCTACCTGCCTATATACGGTGCTACTGCTGCTACGACATGGCTCTATACCGAGGTTCTTACCTCATTATGGTGTCATGCCACTGTAGCATGGAGGTTACCATCCCCTTTGTGGTCTCAAGCCACCCATGCTTCCTGTAAAGCATGCTGGATATTAAAAATATCCGAGAACTCATTAAGGTCTATGGCCATCCTCCTACATAACTTGTTCTATTCAAAGAACAAATAGTAGACAATAGTGGTTATGAGTCAGTATCCTTCAATGTCTCAAAGGACTTCCTAGTATACCTGATATTCTCCCAGTCAATGATCCTTCTTTGAACCAAAAGTTAGATACATAATAGATTTCTCTTTGAACTAATAATATAAAATTTTATGGTAGAATTACAAGGATACAATATTAGAATGCCTTCAAGCCCATTTTTCTTGTTGTGTCCTTGACCACCTATCGCTTGAGACCTTTGGTGAATGGATCTGCCTGGTGAACAGATCCGCTAGATTCTTCTGGCACCGAACATCAATTACAACAATGACTCCAGTCTTGATAAGATCATTCACTGCTCTGTGTCTAAGTGTAAAACCCCCTTCCTAGAAAATCGTATATACCCTTTATTTATTAATTATTAATTAAATTATAGTAATTAGGTCTAAATAGGAAAATAGATTTTTAATAATTTTTATGTTAGGTGTTGGGGCACTTAGATGACTTAAGGGACCATCAGGAAATTTTTGGAATTTATTCCATGTAGGAGACCCCTTAAGCAGTTGCTAGCCTAATGGTGTGCATTACCCTAATCTATAAATTTTCTTATGAGAATATATATAATATATATGTATACACAAATATATATATATATATATGTATATATATATATATATATATATATATATATATATATATATATATATATATATTAAGAAAAGAATAGATTAAGGAAAGAATTATTTAATAAGAATTTAATAATAAGTATAATAATAATCATAATAATAATCAACTACTTAGTTTACTTAAGACTCTTTACCACTACAGCAACTTAGCATTGCTTTAAACCCCTTCAGCCACTTGTTGTTTCCTAGGAACCGCCCCTTCAATTCAGCGATTAACCACAGAGAGGACCCGCCACGTATTTGCTTCAGCAACTATACATTCCCAGACCCCCTTTGCCCGACCCTTCGGCCGAACCCGTCCGAAATCCCTCCCTCCCTATTCCTATTGTATATAATATATATATATATATTTCTCTCTCAAACCCTAACCTAAATTTCCAGAACTCCTTTTCCCATCTAGAGCCGTCACCGCAGCCAGAGAAGCCCCACCAAGCCATCCAACCATCCCGTCGACTCCGACCTCGCACCTTGCAGAATCCCACTCGAGGCACCTTCGCTCCGGAGTAATTTTCCGTCGACTCGCTTAACCAAACGCTGTTCCGTATTCATAGGTATGCTCACCCCTTAACCCTCTTCCATACTTATTTTATAGCCAACCTCGGAAAATGTGTACCCCTAGGTGAAAAACAGCGCCTAAGTCGGCGCGAGCAGACATAATTCTGGAATCGCAGAATTCCAGAATGACCACCCATATTGTCGAGTTCGTATCTCCCACCACAGAGATCCGAATTCGAAGATTCTTTTTGATACCTGTAGAATACCTGACCTAGTTTATTTTCTGTTAAATAATCCTATGCTATTAGTTGCTGTGGACATAATGATATTCGTCACAAAACTGCGCGCACCCACTTTTTCCAGTTTTCCAAAAGTTGGAAAACAGAGCGCGCCCCGCCAAACGGGACCGCCCCGCCGGGTGCCAAGTGTACCGAATGGTGCACGCAGCATAACCGGACACGTAAAAATTTGTGGAGACTGATTTGGACGCGTGTGCGCGCCGGAATCAGGCCGTATCCGTGGACACATTTCGTGTCGTAACTTTTGTGGCACTCGTGCGTATTTTGTGCACGCTTGTCAGATTGTGACGAAACTTGCGCCACTGGACTCGTGGTAACGCGCTGGTCCTGTGACCCAATTTTTACGTGATTCTGAGATGGTTGACCAAATCGCCAATTGGCGGGCCCCATAGTTGACTTTTTGGACAAAATTCTGTTCGGCTCATCGGAATCCATATTTGGACATACCGTTTGTTCGTATTGACATCTAGAGTTGTTTGACCTATAGTTTATCCCATTTAGAGACTGTTACCCTCGGTACGCTTTTCGGTGCAAAGTGGGCCACATGTGGACCCCACTTTTGCCCAAAATTACCGTTTTGCCCCTGTGTCCAAATTGGACGAAAGTGATGTGCTTTTTAGCTATTTTGCTCATTCCGGAAACGTTGGTGATGTTTATTTCAGCATCCGGAGACGTTTGTTCTGAGTCCTTAGTTCCAGGTTCTGTGTCCTTGATATTTGGGCGCGTACACTTTCCAGATTTCTTGCCAGGCAAGTATACCTTGCCATTGTACTGTTTTTACATTCTATATGAGGCATGCATGTTTATTTTCTATTTATTTAGTTTATTTCTTTTAACTGCTATATAAACTGCGCGTCTAAAGAAACTTGGGTGCAACGACGGTGTCGTCGTACTATATTTTTATTTATGTATATGCATTAGACCTACTTTATGAGACTACCCCATCTTCATGAGGCATTTATGTTTCATTGGCCATGACACTATTCTTACACGAGTGTGAGTCACATGTAGGACACGGACTTGCGTACTCGGCTGGCCACTGGTACGTATAGGTCGTGCGACGGATAGGGATAACTGCCAATAAAAACTTTGCATGCTAGTAGATCTGGCAGTTATTAGAGGTTTATCGTGTCATGGACATGACATGCTTAGAGCATTGGGTGGGGAGAACAACAAGTACCGCATTTGAGCTCCTTTGCACTTTTATCTATTGTGCGTCCGGATTCTCCGCCGGAGATACGGGTGGTAATGACCACTATATATTATATTATTATCAGGCAGGCCTCCGGCGTTCGAAAGTCGTCGTGCCTTTTTAGGCCCCTGGATCTCCAATAGAGAACCATGCCAAATCCTAGTTTTTCAGCCAGATAGCTCACTTGTGGGGAAATGTGTTCTTAACTGCATTCACTTAGACGGTTAGGCGACCCCATGGATGTTTACTTTCAGTACTTTATTGGAATGTGCTTTTTGTATCTTGTTACGTCCCTCTGAGGACCTGGTCCCTTCCAGATATAGGTGAGCAGGAGTACCCGCAGGAGTATGGACCTGGACCTGATGTCACGCCCCAGTCCCAAAATGACGAGGGACTGAGCACGTGGGCAATGGCCAGCAACACGCACCGATGGAAAACCCAATTTAATGGATCCATCAGGGCATGCTTAAGCTGTAGTCTAACAGGAATTAGGGCAATTGTTACAAGTTTGGTTATTCTATTCTCATCCACAACAGATAATCACAGATTAAAAGACAGAGTAATGCAAATAGAAATAACTGTCAAATCTCAATAAATTCCTCGGGAAACAATCCGAGAATATGTCTGGTACAACAATGCAAATAGACAGAAAATAATCAACTGGAAATAGAATAACTGACTACATAAAGCCACTGCTCAAGAGAAGTCCTCTGGTACGATCTCGTCCTCGGGTCCTGGTACAGCTCCTGTAAGTGCTCCTGTACGGTGTAGCTCTGGATGGATCTCTTCGGCTATACCTGGGGACATCATCCGGATCCAGGTCCTCAGGGGACAGCAAGGTACAGAAAATACAAGCCAAAATAAATGCAGTGCAGCAATAAATAAGCAATAGGGTAAACTAGGTAACCAGCTAAGTGATATGCAATATGAGAGCAGTACAAGAACTCAGGCTGAAACTACTACAAGCTCTGTGTCGGGGAGCCGGTAGCAGTGATATCATGTAGTTGTCTTGCTCGTAGTGAGACTTAAGACGCCGGCATAATATAACATCAACCTGTAGCCTGTGTGTCTCTCCCCACCCCATGTAATCACGCGTATCATGACCATAACGTCTCATGTCCATGTCAGCGGGATTATAGCTAATGCAGCAAGTCATAATGTCTATAAAATATCTCTGTCAAGTCCTGTATCCTATACAGAATCACCATGAATGTCTTAGGAAGACTCTGTCTCATGAATTGTGTCAAGTGTCCTGGGTTCTGGAGTACTTGATAAGACAAGTACGAGAATTATCGGGTCTCGATATCCATCTCTATGTGACGTTACACAACTCCGCGTACGGAGTTGGCACCCGACTGGTAATCGGACGCTAAGTACGCCACTCGGTCCTGGGTTTTAAAAGTTAAACAGGTTCATATGCATTTAAACAAGAATTCAGGCAAGTTCTATAACAAGAATTACTACAATTTGGCAAGCTTTACTTGCCCACTGATGTATAACTAAGTCCAGAAAATAGGTAGCAAAGCTGCAAGTTTCGGCAAGGTACACTTGCCTGAGGTTCCGGCTATGTTTGCAGTTCTGACTTCAGTTGGAATTGCAGGCGGTACTCCGGTTGCTGAAACAAACATCACCATCAGATCCAGAAAATATCAATCAGCTAGAAACACCTGTCCTTGGGTCCAATTTGGAGACAAGGGCAGAAACGGTAGTTTCGGGTCAAGACGGGGTCCACATGTGGGCCCGCTTTGCACCGAAAAATGCGTCACGGTCAAAGGTCTCCAAATTCACCAAACTTAGTGTCAACAGGCCAGGAACGATGATACAAACCCAACGGAACTTTCAGAATTGAATTCCGATGAGCCGATCACAAAATCGCCCGTCGAGTGGGGCCTGTGGGGCCCACGACACGCGATTTTGTCAACGTTCTCAGAATCGAACCAAACTTGACCCACAGGACCAGCGTATTGCTACGAGTCCGATGGCGTAAGTTTCGCCTCGATCCGATATGTGTACACAAAGTTAGGGTACGTTCCAGAAAGTACGGATACGGGACGATGTCCGCGGATACGCGTTGATCCCGGTGTGCACGCACACCCGAATCGACTTCCGCGAAATCCCACACGTCCGTATCGACGACGCGCACGAATCTGTGAAGACCGCACGCGACCAAGTCGTCCCGTTTGGCGGGGCGTACTCGGTTCCGGGGTGAAACAAGGTCTGGTTTTTCCTGTTTTTGGATCGCGGTGTGCGATCACCACAGGACGCGATGCCCCGATCGGTTTGTCCGGGCACCGAGAGGGTCATACAGGCTTCGCAACGCAATTTACGGAATCAAAAACGGAGCTACGAGCAAAAAGTTACACGCACCTGAAGGGGACCAGAAAACCGGGGTCGAATCGTGTCCGACACGTGTCCGACACGTGTCGGATTCGAGAATCGAATCTAGGGTTAGGGTTAGGGATTCCCGGCGGCGGGGGACGGCTGCTGGACGGCCGATCTGCTGAGACGGAGGGGCTGGGGGCACGCGGCGGTGCCGGCGAGGCCGGGCGGAGGCGGCACAGGTGCCGGAGGCGGCCGGAGCAGCGGCGGGGTTCGCCTCTAGCTGCTGCTGCTGCTGCTCGGCGCCGCGGTGGGGGAAGCCGCCGGAGATGGGGGAGGCGGAGGAGGGAGCTGCGGCGGGCGGTGCGTCGTCGGTGAGGCGGCGCTGGCGGCGTAGTGGCGGTGGTCGACGGCCGGGGGGAATAGGGTTTATATAGGGGAGGGAGAGGGGGGCTGGGGGCCGAGAGAGGCGGGGCGTGGGGCGGAGAAGGCGGAGGCGGGGTGGACGTGGCCGGGCGGAGCGGGCCGGAGGCGGCGGACGCGGCGTCGGACGCGGGGGAGGGAGGACGTGGTCAGGGGCGGGTGAGGAGAAGTCGGGTCGGGTCGGGTCGGGTGCGGGTCTGGCCGACCCGCCCGACCCGCTAGGCCAGGGTTTTGGGCCGGGTTGGGGCTGGGCCCGGTGGGCCGGGTCCAGCGGGCCGCGGGCTGGATTTAATATAAAAAAAAAAAAAAAAAATAATATTAATAATAATAATTTCAGTAAATCAATTAATAAATAATTAAATAATTAAATAAATACTTTTTAGGCATTTAAAAATAGGTCCGAGGCCCAATAAATTCCAGAAAAATTGCCCTAAGTCCAGTTTTTCATTTTACACCCAAAAATATTATTTTTATAATATTTTAATATCATTTATTATCATTTAAAAATCATTGAATAATTAAAACCCTGTTTTTAAATTACAGAAAAATCCCAGAAAATTCTAGAAAATTGTAAAAAATCCAGTTTTTAAAATTTTGTAAAATTAGGGGGTTTGCAATCTACCCCCCTTAAGAGGATTGCGTCCTCGCAATCAAAGAATAACCGGTCAACAGAGATGACGCGGTCGCCAGTATCGTTTGAAAACACATCACAAGATACTTAGGGAAATACCGTTTCCCTAACAATTGAAAGTTATGCACTTCCAGAGAAAATCTAGTTAAAGCAAAAGAACTACAATTTTTATGAAAACCAGGTTATTAACAAGTTGCAAATTACTAGGTTGGGGCTGAGGTCACGAACCAAGAGGCACGAGCTACAACAAGACCAAAAACGGATAACTACGAATCACTTACGCGCATCAGATACTCCACGAGTCTGCGCGTTCTCCACTGTCATCGTCAGGGCTTGCTCGCGTCCTTGCAGTCATTTCTTCTGCTGTTGAGCCTGCTGGAAGAGCATTTCCTGGGGTATCAAGGGTGGCCTCGGCTGATACCCTGCTGGAGCTAGTGGTAGGACTTCTTGAACTTCCGCTTGCGTTGCTTCCAATGCTGGAGAGGCTGACCTCGGTACTGGTAACGCTCGTTGGTTTACCCTTGGTGCTCTGTCTCGACGCTCAGGGCATTCCTTTAATAAATGCTGACTGGATCCGCAAACTATGCATAATCTCTTCTTTCGTCTGCACTCGTCTTCAGTATGGCCTCGCTTGCGACAATATGGACAAACATGTATTGTTTGTGGAGATGCTTCTGGTGGCTGGTGTACGTGAGGTCTTTTTACAACTTCTTCCTGTGGTGCTGAAGTGGAAGTCCGTTTCAGACTAGTCTCTCTCCTGATGACGCGCTCAATGCGTCGCGCTGCAGCAAGGACGTCCGAGTATGAAGTAGGTACAACGGATCCAATCAGTTTTTGTAGCTCAATGTTTAGTCCGTCGAAGAATTTCTCAGCCTTCTCTTCTTCCGTCGGGATCAATGTTGGGGCGAAGCGACTTAGACGAATGAACTCAGCGTTGTACTCTTCCACCGTCTTAACATCTTGAGTGAGGTGATTGAACTTGTCCCGAAGTTCTGATCGAGCGATAGCTGGAATATACATCTCCAGAAAGAGTCTAGAGAACTCTTCCCAAGTGACTCGGTCTGGTCCGAGCCGCGCTTCCTCAGATAGCCACCAGTGATGTGCATTGTCCGTCAACTGTATTCTGACGGCAGTCATCCAACGTTCCTTTGGAAGCTCAGCTGCTTCTAGTTGATGTTGAGTGTTGGTGAGCCACTCATGAACTTCAATGGGATCTTCTTTGCCTGAGAATGTACGGGGCTTCAGCTGGCGAAAGTCGGTGATAGAGCCCGTTGTTGGCCGTCGAGCTGGTAGGTTGGCCTGCTCCAGTGCAGTTACTAGGCTGCGACTCAAAGCCTCTTGTTGAGCTTGCATTATTGCATAGACCATTGAAAATATCTACTCTCCGTCCATGGCCTGCCCTGGTGAAATTATGGGCATTAATGGAGTAAATGGCATCGTGCTGGACTCTCGAGGTATGTTGTTGAGCTGACTGTCCTCCATCCACTAGTGTTACTTCATCTTCGTTGTTACCTCAGCATCTCGTGGTGACGTTATGGGAGTCTCGTCGTTTGCTCGTGAATCCATAACCCTGCAACAAAAATAAACAATAAGAGGCGCACAGGAATCAAGGCAGGATGCAAGTCGAGGATTAATTCGAAGTCGATATGGATATCAAGGACGTTTTAAGCAAGTGGATGAGATCCTAAACTTATCCTATCTTATTTGCAGGCCTGTTCGGTCCCTGAGTTGAGACCGAACAAATTAGTCGGAGACCTGCATGGGCCACCACAAAAACCATGTCACGCCCCAGTCCCAAAATGACGAGGGACTGAGCACGTGGGCAATGGCCAGCAACACGCACCGATGGACAACCCAATTTAATGGATCCATCAGGGCATGCTTAAGCTGTAGTCTAACAGGAATTAGGGCAATTATTACAAGTCACGGGTTATTCTATTCTCATCCACAACAGATAATCACAGATTAAAAGACAGAGTAATGCAAATAGAAATAACTGTCAAATCTCAATAAATTCCTCGGGAAACAATCCGAGAATATGTCTGGTACAACAATGCAAATAGACAGAAAATAATCAACTGGAAATAGAATAACTGACTACATATAGCCACTGCTCAAGAGAAGTCCTCTGGTACGATCTCGTCCTCGGGTCCTGGTACAGCTCCTGGAAGTGCTCCTGTACGGTGTAGCTCTGGATGGATCTCTTCGGCTATACCTGGGGACATCATCCGGATCCAGGTCCTCAGGGGACAGCAAGGTACAGAAAATACAACAAAATAAATGCAGTGCAGCAATAAATAAGCAATAGGGTAAACTAGGTAACCAGCTAAGTGATATGCAACATGAGAGCAGTACAAGAACTCAGGCTGAAACTACTACAAGCTCTGTGTCGGGGAGCCGGTAGCAGTGATATCATGTAGTTGTCTAGCTCGTAGTGAGACTTAAGACGCCGGCATAATATAACATCAACCTGTAGCCTGTGTGTCTCTCCCCACCCCATGTAATCGCGCGTATCATGACCATAATGTCTCATGTCCATGTCAGCAGGATTATAGCTAATGCAGCAAGTCATAATGTCTATAAAATATCTCTGTCAAGTCCTGTATCCTATACAGAATCACCATGAATGTCTCAGGAAGACTCTGTCTCATGAATAGTGTCAAGTATCCTGGAGTACTTGATAAGACAAGTACGAGAATTATCGGGTCTCGATATCCATCTCTATGTGACGTTACACAACTCCGCGTACGGAGTTGGCACCCGACTGGTAATCGGACGCTAAGTACGCCACTCGGTCCTGGGTTTTAACAGTTAAACAGGTTCATATGCATTTAAACAAGAATTCAGGCAAGTTCTATAACAAGAATTACTATAATTTGACAAGCTTTACTTGCCCACTGATGTATAACTAAGTCCAGAAAATAGGTAGCAAAGCTGCAAGTTTCGGCAAGGTACACTTGTCTGAGGTTCCGGCTATGTTTGCAGTTCTGACTTCAATTGAAATTGCAGGCGGTACTCCAGTTGCTGAAACAAACATCACCATCAGATCCAGAAAATATCAATCAGCTAGAAACGCCTGTCCTTGGGTCCAATTTGGAGACAAGGACAGAAACGACAGTTTCGGGTCAAGACGGGATCCACATGTGGGCCCGCTTTGCACCGAAAAATGCATCAGGGTCAAAGGTCTCCAAATTCACCAAACTTTGGGTCAACAGGTCAGGAACGATGATACGAACCCAACGGAACTTTCAGAATTGAATTCCGATGAGCCGATCACAAAATCTTCCGTCGAGTGGGGCCTGTGGGGCCCACGACACGCGATTTCGTCAACGTTCTCAGAATTGAACCAAACTTGACCCACAGTACCAGCGTATTGCTACGAGTCCGATGGCGCAAGTTTCGTCTCGATCCGACGTGTGTACACAAAGTTAGGGCGTATTCCAGAAAGTACAGATACGGGGCGATGTCCGCGAATACGCGTTGATCCCGGTGTGCACGCACACCCGAATCGACTTCCGTGAAATCCCACACGTCCGTATCGATGACGCGCACGAATCTGTGAAGACCGCACGCAACCAAGTCGTCCCGTTTGGCGGGGCGTACTCGGTTCCGGGGTTAAATAGGGTCTGGTTTTTCCTGTTTTTGGATCACGGTGTGCGATCACCACAGGACGCGATGCCCCGAGCGGTTTATCCAGGCACCGAGAGGGTCATACAGGCTTCGCAACGCAATTTACGGAATCAAAAACGGAGCTACAAGCAAAAAGTTACACGCACCTGAAGGGGACCCAAAAATCGGGGTCGAATCGTGTCCGACACGTGTCCGACACGTGTCGGATTCGAGAATCGAATCTAGGGTTAGGGATTCCCGGCGGCGGGGACGGCGGCTGGGCGGCCTGGCGGCTGAGGCGGAGGGGCTAGGGGCACGCGGCGGTGCCGGCGAGGCCGGGCGGAGGCGGCGCAGGTGCCGGAGGCGGCCGGAGCAGCGGCGGGGTTCGCCTCTAGCTGCTGCTGCTCGGCGCCGCGGTGGAGGAAGCCGCCGGAGATGGGGGAGGCGGAGGAGGGAGCTGCGGCGGGCGGTGCGTCGTCGGCGAGGCGGCGCTGGCGGCGTAGTGGCGGTGGCGGTGGTCGACGGCCGGGGGGAATAGGGTTTATAGAGGGGAGGGAGAGGGGAGCTGGGGGCCGAGAGAGGCGGGGCGTGGGGCGGAGAAGGCGGAGGCGGGGTGGACGTGGCCGGGCGGAGCGGGCCAGAGGTGGCGGACGCGACGCCGGACGCGGGGGAGGGAGGACGTGGTCAGGGGCGGGTGAGGGAAAGTCGGGTCGGGTCGGGTGCGGGTCTGGCCGACCCGCCCGACCCGCTAGGCCAGGGTTTTGGGCCGGGTTGGGGCTGGGCCCGGTGGGCCGGGTCCAGCGGGCCGCGGGCTGGGTTTAATTTAAAAATAAAAATAAAAATAATATTAATAATAATAATTTCAGTAAATCAATTAATAAATAATTAAATAATTAAATAAATACTTTTTAGGCATTTAAAAATAGGTCCGAGACCCAATAAATTCCAGAAAAATTGCCCTAAGTCCAGTTTTTCATTTTACACCCATAAATATTATTTTTATAATATTTTAATATTATTTATTATCATTTAAAAATCATTGAATAATTAAAACCCTGTTTTTAAATTACAGAAAATTCCCAGAAAATTCCAGAAAATTATGAAAAATCCAGTTTTAAAATTTTGTAAAATCAGGGGGTTTACACCTGACGCTACCTATCAGTCGGAGATGATCTTACCTTCTGATTATATGTGATTCATTGCAGCTGTTTAGAGATTATAGTTGCTATTCTTTTTGAGACATTTATTCTTATATTAGAGTTTATTCTCTTCTCTCTTTAGTAGTTTATATTATAGTCGATTTGTAGTGGATTTATTTCCACCCGACTATCACACTTTAAGATTACTATTTTGAGACTGCTTCTTTGATATTCAGTTATTGATTTTCATTATTCTATTATTTGTGTTGTGGATGAGATATAGAACTGCGTGTGACTTGTTGTGGCATATATTACTACTATGGATTGGATATTCATGTACAGCGTACGTGTGTATATGGTTTCCATATATTGGAGTTCGTATACATACGGCTGGCGTGTTACGTATTCCTAGTCCTACGTATTTTGGGACTGGGGCGTGACACTAAGCCGCACAGTCCTTTTCTTACCATTGAAGAGATTATTTGATGCCACTGATGTAGTTGTCTGGTTGTCATAATAAATCAGTACAGTCAGAATCTGTGTACCAACTAGTGAAAGATCGTACATGAGCTCCCAAAGTTATTCTGCTTTATCCGATGTAGTTGTCAGTGCATAGAACTTAGATTCGATGGAGGAATGAGAGAGCATTGTCTACTTCTTCAATTTCCACGATATAGCAGCTCTACCCTTAGAGAAAATATATCCTCCTGTGGACCTTTCACTCTACTTTTAAGCACCAGCTTGCATCACTGAAATCTTCCACTACTGTCGGATAACCGCTGTAGTGCAGTGCAAACTTCTGATTCCTTTTGAGATATCTCATCACTCTCTTCATAGTTTTATAGTATTCAAAACCTGGATTGCTCATGAACCGACTCAACATCCCAACAATGAAAGCTATGTTAGACCTTATGGCAGTTGTTGCATACATCAAACTTCCGATGATGCTTTAGTACTCCAGCTGCCTGATACTTTATTTTGGATTAGCTTTAGCTTTTTGTCACACTTATATGGAGTATCGATCCCTGGATATTCATATCGTATGAGCATCTTCTCCACTACAAAAATATGACAGATTAACGACTGACCTAGCGAATGAAATGAGTTAGTCGCTAGACCAACGACTAAAAATCTATAAATTTGTAATTCAATTCAATGAGAGTCGCTTTTCCGTTGCTAAAATGTCGAGAGTATATAATATTTTTTTTTGCGACTGATAAATTTTGTCAGTAGTTAGTTGAAAAGTCTATCCAATGACTAAAATTTCAGTCGGTAGAAAATATATATACACCGTAGCAGAAACCCTTATTTTTATTCCCAAATATTGGATCCCTCAAAAGAAAATTTGTCCCCCATAAAACTCCTCCTCGTCCCCCCCCCCAAAGCAGATGATACCCCACTCCTCTTGTTGGGGCTCCTCCTCTCGACCCTTGACGTTGACACCCCTCCCCCCAAAGCAGAGGATCTATAACATCGACGCTCCTCATTTTTGAGTCCTCCTCCCGACTCCCTCTGCTGGTTTTAGGTATTTTATTTAATTTTTATAAGTTATTTTGGTTTTAGGGTCTGCTTGGCAATTATGGGGATAGCGGTTATGAGGTATTTTTAGAGTACCGGTAATGAGCTATGAAGGTATGTCATCTATAACATCGACGCTTCTCGTGCTCCTCGTGGCTCTTCGAATAGATAAGTATGTCATCTATGAAGATGACCACGAACTGGTCCAAATACTGATGGAATACTCGATTCATTAAGTCTATAAAGATAGCTGGAGCATTAGTCAACCCAAATGGCATGACCAGAAACTCGTAGTGTCCATATCTTGTCCTGAATGCGGTCTTCGGGATATCCTGCTTTCGTACCTTCACCTGGTGATATCCCGATCTCAAGTCTATCTTCAAGAACACCTTAGCTCCACTAAGCTGATCAAATAAGTCATCAATGTGTGGCAATGGATATTTATTCTTTACGGTCACTGCATTCAAGGCTCGATAGTCAATGCACATATGCATTGACCCATCCTTTTTTGGTACAAACAACATTGGTGCTCCCCAGGGTGATGCACTTGGTCGGATGAAACCTTTCTCTTCTAGTTCTTTCAACTGTGCCTTCAGCTCATCCATCTCCTTCTTTGCCAATCTATAAACATGCGACGCTATGGGTGCTGCTCCTGGTGTCAATTCAATCAAAAATTCTACATCTCTGTCTGGGGGTAGGCCTAGAAATTTCTCTGGAAAATATCTTAAAACTCTGAAATAATAGGGTGATAAATAACATCGTCCATTGCAAGCTGTACACCATCAAGGGCTTCTATGGATCCTCGTGCAAACTCAAGTTCAGGCTGGCCTGGTACTTTAAAAAGAATGCTTTCTCCAAAATAGTCGAAAAAAGCATGGTACTTGCTTAGCCAGTCCATTCCAAGCACAATATCAAAAGTTGGCATAGGAAGGACTAAGAGTCGGACACTCACCTCTCTGCATGAATTACTACAGGACACGATCTACAAATCCGACTAACAGGTACAACTCCTTCTCCGGTGAGAATTCTAACACAACTAGGTAAAGGTGTAGTGGCAATATTGTGTTGGGCAAAAAAACTAGAAGATATGAATGAGTGGGTGGCTCCCGTATCAAACAATGTCACAGCAGAAAAAGTAAAAGCAAGAGTATACCTGCTATAAAATTAATCTCCTGTTCCATGTCATCCACTTCTAGTGCAAAAGCTTGCCCATTCCTTTGTGGTAATCCATGACTGGCCCTCGTGTACTTATCCTCCTGAGTAGGTAGCGGTAGTCCTCGCTGAAATTCTTCTACTGCTGGAGGTCGAGGTGCTCCTAGTCTAGTCATCTGCTGAGCTGGCTTCGGTGCTAGAAGTGCTAGCCTCTGTACTGGCGGTGGAAGTGTCAATGTCTGCTACATTGGACAGTCTCTCGCCATGTGCTGTCCGGAACCACATCTCATACATTATCCCAAACGATTCTGACAGTCTCTCAAAATGTGCGCACATTTCCCATAATAACTGTAGTGGGGCTTTTTCGAATTCTGGTACGGTCCTGCTCTGTGCTGATACTGTTGTTGCTATAACAAAGGACGTCTGATAGGCCATCATTGCTGTGTCCTTGCTAGTCCTTGTTGTGTCTTAGTTGACCTCATTTTCCCCTGCTGATGGTCTCTTGTAACCTAGCTTCTGTCAGTAATTCGGCATAAGAGATCTGGGACTGTGAGCTAGTGTAGTGTTGGAGCTCCTGAGTCAGCCCGCAGTAAAACCTCTTAGCCTTCACCAAGTCATTCAGTATCAGGGCAACGCCATATTTACTGAGGCGACTAAACTCAGCATTAAACTCGTCAACTATCTTGTTCCCCTGCTCTAGATGAAGAAACTGATCGTACAACGCATCCCTTACAGTGTCCGAGAAGTACTTCCTCTCAAAGCACTCCAAGAATTATTCCCAAGTCTGATATGTACCCAACTGGCGCTCTATTGATTCCCACCAGTGATGAGTGTTACCATCTAGCAGCGTCCTAATGCCCATCATCCATAGATCTGTAGGTAGCTGCGATGCTTCTAATAACTTTTGAGTGTGGGTAATCTAGATTGTAGTCTCCTCTGGGCTCTCAGTGCCTTTATACGGCTTCAGACCCATCTGTATAAAGTCTTTGACTGAACCAACTCTAGCTCACGGTACTGGAACTAGTGCCTGAGCTGGTACAGTAGCATGTGCATCCATTCTCTCAAGTGCTGTCAGAAATTCTTGCCTCTACTCTGCCGCTTGCTGCCTCTGTTCTGCAGCTAGTATGGCTGTCTGTTGTCTCTGTTCATGCATCATCATTTAGAAGAATTGAAACAGCTATGTCTGGCCATCCTGTGGTGTCGATGAAGCTGGAAGGGTCCCATTAGGTGAAGCGAAAGGATTAGACGAAACTGGATTGTAAGTCTGTCCATCTGGCCTCGGAAGTCTAGGAATCGTTGAGGCCTCTCCTTGAGTTTGGTCGTTGACTCCTGAAGGTGTGTCGCCATCGGCAGCAGTACATCCACTACGCATATCCATCTCTCTACAGGTGGTGGACGAAACGATTAGAAGAAGTACAGGAAATCAAACAGGATACAAGCATTTAAATAGGAAGTTGAAAGGAAGGATAAGTTTTAGTCAAGCATGGATAAGATCCTAAACTCTATTCCTATACGCAGGCTTGTTCGGTACAGTAACGTAACCGAGACAATATATTCTCGACCTGCATGGGCCACCACTAAAAACATGTCACATCCCAGTCCCAAAATACGTAGGACTAGAAATACGTAACACGCCATCCATATGTATACGAACTCCAATATATGGAAACCATATACACACGTATGATATACATGAATATCAAATCCACAAGTGGTAATATACTGTCAATAAGTCACACGCAATCTATATCTCATCCACAACATAAATAAATAAAAAGAAAATAAATAACTAAATCTCAAAGATGAAGTATCAAAGTATGATAGTCGGATGAAAACAAATCCACTACAAATCGACCATACTAAAACTACTAAAAAGAGAGAAGAGATCAAACTCTAATATAAGATAAATGTCCTTAAAAAAAATAGCAACTAGAATCTCTAACAGCTGCAATGAATCAATGATACTCTAAAGATAAGACCTCCTCAGTCTGATAAGAAGCGTCAGGTCCGGTCCGTTCTCCTGTGGATACTCCTGTCCGTCTATATCTGGAAAGGTACCAGGTCCTCAGAGGGACGTAATAAGATACATATAAACATGCTAATAAAGTACTAAAAATAAACATCCAATGGGTCGCCTCACCATCTATGTGAATGCAGTTTGAGAACAACTTTCCAACAAGTGGGCTATCTGGCTAAAATGGGATTGGCATAATTCTCTTGGAGATTCAGGGGCCTAAAATGTATATCGTCTTTTGAACGGCAGATGTCGCCTGATAATATATAATATATAGTGGTCATCATGACCGCGCATCTCCGGCGGAGCGTACGGGTTACACAAGAAAAGTGCAAAGGAGCCCAAATGCCTTACTTGTTGTTCTTTCCACCCCATGCCCTAAGCATGTCACATCCATGATACGATGATACCTCTAAATAACTGCCAGGTCTACTTGCATGCAAAGTTTCTATCGGCAGTTATCCCTATCCATCGCATGACCTGTACGTACCGGTGGCTAGCCAAAATACGCAAGATCGTGTCCTACATGTGACTCACACTTGTGTAAGAATAGTGTCATTGTGAATAAAATATAAGAATGTCTCATGATAATGGGGTGGTCGCATAGAGTAGGTCCATATGCATATACATAATAAAAACAGAATACGACGTCACCGTCGTTGTACCCAAGTTTCCTTGGACGCGCAGTTTATATAGCAGTTTAAAATATATGAACTAAATAAACAAAAATAAGATGCATGCAACATATGGAATATAAATTACAGTACAATGGCAAGGTATACTTGCCTGGCAAGCAATCTGTATAGTGTAAGCGTCCAGATATCAAGGACACGGGATCAGAAACTATGGGCTCCGAATAAACGTCTCCGGATGCTAAAATAGACATCACCATCATTTCCGAAATCAGCAAGATAGCTAGAAAACACTACCCTTTCGTCCAATTTGGACACAGGGGCAAAACGATAATTTTGGGTCAAAGTGGGGTCCATATATGTTCCACTTTGCACCAAAAAGCGTGCCAAAGATAAATGTCTCTAAATAGGATAACTTATAGGTCAAACAAATTCTAAATGTCATTATGAACTCAATGGTATATCCAATTTTGGATTCCGGTGAGCCGAACACAATTTTGCCCAACAAGTCAACCGTAGGGCCCACAAATAGGCGGCTTGGTCAACTATCTCAGAATTGCGTAAAAATTGGGTTACAGGACCAGTACGATATCATGAGTCCAGTGGCATAAGTTTTGTCATATTCTGACGAGCGTACACTAAATGGTACAATATTTTGCAAAAGTCATGATATAGGGACTTTTCGCGGATACAGGTTAATTTCGACGCGCACACGCATCCTAATCAGTTTCCATGAAAGTCCACATGTCTGGACATATCATACGTGCCTTTTGATGCAATTGGTACCCGACAGGGCGGTCCTGTTTGGCGGAACGCGCTCCGTATCACAAATTTTAAAGGTTCAAAAATAAGTTTTTTTTATGATTTTTAACTCAGTTTAATTCTGCATACAACATCAAATAAAATAATATAATTAATAAAAAGTAATCTAGGTTAGGTGGTCTTCACATAGCAATTTTTTTTTCTAAGTTTGGATCTCTGTGGTAGGAGATACGAGTCAGTAAACATGGATGGTTATAGCAGTTTTTCTGATATTAAAAGTTATCATTTTTCTCCAATATGGTCTCGGTTTTCACCTAGGTTTATGCATTGTTCGAAGTAAACTAATACACAGAGTTAAAAGAGGGATAGGTCGTGAACATACCGATGAAGACGGGGTCAAATTTGGTCGAACGATGGAACGAAAATCAACGCCTGAACATGACTTCGCTGCTGTGAATTTCTGCAGTGCGCGCTCGCGGGTCGCGGACGCTGGTCGCGGGGGCGGGCGGTTGCTCCGGTCGGCAGCGGAGGTGTCGTGGAGGTCGGCAGTCTCAGGGTCGACGGATGGGAAGAGTAAGGGTTAGGGTTTAGGGTTTATGGCTTATATATATAGATATATAGGGAGCGAGGAACAGTGGGTCTCGCGCGGGGTTGGGTTTAGGGATTGCTAGATGCTGTTGCTGGGATTTTAGTTTGCGGGTTTGGGTAGGCTTTCTTAGTGGGTTTTAGCTACCGGGCTTGCGGGTTTTGGAAAGTTTAATAGGTTTTGGTTTTGATTTTAATTATTTCTTTTTCTTTTCTTCTTCCCTTTTCTTTATTCCATTCTTTTTTATTCTTTTCATTTCTTTTCTTATTAATAAATTACTTATATATATATATATATATATATATATATATATATATATATATATATATATATATATATATATATAATTCCAAAAAATTATATTTATACATAAAAATAATCTTTCAACCGTTCACAAGGTCTCCTACATGAAATAAATTAAGGTAAAATAATAGTTGCTCCATAAATCTCTAAATGCATAATTACCTAAAAATAAAAATTCAATAAATTATATATCTTCTAATTAACTAATAAATACTATAAATAAATTAAATAATTAATTAAATAATTAATACAGTTTTTAAAATTAGGGGTTTTACAGTAATAAAGAATCTGATTTTATAAATGCTTCTTGCTAAGAAGATTAATGTTCATAAAGAAGAATGATAGAACCTGACACTATATGCTTAACACGAGAACTTGTATTGCTTGTCAAATAGAAGAACCCTTGCCATGCTAAGTCAAGAAAAGAATATTGCTTGCTAAGTTACACTCTCACTTCTTTTGAACGAACTGTTGTATTGCTAATAAGAAGAGCAAAAAGTATGCTTGAACATGTCCCTTATCGTATGTTAATCAACGGTAGAACTACATGCTTAGTTAAAAGAGAGAAGAAATGTTGCCATGCTTGATTGAATAGAGATTGCTTACATATTTTTCTTATCATTGTTGTAAAGATAGAACTGTATGAAATGATTATACTGATGACGGCTTGTCCGCATAGAGAAAAGAGACGACTGCTTGTCCGTACAGAGAATAAAAGAGACTAATAGTGCACCCTGAGATACAATTCTTGTGATCTAGTGGGGTGTGGTTATTAGTTAAGAAAAGAGCTATTCAACCTATCAATCGATAGAAAAGAAGAGAACAGATAGAAAAGTCTACTTGTTCATGAACATGTGCATCATAGAGTTTTTGTCTGATAGAAGTGCATTAATGCATTGGTCTGACAACTTGTATATAAGGTACTGGACTCTCGAGCGGTTTCTGGGGCACTGGGAATCGTTTGGCCTAGGAGAGATGATCGAACACCCCAAGGTACATTCTACGAGATCAAGTGGGGTGTGACTATTAGTGAAGAGCTGAACTGTTAGTCACAATTGCTAATTTGAGCATATTTTAGTGCAGAGCTGAACCGTAATTCGCAACTGATAATAGCCTTATAGTGTCATTAGTGAGATGGCCTTGTACGTCCCAACTGCTAATCCCAGAGACCCCACAATCGGTGGCCATCTTGTAGTTAGGGCGCATGCTAGACTAGCCTTCTTGCATACCTAACACTTGATGCAGAGACAAAAAGGGATCCATACATATATTTATGCAAAGTTATTCTAACATTGTCTATTGCATGAATAATCGTCCGGCCATGGATTAGCATCACTGAATAAGTGATGAGCATTCAATTATGTTTCTATTGCATGCTGCTTCTAAGAATAGTCTTTATTTCCATGAAATGTTGCCATCTTGTTTACTTGTAATGCTTCTAATTATTTATACCACATGAGAAATGATAGTACCCTACTCATAAAAAGAACTGAATAAATGAATGCTGCTATTGTTAAGATAATGAATATGGCTCACGAACATGTTGCGCACATCAATATAAAAATAAAATAAATATCATGCATTGAACTGTCCCTATTATATGCTTGGAAATGAATATGAAATCTAATTTCAAAGGTGTTTTCAATGAAGTGTAAACTGACTCTGATTTTGTACAACATGACATGAACATAGGTAAAAGTAACAAAATCACTAATAATGTAATATTTTCTCACATGATTACTTAGTGATTGTTTCAGAGGGTGTTGCTTTTGTTCCTCATCAGTGCTTTTCCCAAAGTGATGACCCCCCCCCCCACCAGTTTGTCCGCAGGTGCTGGATTTTTTGAAGCAATATCAGATCCTCATCCTCAGAAGCCAGAAATCAGGAGATGCCTTGTGATGTATGAAGATGTTTTGAGATGCTTTTGTATAAAGGGATATGTATGGAATGATGTTATTGTATTCTGTATTGTGCTAGAGAGATGTAAGCCAATCCAGCATTACAAGGCATCTTTTATTCTCTGTACGGACAAGCCATCATCTCTTTTCTCTATGCGAACAAGCCGCCATCTCTTTGAAACAGTATAAGCATTTCATACATTTCTATCTTTATAGCAGCGATAAGTAAAACATGTAAGCGATCTCTATTCAATCAAGCATGGCAAAAGTTCTCTCTCTTTTAACTAAGTATATAGTTCTACTCTTGATTAGCATACGATAAGGGACATATTCAAGCATACTTTTTACTCTTCTTATTAGCAAGACAACACTTCGTTCAATAACATTGTAACCTAGCAAGCAACATTCTTTTCTTGACTTAGCATGGCAAAGGTTCTTCTATTTGACAAGCAATATAATTTCTCCATTAAGCATATAGTGTCAGGTTCTATCATTCTTCTTTATGAATATTAATCTTCTTAGCAACAAGCATTTATAAAATCAGATTCTTTATTAGGCATGAAAGAATCATAGAATGATGTTCTGCTCACTCACCAAGATCAATTGTGTTCTGTTTCAACAAGGAAGCTCTTCGTGAAGGTTTCCTCTCGAGTCAGCAAACCGATATCTCTTGTACATTGTGTCGTCGTGGAGCGAGACACTACACCATATCTCTTCATTGCTTGTTCTTAGCACCTCCATGTTCTGTGGTGGACTCGCCAATCTCTGCAAGGAGCAACTATATGATCGAATGAGTTGTGGAAATGAGAAAACTTTTTTTTTGTTTTTATTCGGTATCTTAATTATAATATTCCCTCCTACCCATTTGTTTGCTTGGTGTTCTGCAGAAGCAAGCCGATGTTAATTCAGGTCTCTTACTTTTGGGTGTTTTATGTCATATGCTTACCTTGGTGTTCAAATACACCATCAAGCCCAGCGAAGGAACAAAGATGGTGCATGCTGCTCTGGATTTATCAAGAGCATGCAGCAGCAGCATGCTCCTTGCCTATGTTGCCTACATTTTCCTCCAGCTAAAGACACACCGTCAACTCTTTGGAGCACCAGAGGTGAACTATCAATCTCTTCTTTTTAACTATTAACTGTAATCTATATCAACATTGAGTATATGAGTTGATTGTGTTTCTTTTATGTAGATTAACTTATTATTTTCTCGCTCTATTCACGTAGGCATGCAATCATGTATCAATGAAATGAAGAACTAACTTTTGTTAAGCAACTCTCAGGATGAAGATCAAGATGATGCAGTTCCTGAAGATGAACCAGTCCTTGGATTTGCAAGTGCATTTGCTTGGCATGACAATTATGATTGCAATATTATCTGAGTATGTTGTTGGCACCATTGAGGTAGACTCTTTTGTATTCCTAACCATCTCTGGCTTCACTCTTGTTGGATACTGCAGACACATTGAATTCGTACTCTAGAATAACTTCACATAGATATAGTTTCTTACTAATTTTCCTCCTACCCCATTTTGGTCAATATACTCACGAACTATGACGAGCCTCTTGATTTTGGCTGCATGGATTCTTGGGGCAAGTTCGTGACCAAGTATTATCTTACTGCCAATTGTTGGAAATACACCTCAAGTAACGTCGACTCCATTTGTTTAGTGACAATGATTTTAATACATAGAAAATTAAGCTTTGTGTTTCATGTTCCAACTTTTATTAAATGTTCCATGTATATTAACTTTCTAAGTCTGCTTCCGTGAGTATGTGTATCCTATGCCACTGTTGATATCATTAAAAGTATATCTTCATTTTTCACTTGCAAGTAGTATAGTTACAAGTTGCCGTTAGTGCTGAAACTTTGATAACATAATTTAATTGATTTGTTGTATGATTTATACTACAAGATAATTAGATTTGTTGTTAAGAATCTAGAAGGAGAACCTTCATCCACTCTCGATCATGTTTCTTTCTTTAGGAAACCTCCCCAGTTTATTATATATTTTGAAGTAGTGAAAATGAATGCCCCAAGCATATTATAACCTAAACTTCGGCATCCCTCCATCCATGAATTACTTCATTTATGCATGCATAAATGAAGGGACTCCTCACTTTACTACTAACCGCATGATCTCATGAAGAAAGCTATTAGTTAATCTAGATTTGAGTTTTTGTTAGGAATAGAAAGTGTCAAAAGCTTCCTTGTTAGTTGGAGTACTTCTTGCAATGTTGAATAACTCAACATTGAGTTGTTCTTTGCTTGAACTATTCATGCTCCACTAGTATAGGATCTACAAAATTTGTGGGTTGTTTCTTCCCTCTCTATGTTGGTGTTAGGCTATTTATTAACCGATGTAATTGTTCAAGATACAATAGTCTCTCCAAGAATTCACAAAAACTCTCCATCTTGCTCTTGAGTCTAACATCTGGTATTTTTCGTTGCTTTAAGCCAACATCTGGTATCAGAGCCAAGTGTAAGCCAAAGTACCTTCGACTCAACAAGATGTCAATCGTCGAGCACTCGACGGCGCCAGCAACAAAGGAGGAAAGCATAACCTTGCACTACCCGATGCTGACATCTGTCAACTACTCCACTTGAGCGATCAAGATGGAGGTCTTCATGGAGGCTCAAGGCGTTTGGGACGCCATTGAACCCGCGGCCGGGGTGGTCGTAGAAAAGAAGAGAGACAAGATGGCGTTGGCGTGCATTTTTCAAGCTGTCCCCGAGGAGATCCTACTCCAGCTGGCCAAGCACAAAACGGCTAAGGAAGCTTGGGAAAGCCTGAAGACAATGTACCTCGGCGCAGATCGGGTGAAGAAGGCAATGATTCAAACCTTGAAGAGTGAGTTCGAGGTTTTGCGTATGAAGGAAACAGATTCCATCGATGAGTTTGCGGGAAAATTGACGACCCTCGCAAACAAGATTCGTGGATTGGGAGACAAGATGGAGGACGTTGTCATCGTCAATAAGTTGCTCGTCTCCGTCCCAGACAAGTACCTGCAAGTCGTTGCTGCGATCGAGCAGTTTGTGGATGTGGAGACCATACCGGTCGAGGAAGTGATCGGCCGCCTCAAAGCGTACGAAGAACGTATACGTGGTTGAGGAGAGAGCAACAACGGACAACTCCTGCTTACTCACACTGAGTGGCAGGCGCGATCGAAGAAAGGCAGCGCTGATTTGTCGTCGAGCGGAAAGGGGCACTCTAGCGACGACCGGGGCCGTGGCAAGCCCCGTGGACGTGGCCGTTGGCGCGGCAGGGGTGGTCGTGGCGACCAAATAGTGCAACACCAGGAGGGTGAGAGGACTCGCGGTTCAAGCTCCAACGGTGATAAATTAAAAATCAAGTGCTTAAATTGTGAAATTATGGGCACTATGCGTCGGAGTGTCGCAACAAACGTCATGATGAGGAGGCGAACCTCCCATGAGCGCAAGACGAGGAGGCTGCATTGTTGCTGGGAGAGACTCAAGAGGAGACGCCTGACCTCGTCATGCTCAATGAAGGAAAGATAGTACTAGACTTGCACAGTGCTGGAGAAGCGCAGGCCGACACCGATGTGTGGTACCTCGACAACGGTGCTAGCAACCACATGACGGGCCACTGAGGAAAGTTCAAGTACCTTGATCGGGACATCACCGGCCGTGTCAAGTTCGGTGATGGCTCAACCGTACAGATTGAGGGCAGGGGATCAATCATGTTCCAATGCAAGAATGGCGAACAACGTCTTCTGTCGGAGGTATACTTTATTCCAAGTTTAAGAAGTAATATATTGAGCCTTGGTCAATTAACAGAAGATGGAAGCAAGGTGGAGATTGTCGGTTCCTACTTGAGGGTGTACGACAGGAACGACATTCTACTGATGAAGGTGAGGAGATCACCTAACCGCCTGTACAAGATAGCTCTAAAATCTTCCAGGCCGATATGTCTAATGGCCAACGTACAAGACCCAGCCTGGTTGTGGCACGCAAGGCTCGGGCACTTGAATTTCTTCGTGCTCAAGATGATGGCAGAGAAGGGAATGGCCACCGGGCTGCCGAAGATTTCTCATCCAAACCAGCTCTGTGAAGGGTGCCTCATCGCCAAAAAAGCACGACTACCGTTCCCTCTGCAGGCAAGCTTCAGAGCTGAGAGGCCACTGCAACTTGTGCACGCTGACATTTGTGGCCCAATTACACCCGCTACACTTGCTGGTAACAATTACTTTCTTCTACTTGTTGATGACTTCAGTCGCATGATGTGGGTGTATATGCTCAAAGAAAAGAGTGATGCCTTTAATGCTTTCAAGAAATTCAAGTCTCTTGTGAAGAATGAATGTGACAGCAAGATAAAGACACTAAGAACTGATCGAGGATGTGAGTTCCTGTCCAAGGAATTCATAAGCTTCTGTGAAGGCAAAGGCATACAACGATACCTCACCGCACCATATATACCACAACAAAATGGTGTAGTAGAGCGTCGGAATCGCACCGTGATGGCTACGAAAAGGAGCTTTCTCAAGAGCATGCATGTTCCTGGAAGTATGTGGGGAGAGGCGGTCAGACATACTATGTACCTGCTCAACCGGTTGCCAACTAAAGCTCTCAGTGCGCTCACGCCGTATGAAGTCTGGACTGGTAAGAAACCAAACCTCAAACACTTAAGGATGTTTGGATGTGTCGCACACATGAAGACTGCAGGTCCTCATCATAAGAAACTTGATGACCGAAGTACGCCATTGGTGTACCTAGGCGTGGAAGAGGGCTGCAAAGCACACCGTCTCTATAATCCTCAACATAGCCAAATCCATGTGAGCAGGAATGTTGTATTCGAGGAAGAAAGGAGATGGGATTGGAACAATGGTGATGGTACCGAACCACAAGGGTGGGTAGAACTCTCAGTCGAAGATCCCGTTGTCGAGACAGTGATCACTCCACAGAGAGCAGTGGGCGCAGCTATGCACACGCCGGAGGGCATAGGAGATACGACAACACCTATGACGCACGGAGCGGCAATGGCATCAAGGGAGCCTACTACACCACAAGCTGCGACCACAACTTCGAGCGGCTCACCCACACCGACGATAGACTCGAATGAGCCAAGGAGATACCGCTCAATTGTTGACATATATGCTGAAACTGAGGAGACCTTTCTTGATCCAGAGATGTTGTTTTTGTCGGCTGAAGAACCGACAAATTTTCAAGATGCTATACTTGAACATGAATGGCGGGAAGCTATGAAGAAGGAGGTTGAAGCCATCGAGAAGAATGGGACTTGGGTGCTTACTGAGTTACCATCTAGGCACAAATCCATCGGTTTAAAATGGGTATACAAGGTGAAGAGAGACAGTAAAGGAAAGATCCTCAAGCACAAAGCAAGACTTGTGGCAAAGGGCTACGTCCAGCAACATGGAGTTGATTTTGATGAAGTATTTGCTCCAGTTGCCAGACTCGACACAGTTCGCTTGATCATTGCCCTCGCAGCCCAACACGGATGGGAGGTTCACCATTTGGACGTTAAATCTGCATTTCTGAATGGTGACCTCAAAGAGGAGGTATATGTAGCTCAACCTGAAGGCTTCGTCGTCAAGAACCAGGAGCACAAAGTGTACAGGCTATCCAAGGCTCTCTATGGCTTGCGACAAGCACCGAGGGCCTGAACACACGCCTGGACAGCTGCTTAAAGGAGCTGGGATTCATCAGATGCACTCAAGAGCATGCTGTGTATACAAGGAGCAATAGGGAGGGTGCACTCATTGTCGGAGTGTACGTTGATGACTTAATCGTCACAGGCACAAGAGCAACTGCAGTAAAGGTTTACAAGCAGCAGATGATGCAGAAATTTAAGATGAGTGATCTTGGGTTACTCTCTTACTACCTTGGTATAGAGGTAGACCAATAGGGTGATCGCATTATACTGAAACAATCAGCATATGCGAAGAGAGTTTTGCAGCAGTTTGGAATGGGAGATTGCAATCCAACCAGGTATCCCATGGAAGCTAAACTGTAATTCAGCAAGAACCTTGAAGGAACACCAGTCGATCCGACACAATATAGGCGAATCATTGGCTATCTCAGGTACTTAACTCATACTCGTCCGGACCTTTGTTATGCTGTCGGAATGGTGAGTAGGTACATGGAGAAGCCAACAACCATGCATCACCAGGCTGTGAAATAGATCCTCAGATATGTGAAGGGAACACTTGAGTATGAACTCATGTATGGAAGAGGACATGGTGAAGATGAACTGCACGGATTCACCGATAGCAACCTAGCCGGAGATATCGACGACAGGAGGAGCACCAGCGGAATGGCGTTCTACCTCAACAAGAACCTAATCACTTGGGCGTCTCAGAAGCAGAAAACTGTCGCGTTGTCCTCCTGCGAAGCTGAGTTCATGGCGACAACGGCTGCAGCGTGTCAAGCTTTATGGCTGAGGAATATAGTTAGTGAAATGACTGGCCACAAACCTAAGCCAGTCACGCTCTATGTCGACAACAAGTCTGCAATTGCGCTGATGAAGAATTCAGTATTTCATGGGCGTAGTAAGCACATTGATACTCGCTTCCATTTCATTCGCGAGTGTGTTGAAAGAGGGTAGATAAAGGTGGAGTTCGTGAGCACTGAAAAGTAACGTGCCGACATTCTCACGAAGGCTCTCGCCAAAGTGAAGTTCGCTGAGATGCAGCAGGTGCTTGGAGTTATCAACCTTGATCAAACCTAGATTAAGGAGGAGAATATTAGTTAATCTAGATTTAATTTTTTGTTAGGAATAGAAAGTGTCAAAAGCTTCCTTGTTAGTTGGAGTACTTCTTGCAATGTTGAATAACTCAACATTGAGTTGTTCTTTGCTTGAACTATTCATGCTCCACTAGTATAGGATCTACAAAATTTGTGGGTTGTTTCTTCCCTCTCTATGTTGGTGTTAGGCTATTTATTAGCCGATATAATTGTTCAAGATACAATAGTCTCTCCAAGCATTCACAAAAACTCTCCATCTTGCTTTTGAGTCTAACACCTGGTATTTTTCGTTGCTTTAAGCCAACAAAAGCAACAAAGATTCTTACTGAAAGATGTTCCAGGTGCTCCCCATAGCCTCACCAGAAAGATAAATTTGTTTTATACTTCCATCTGGTCAAACTGAGTTAAACAAATGCTTGTGATCGAATTCTTGGGTATAACTTTTATTTATGTTGTTGTTTATGGCAGCAATTGAAACTAGTTATGGATTCCGTCATTTAGGCTTTTCGGCACACTAGAAGGAACATTGCTGACACTGGCCTCATTCTTTTGTTGGAGATGTTGATTAATTTTCAGGTCTAATTTTTTTTGTCTCATGCATCAGAGAAATAACACTGTAACAAAGCTTGAAAATTGTTAAAAAACAAAATGTGTCATTAAGTAGACATATTCTGGGAATTGCCATCATTGATGTGCTTATGGCCGAGTTTCCTTACCTATTTATTTCTTAAGCAATTTCCTATGAATTATGTAAAGCCCATTACTATCCCAATCTTCAATGGTTGCATCCAGATATAAAGCTGTAATTGTTGGTGATAATCTTGTTAGTTTGTTTAGATTGATAAGTTGTTTTGTTTGTTGAAACAACTTTGATATATCTTTTATTTTAGTCTATCTCTTTACATCAAATGTTCAACTATATATAGCTACCATTTTAATTAATAAATATCACCAAGTCTATTGATCCTCCACAAAACTTGTGTCCTGTTTCCTCTTTACTGGGCTATTTTACTACATTTGGTATCAGAGCTCGGGTTGAGGAACAGAGAAGCTATGGCAACCAACGACGACCAAAGCCCCACGACGTCGACGTCATTCACCTTCAAGTACCCCATGCTGACACGGACCAACTACGCGGATTGGGCTCTCTTAATGAGAGTCAACATGCAGGCGCAAGGCCTGTGGGAGACGATCGAACCCGGGAAAGCCGACTACTGCGACGACAGGATGGCCCTGTCCGTCATACTCCGTGTCGTGCCGCCAGAGATGCTGCGGACACTGGTAGTAAAAGACACTGCCAAGGAAGCATGGGACGCTGTAAAGATGATGCGGATGGGGGTTGAGCGCGTGCGCTAGGCCAAGGCGCAGAAATTGCGCCCTGACTTCGAATCAATGAAGTTCAAGGACGGCGAGTCCGTCGAGGACTTCGCGATGCGGCTCACGGGACTCGTCAGCGACCGAGCGGTCGGACCTGGTCGACGAGAAGGTAGTTAAAAAATTCCTTCGAGTCGTTCCATCCAAGTACACGCAAGTTGCCATTGCCATTGAGACTTTAGTGGATCTCAAGACGCTGTCAATTGAAGAGCTTACCGGTCGTCTTCTAGCCGTCGAGGAGCGGTACGATCTTGGCAGCAACTCCGGCGACACAAGTAGCCGCCTTCTCCTCTCTGAAGAGGAGTGGCTCGCTCGCACAAAGCACAGGAAGGAAGGCGACGCCTCTCTGACGGTGGCAAAAGTTATGGTCGTGGGCGCGGCAAGCCAAGAGGTCGTGGCCGCGGCAACACGAACTATGGCAACGACAACGCGTCCGGTGGCACGCACGACAAGAAGGGTAAGTGCCACAATTGTGGCATCTACGGCCACTGGGCGAAGGACTGCCGCAAGCCAAAACGCGATGAGCGTGCCAATCTGACGCAAATAGAAGACGATGAACCAACACTGCTCATGGCCATGCTTCATGAGGAAAAAGTGCAGATCCATGAAGAGAAGGTGCAACAAAGATTAAAAGGCGACGAGATCGGTAAAGTTTCAGCTGGTCATGTAGATCATTTGAAAGATGCTTTTGGCGATATGATTCACCATCAAGATCTTTCTTGTGAACATGAAGTCATATCGGAAAAGATCCCAGAAGAGATTTCTCCATATTCCAACCCGTGTCAGAATATTCTGACAGAACCCAAAGAGAATTCGTCCAAAGAAGAAAGCACTTGCCTACCCGACGCACGTCAGCCAGATCATATGGAGGAATGTATTTCTATGAATCATGGTAGCAGTCAAGCTGATGAGGCTAACATCAATTCAGGTGACACTGTAAATAAAGAAATACAGGTGAAGAAAGATTGCAAGATGGATGTGGTAGTTTCAGCTGCTCCTGATAACCAACTACTCCAAATCCTCGCCACGAAAGCAGCTATGGAGGTCGCTGAGCCGATCCCCTCCACCGGCGAAGAGATCCAGCCGTCGACTCCCCAACCGGCGGAAGAGATCGTCTCTGCCACCGACTCCAAACCCACCGAGAAGCGCGAGAGGGAGTGGGAGTGGGAGACCGAGCGGTCGGACCTGGTCGACGGAATGTGCTCGCTGCAGGCAAGGATGGACTCGAAAACCAGGGTTGCGGAGGATCTCCGTGCGCGGCTGGGGATGTGCAACCAGGACCTGGCCCATGAGGAGGGACGGAGGAAGGCGCTCTAGGCCCAGGTCTCCGAGTCGAAGGCGCTGTACGAGAAAGTCTCTATCGTAGTTCGAGGAGGCCAGGTCGAGCATCGTGGCGCTTGCGGCCAAGAGGGACGAGGAGATCGGTTCGCTCAGGAACTCGTTGGCTACCAAGGCCACGGTTGTTGCAAAGGAGGATGCTTTGTCCCAACTTCGAACATTTAAGAAACGACAGGCAGAAAAGGAGCAGTACAGAGCTGAGGAGGATGCTGCTAAACAGGAAAAAGGAGGGGAAACTATAAGTTTTCATGATGGAATTATGGCTGAACCAGTCAGCAGTTCAGCTCTTGCTGCTGATGATAATAGACGTGACTTGGCAGATCTCGAGGCTGCTTTGCTAGCGGAATTTCTTGCAATGTCGTTGGATCGTGCTGAAAATGGTGGAGTTGCTATTACAGATACTGACATACCGAATGCTACTGCAGTAGACTCAGAATTAGCTCTTGTATGTCCATCTGTGCAGAATAGTAAGAAGAAGAAAGGTCTATATCCCAATGACTTGGCAAAGGTGTTGAAGGATGGGTCATTTGTTTCAACCATCATTTCTTCGCTTCCTGGAGTGGACACAAATGACCCTTCACTAAGAGAGTTGTTGGCATATTTTCCAGGAAAAACTGAGGCTGCGGAAAAGAAGAAAGTGAAGCATTGATGCAACAAGATTAAGGGAGTGATTGTTGGTGATAATCTTGTTAGTTTGTTTAGATTGATAAGTTGTTTTGTTTGTTGAAACAACTTTGATATATCTTTTATTTTAGTCTATCTCTTTACCTCAAATGTTCAACTATATATAGCTACCATTTCAATCAATAAATATCACCAAGTCTATTGATCCTCCACAAAATTTGTGTCCTGTTTCCTCTTTATTGGACTATTTTACTACAGTAATGATGGAGGATTTTCCCAAGATTTTTGGAGCTCTTTTCTAGTGCACTCTTGAGGTAGGACTGTACAACTTGTAACAGAATGTTTTTCCTTCTGACAACTATTTTATCTTAATCTGTGATTCTCTTTCTGTATATGATCACCAGAAACTTTGAAGATTATCTGGAGCATCGTCTCAAGTTATTTTCATTATTACGATCAATCGCTACACATTGTTTTCAAGCTTTATATCAGTTATCAAGTCAGGTTAGTTGTAAAGATTATTTTCTTTCTTGGAGCATATGGAATGAACATGTCATTCCAAAATATCGACTTCTTGGGTATAACTTTTATTTATGTTAATTTTTTTTACAGCAATTGAAGCTAACGATGGATTCCATCATTTGGGCTTTTCAGCACACTGAAAGAAACACTGCTGAAATTGGCCTCAATTCTTTTATTGGAGATGGTGAAGAACTTTCAGGTCTGACTTACGTTTATCTGTTTTTCCCCTCATAAAATCTATACAGTAATTGGTCAGGTTTTGTTGTGTATAGCTAAAATTACTAACCAAACAATATTCATTTTGTTTAAGCCTTATTTTGAGGTCTCCTGGGAAATGAGTTTGATTGCAAGAGGTTCTTTTTAGGCCCTTATACTCCTCACTTCACTCGCCTAGCATTGAATCTAGACAAGAAGATGCCCAGGAATTTCTAAGCTTTGTCATGGATCAGATGCATGATGAATTGCTGAAGCTTGAAGGTAACTTGTCAAACTCAAATGGTGAGAAGCTGCATGTTGTCTCATCTTATGAAGATGATGGCTGGGAAACTGTTGGACTGAAGAACAAATCTGCAGTGGCCATGACTTAGATCTTTATTCCATCTGAACTTGAGTTCACTATTTGGTGGTCAATTGAGGAGTGTCATAAAGGCAAGAGTTATTTAAGATTTGTGATTTAATTGAAGACTGATGGTTCTAGATTGTTCAGTCTCTTCTCTTCTTCTTGTGTATTTTATTTTATTACAAAGCTAACAGTGGCAACTTATCCTTCAGTTAAGACATGACTATTTTTTTGCTGTGAATTTCATAGCCCTAGCTTATTGTATTTTAAAATGTAGTAAAGCAAGATCTACAATGATTTTTTTTTACTTGAATGTCGATGGATAGACATGACTGGACATGACTATGATATATATATTTATTATCTTTTTGTTTGTGTACTTTGTGTGTGTTATTATTGTTGTTTGTTATTGTTAGTTATTATTGTGGCGATAAACGCTGTTTGCACTGATTTATTTTATTGTGAATCTACCACACGATGTGCACAACATGGTTTCTAGAAACTGAATATTAATAATTTAGCAATGGACAAGCGACTAACATGCGACTAACTAGCGACTAACGTGCGACTAACATTTGTAAAAAATTAAACTTAGTGACTAACGTGACTAAAGAATGACTAACTAGCGACCAAAAGTTTCGTCGGTAAATAAAGTATCAGATAATCAGGGTATTAGAACTCATCGATATTTAGCAGCTAATTTGTCACTAAATGAGCGACGATTACGTTAGTCGACGGTTAGTCGCTATTTTCGTCGCTAGTTAGTCAGTAGATCAAAAACTAGTGACGAAAAGTGAACAACGGCGATGTATTCAGCGACAAAAATTTTTAGTCGATGTTCTGTCACTATTTCGTTTTAGCGACAAAAATGGCCATTTTAGCTATTTTTTGTAGTGCTCAATATAATGAGATTATGACATCACCACTCTAGTGTTCGTCCGGATGATCTTTATCCCCAGGATAATATCAACATCTTCCAAGTCCTTCATACTAAACTTGGACGAGAGGAACTTATTTGTCTCAGTGTCGAAACATGCTAAATCTGTACTTAGGATTAGCATGCCATCCACATAAAGACAAACTATGATTCCTCTTATACCAGCAAACTTTTTGTAAACACACTTATCCATCTGGCTGACCCTGTAGCTGTTTGATCTAATGACTTTATCAAACTTCTTATGCTACATCTTGGGAGCTTTCTTTAGACTATACAGTAATTTTACTAACTTGCAGACTTTGTCTTCAAGACCCTTGATGACAAATTTTTTAGTTGTTGCATGTAAATCTCTTCGGTCAGCTCTCCATTAAGGAATATTGTTTTAACATCCATCTGATGTATCACTAGATTATGGATTGCACTGAGAGCAATCAACATTATGATGGTTTTCATCTGCGCTACTGGAACATATATGATGAAGTAGTCGATTTTCTGCTTTTGAGAAAATTCCTTGGCTACCAGCCTTGTCTTGAACTTGTCAACAGTTCCGTCGGCCTTCATCTTCTTCTTGAAGATTCATTTATATCCGATGGGCTTTGCTCCTCCAAGTATATTTTATAGAGTCAAACTCATCCTTGACAGTCTCCTTCCAGAAGACATAATCTATGGTTTTTATTTTCTCATCATAGGTAAGTGGATCTACTTCCACATAATTGGTGACAAAATCGTCTCTGAAGTCCTTCTGCCTCCTCACTCGATTAGTCGTCGGCTCTGCAAGTTATGGTTCAAATGTTGTCTCTTTAACGATAACTTCTTCTTGGACTATATTTTCATTGGAATGGTCAACCCCCTCCCCTACTATTCTCTGGAAGGTTCGCGAGAACAATGTTCTTGTGCCTTGCAAATTTGTCTTCAAAGAATTTTATACCGCGAGATTCGATGATATGATTAGGTTCGATATCAAGGAACCTCCGAGCATCACTCTTTTCAGCATATCCCAAGAACATAATCTTTTATTCATCGTTTTTAGCTTCTGAATCTTCAAGTCTGGAATCTTCACATATGCTAAACATCCCTACACTCAAATGACATTCAAGTTGGGTCTGACCTTGAACCAGAGTTCATGAGCAGTAATATTAAAAGTTGCGTATGGTACTCTGTTCAGGATGAAAGTAGCTATAAGCACAGTTTTTCCCAGAAGTAATTTGGAAGTCCCGCAGTCAACAACATTGAATTCATCATCTCTTTCAACATTATGTTATTCCTTTCTGCAACTCCATATGATTGAGGTGAATACAGAGCAGTTATCTCATTAAAAATTCTATGTTCTCTACAGAATGATGCGAATTCAAGGGACCTATACTCTCCGCCTCAATCACTTCTGAGTCTCTTGAGTTGTTGTCCAGCATATCGCTAGGCTTCAGCCTTGAAGTCCTTGAACTTCTCGAACACTTCATCCTTCGACTTAAGAAGATAGACAATGCGTACTTCGAGAAGTCATCTATGAATGTAATAAATTTTTTATCCCGGCCTTTATAGAGAATTGGTTGAAGTAACAGATATCTGAATGCACCAATCCCAACAGATCTGTGCTTCGGTTCACCCGTTTGAACGGTTTTCTTGTGATCTTTGTCTGACATAGACTTTATAATGTAACCTACTGTATTATGCACTAATATTTTTCAAGAAAACTATTATTGGATACCAAATCAGACTGAGAAGATCGAAGGCATGTTTCATGTAGTTGCTGCAAAACTGATTCATGATCAAAAGGATCAGTATCAATTGAGACAACCAATCCAAGGATGGATCATGACTGGTCAGAGGAATGCAATAAGGCATGAATTTGATAATGATAAATACAAGAAAAGATCATAGAAAGCAAAGGTGGCTAGGAAGAATTCCAACAAATTGTTTGGTGACTCGATGACGGAGCATTTTCGTAGCTTGATATGTTTTCTATTTAATTTAGGATATATTAATTTATTCAATTTAGGACATATGTATTTAAGTTTATTTTTTTTTGATTTTAGGTGCATAAAGGACAAGATGCTACTATATTGACCATCTTTCTTGCCCCCTATAGTAAGCTAGGAAAGCTTATCGACGGTTGGGTGTCCCAGAGCTACAAAGTACTTTATTTTTATTTTTATGTGTTAGAAAATATTCAAGTAGTTTCATGTAGACTTTAAGTTATGTAGATAGTAGAAACTAAATACAGGACTAGTAGATATTGGTAAGCTTATCGAGAGATTAAATAATGTAGGAAGAGTTTTTTAAGACTCCGTGAGGCAACGATGCAGCAGACTGTCGTATCAGGAAATGGATAGGCTAGTATTTCCTCGAAGCCCTCCAACTCCGTCGGATGACGAGCTACGGAAAACCATAACTGGTGGTTTTCATAAGGATAAGTACTATGGTACATGATCGTATGATGCCTATGTTCTAACGCAGAGATCGATCCCTCCTCCACTAGTGCGCTTTCGAGGGCCACCGAGCATTCGTAGGAGTCATTAAGAGTCCAGGAGGCCTCTGAGCAACATATTGCATCTTATCAAGATGACTTTTACTGGTGGATATCATTGACGAAGCCTAGACCTAGCTCCAGTCGGACGATTCGGTCTTTATTGCATGTTTGAGGTGCTGAGCACAATATTATGAAACTTACCCAGTCGACGGAGCATCTTTTTACGGAGCTGGCCAAGGCATCACAACACAATATTACGAAGTTGGTTGAGTTAATGGAGCACAGTTTTACGCACCTGTGGGGGTCACATGTTGCACTGAGTGAGTTATTTGTGCATAGCACTAGTAGATTGCTCTTTACCATAGATTCCTATAATGCTAGACTACAGAAGTTGGAGTAGATACACTCTCCAGTGCCGCCGACACTGATACCATCTCCATTGCCAATAATGCAGGTTAAACAAGATGCCATTGACCAGATCATCTCGTAACTTCGCACGGGTGGTCCTCCTGCACACCAGTAGTCCAAGTTGGGACATTTTCTTAAGATTATATATCAGCCCTAGTTGGGTATTCCATATATTTATGACTGTTGTATCAAATTTGGGATATTATTGGCCCCTCCCATCTATATTGACCGGGAAGAGGGGGGTGATATAATTTGATTCAGCATTAGTTAGGTGATATTATTGTCAAATTATGTGTGTATTCATAAAATTTTATTATGTGATATTATTGTATTCATGACTATTATATCAATTTCTTTGTATCAAATTCTATTGTTTAATTTTTTTTAATTTTTTGTATTTAGCGACGTCTCTACGAAACTTAGTGACGGATGTATACATCGCTAATAGGTATCAGAACATCACTAAATGTATTAGAATGTAGCCAAGAATCTCAAAGACATCATTAGGTGGTCAATTTAGCGACGTTTAGCGATAAATATGATGTTTCTAACTACAAAATGAACAAGTCGTTGAACGTTTTAAATACGTCTCTTCTTTCTTGACATGATAAATTTTATCTATGTCATCAAAAATGTTATTGGACAACAAGAAATGTTGTTGATTAGTCACTGAGTTGGGACCAATAGTAATGTATATAACGTCGTTGGATTGGCGATATCATTAATAAATATGATTATATGTCGCTAAATTGGTGACGTAAGTGACATAGAGAAATGCATCGCTATGCCGATGAGCAATGTCGTTTTCGTATTCTGCGACTAGCAAATATGCAACCCATCATAAATGTCGTTGATCATTTTTAGCGACGTATTCTATGTGTTTAGCGACGTTCTGTTTAGTTGCTAATATCATGAATTTTGGTAGTGGAGAGAGATGTTATTGTCATTGTATCTAATTTATTGTTTTATTATTGTTTCTCTTGTATTGATGCCTTGATCGTGATCTTACGAGTTATGGGAGGAGGTGGGGTGTACAATTACTAGGCACACAAGCTACGTAATTCTACGATCTCGTGTTATGTGAGAATTGTTTACCTAATGTTTAACTTAACTTACTCAATCATGCATTCAAGTATGGTAGCTTCATCCTAGCTCCTCCATTGTGTGAAAGTTGTGCCCTAAATACGCATTCACACCTAGACAAAGATTATGTTGTATTTCATTGGGTATCATTTTGTTATTGCAAGTATTCATCTTGCTTCATATTGTCACTTCGTCTAGTTCTACTTTTGTTAGTTAATTAATTGCAATATGATGTACCTTGTAGTTTTTTTTCGCTTGTACTTGTATTTGTTCCAATCTTGACTTGACAATAATAATCATGATAGTTTTATAGGACAATCTGTATTGTGAGTTCTATGTTGCATACAGAGGTGAGAAAGTGATTGAAGCGAGTGATCTTGTTCCAGATTTTTCTTTCGAAAATTCTTAGTCTGGGTACATATTTTTTACCTTATGCTTTGCAGCTTTTTTTATTTCATTTATCTTATTTGTTTTCATTTATCTTATTTGTTTTAGTTGCTTTTACCTTTTGTTTCAGAGTTACAGATTTGATATATTTTGAAGACATTGATCTTGGATTAGTTGGAAAGTAATTTTGGATATTTATTTCTTTGAAACTTTTAGGACATATCGTTCTTACTCATTCTTTCTTGCTCAGTAGTATTTGAGAATATTGTGATATAATGTTAATTATGAATATGATGGATATATGATACTTGATGGTTATGGTTGCTCAGTAGTATTTGCGAATATTGTGATATAATGTTAATTATGAATATGATGGATATATGATAGTTGATGGTTATGGACAACATAGTATATATACTTGTTACTCTTAGTAGGAGTTAGTGTATATATGTTAGACGTATTCATCTACGCATATCCAAATATTTGAGAGCGGCTCGTGACATCCCTCTCCTCTCCTCTCCTCTCCTCTCTCTCTCTCTCTCTCTCTCTGACCAACACCCATTAATTGGAACATAACAGTACTAGTTATAGTTAATTGTAGTCTATTAAAGCTAATGCAACCAAATAAACCACCTATAACAATTTGTAGCAGCTATAGTCAAAGAAAACTAACTCTTATAACCATTGATTGTAATTGGTAAGAATTTGATATAGTTAGTTATAATTGCTACAATTGGATAGAAATAATATGAAATGGTTACAAACAGGACTGTGTAGTTATAAAAAGTTCTAAATGGCTATAATGGTTTTGTTTTTAGGTTGAGAGACAACAAATAAATATATAATATCATAAATATATTTAATTAAGGTTTTAGGTAGAAAGGCAAAAAACAAATATATAATTTTCTAAATATATTTAATTAATATAGACGTGAGAGAAAAAAATTTGGAGACCCCAACTTAAGTTTTAAGGAGCATAATAATAATTTTCACATCTCTACTCTTTTAATGATGCTTGAAAACGGTTCAAAATTGAGCCGTCTAAATCGTATGTAAATATTTCACTAATTAGTTATTTTTTTAAAAATAACTAATTATTTAACTATTTAATATTATTTATTTACAACTAAATAATTCTAGCTTAAGTGGTTAAGATATGAGGTATTTTTCTTGGTTGTTTGAGTTTGATTTCTAGGAATGACAATATTTATCATAACTTCATATTAAAAAAAAAATTTAATAATTTTTTTATGCACATACACGTTATTAGTAATAATAATTTCAGTTTATCTAAAAAAATTAATTAATTTAATGAATAAAGTAGATGAATAGAGACGGTTTAAAGATAAACAGTCGGCCGTACAAAATTTCCCCTTTTTTATTTTTCTACTTCCTCATGTTTAAGTCCAACTCAAGTTTTGAATCCATCCCCAACTGCCCCTGGGTTCACGCATGCCTTAGTTATGTGCAAAATGCCTTAGTTAAAGATAAACAGTTGGGTATTTTGGAGTGTTTGAGCCTACTCCAGTCAAAACAGTTGCGCCCCCCCATACTTAGAGGTGTGTTGAATCCCATACTAGTCCGAGACTCCGACACACGAAGACAACATAGACATAGGCTCAAAGTAAACTACCATGACAACGAAGATATAGACCCATATTGTTAAAGAAAATTGGAACAGCTCCTATTTTTATTTTCAGGTAAATAGAATTCATTGATTTTATGTTCATCAATTCTAACAATATGTGATATAAATAAGTTTATGGAAGACAAATGGATAGAGTTATTGGAAAAAAAAAAAAAACCACCTTTTTATGCTAGTTGGGGAAAAAATCCCACCAGTAGTCTATTGAATAAGTCAATGAAAATAGTAATCACAAGTTCATGATGTTGATTCAGAAAAACACAGCCTTAGTATAGAAGCACTAACCTTCCTACTCAACATACTTCACGCTACTGCCAAGCCACTAATTGATATTAACGGCCAGGGAAAGCTCACATGTTTTCTGGGCAAGAATCATAGAAGACAGTGCTGCAATTAAAACTTATACATGTATGAGAATATTGTCAAATAATGAAAGACAGGAGGAGGCTAGATCATATACCTCTTGTAACACAGAAAGATCGGCAGAGTCTTGAAGACAGTTTTATCAGTCTCTCCAGACCATCCTTCTGAACTATAGCAGTTTTATTATCATCACTCTTCCTGCCAAATTTAATTATATAATGGCTGATAATAAATTAATAGACCTCTAAATTAGAGAGAGAGTGCACTTCTATTGAAAAATTCAATTGATTAATTAACACTACCAAAATATGATGAAATAGCGACGTTTTTAGCGACGTCATAATAAAACGTCGCTAATATTAAAGACTTGAGCGACTCCAAAAATAAACGTCGCTGTTGGCGACACATAGCAACGTTTAGTGACTGTACTTCGATTTTTTAAAGAATAGTCGTTATAAGCTTCTTTAATGTCACTAAACGTCGCTGAGCTTTTCGATTTAGCGACGTTTAACGACGTATTTACCGACGTTGCTTTTTTTTATTTTTAGCGACGTCGCTAACGTCGCAAACTTTTCAATTAGCGACTTTTAGCGACGTCTATTGATGACGTCGCTAAATTTTTTAATATAGGGTTCGTCATTTTATTTTTCCCATTATGTCGATCCCCTTCCCAAAATTTGATATCCCCCTCTTCCCCCCCCCCCCTCTGGTGTCCTCCTCCTCCCCATGTCCCTACCCTACCCCCCCTACTGACTCCCCCCAGCCCCACCTTCGGCTCCCCACCCCCCGAGCGCCCCCCTCCAACACGGTTTCTCCCTGCGCGGCTCCTCCCCTCAGACGACCTCTGGCTTCTCCTCCTCCTCCTCTAGGTAAACCCTAACCCTATCTCTCTCTCTCTCTCTCTCTCTCTTTCTCATAGATACAGACACGACACAGACACGACACACACACACAGACACAGACACATATACTGTCACAGACAAACCCTGACACGACACGACACACACACACACTGACACAGACACGACACACTATCACAAACACACACACTGAGACAAATACGACACACACACACACACTTACACAGACACGACACGATATATATCCATGTAATTAATTAATTTACCATATTAATACATATTTTTGTTGTAAAATAGTAGTTCATTTGTGTATTTAACTTAATTGATAAATGATAGGTGTGGCCATCCTAAATAGGGTTTCTATATATGTATCGGGGAATCAAGTCTGAGATTTTACTTATGCATTAATGTAGTGTACGGGATAAATTCATAGAGGGTGTAAACCATAACCCTCTCTCTCTCTCTCTCTCTCTCTCTCTCACACACACACACACACACACACACACACACACACACACACACACACACATATATATACGGACAAGATATTTGATAGCAGACACAACACATACACAGACATAGACACGACAAGAGACACTGTCACCACCCCATTTCCAGAGCCGGGTATTTTTTTTTATTTTAATTTAGTTAATTGTTTATTATTTATAATTAATTATATTTATATTTAATTAACGATTGTATTATTTTTATATTGTTTGTTTTAGGATTTTGGCTAGCTTGGACCCATGTCAGACCTTAGTGGACCCATGTCCGACCCAGTCCGCACCCTTGTGAGAATTATTTTGGGGCTTAGAAATATTTATTTTATTTTTAGAAGGTTAGTGGGAGAGATTTGGAGTTAGTTTGAGTGTTTTTGGAACCCGAAACCCAAAATCGAGTTACGGGAGGGCATTTTGGACCTTTGTACATGTAAACCCCCATTTTTATGTGTGGCCGGCCCCCCTACCTACCCATTCCCGTGCAAAAACCAGCAGCAGCCCCCCCTCTTTTTATTCTTCTTCTTCTTCACTTCTTCTTCTTCATTTCTTCTTCTCCACTTCTTCTTCCTTCTTCCTTCTTCTCCAAGGTGAGTTTCCTCTTCCATTTTTCTTCTTTCTTCTTCCATTCCTTCTCCTTATGCTAGCCCTAATCTTGATTTTTTCTAACCTAGGTGTGAGGAGCTTAGATCTAGTATGGAAGCTAGAGTTGGTGGCTTGGAGCTTGAGGGAGGTGATTTCTAGGGGTTGTGAGACTTTGGCCTTGGGATTCCAACTCCCAAGAGGTAAAACCTAACTTTCTCCTTGCTAATTATTTTTGTATAGTGTAATTAATAGTTTAGAACCTTCCTAGACCCTTAGGCTACGCGTGGGAGGAAGTTGGAACTAGTTTGGGTGAGTTTAGAGACTTTAACACTAGGTTTTGTGTCAATTTCGGGTGGAATCCGAATTTGGCCCAATTTTGGGTGATGCCTTAGGTTAGATGGACCTAGATAGACGTTGTCGGGTGTCTTGAGGGTGAGTGCGTGTCTCCATTTGGACACGAAAAGCCGTGTCGCGGAGAAACGGGCGTTTCGGGCAAAATTGGGGCTTTTCGTCGTCGCCGATTCTAAGTGCGTGTGCGTTTCCGCCACGGACCTAGAATCGACGCGGAAGTACATTTTCTAGGATCTAGACATAGTTTAGAGTGCGTGGGTAAATTTTGGGCCGATTCTGAGTTCGTTTGGTGTGCGTTTCAGGAGGTTTTCCTAGCCGCGCACCGCGTGTTCGTCGAAATGACCGAACGACCATTTTGACTTGGTTTTCTCGTTTCGGGCTTGTGCGCGCATTGGTTTAGTATCGGGGAGTGTGTGCTAGAGTTTTCGAGTTATATTTTATATATTTTAGGGTGTTGGTAAGTGTCGGGGTCGTTGGGCGTGAGTGGGGCGTGTTGTTTGTGTGTTGTTGTATGTTGTGTTGTGTTAGTGTATATGTGTCTATATATATATATATATGTATATAATTATATGTATGTGTGTTTATGTATACATATTTGTATATATATGTGTGTATTTATATCTATGTGCTTGTGTGTGTACATGTCTATGTGTATATATATATATGTATGTGTAAGTGTGCTTGTGTGTGTGTGTATATATATATATATATATATATATATATATATATATATATATATATGGTTGTATATATATATATATAGATATATGTATATATATGTGTGTCTGTATGTGGTTGTGTGTGTGTGTGTGTGTGTGTGTGTGTGAGAGTGAGAGGGGGGTGGACTGAACAGCAGCAGCAGGCAGCATGAACAGCAGCAGCAGCAGCATTCAGCATTTAAAAAGCAGCATTCAGCATTTAAAAAGCAGCAGCATTCAGCATTTAAAAAGCAGCCTTCAGCATTTAAAAAGCAGCAGCAGCAGCAGCATTTAAAAAGCAGCAGCAGTAGCAGCAATGAAAAGCAGCAGCAGCAGCAGAATAAGCAGCAACAGCAGCAGTGAAAAGCAGCAGCAGCAGTAGTAAAAAGCAGCAGCAGCAGCAGCAATGAAAAGCAGCAGCAACAGCAGTTTTAAGCAGTAGCAGCAGCAGGGTAAGCAGCAGCAACAGCTAGCAGCGAACGAGGGAGAGAGTGATATGTATAGATATATATATATATATCTATAGTTAGATAGATAGATAAGTTAGATAAATAAATAGATAGATAGATAGATACATAGATACATAGGTAAGTAGATAGCTAGATATAAATAGATAGATAGATTTATGAATAGATAGATATCTAGATACTATATAAATATTAGATGGATAGGTAAATAGTTTGATACATAGATAGATAATAGATGGATAGTTAGATAGATAGATAGGTAGTTGATATCTAGATATAAATAGATAGGTATCTAGTTAGATAGATATTAGATAGGTAGATACTAGATAATAGATAGTTATATATATAGATACTTAGATAGATAGCTAGATAACTACATAGTTATTTAGGTAGATAGACAGTTAGATATCTAGATAGATATATTTATATATTTGAGAGTAAGGTAAGGTAAGGTAAGGTAAGGTATATAGATATAAGGTATGTGTATATGTGTATTGTGTGTATGTGTGAA
Source organism: Iris macrosiphon (assembly GCA_036927795.1). Classification (NCBI taxonomy): domain Eukaryota; kingdom Viridiplantae; phylum Streptophyta; class Magnoliopsida; order Asparagales; family Iridaceae; genus Iris; species Iris macrosiphon. The sequence goes on from JAYESA010000015.1 coordinate 144,211,903, forward strand.
TATAGATACATATAGCTATGTAGATACTTATATGTGTTAGATATATGTATAATAGCCTATACATATAGTTATATAAAGGTATAGAGACTAGATATAGATATATATGTATTGAGAATGGGTATAAGGTAAGGTATATGTGTGTTGTGAGATATATATATAGATATATAGGTATATACCTATATGTATTAGATATCTATATTTTAGCCTAGATTATAGCTAGATATATATGTTTATGCATAGTTAGTTAGCTAGAGGGGTAGTCGGGTTGAGTTTAGAGTGGTATCTCAATACCTTGAGATACCGAGGTATTTTAATACCTTAAGATAACCAAGGTATTGGGTTTTGAACGGGGTTTTTGAGCAATAGCCTAGGAATAGTATTAGAGTAATTTTTATATGTATATGTGTATATATTTACGCGTGCTAACATAAGTTTTAGAGGGTATAGACGGGGTATATAGCCTAGGTTGAGGTATCGGATACCGAGGGTATCCCGGTATCTCAAGGAGGCGAGTTTGTGAGTTTTCTAGCTTAATGAGCTCGGTTTGACCTAGAAATTCAGGATCACCCTAGTTTGATTCATACATGACCGTAGTTGACTCGGTTGATAGCCAAAGTCAACTTTTGACCTAGTTTTGATCTAGAGTTGACTTTTTGGACCTAGAGTTGACTTTTTGACCCTGATTTTACCGGTTTGACTCGTTTGACCTAGAACGACCCTAGAAGCCTATTTTTAGTTATTTTATATCTGTTTAACTCATTAGAACCATGTTTAACCTTGCTTTTCGTATTAGGTCCTTGCGACACCAGTTCGGATCGCTAGTTGCTCAGGACGTCAGGCGAGTACATTCTCTGATAGTTTTCATTATTTGATGATTATTATGATTCAGCTTCTAGTATAGTATCATCTGATTATTCTGGCACAACACGGGACACTGACTGGTATTTCTGGATTTATTTACTTGCGACACGTACATTTCATGTTTCTGGCCTCTATTCTGGAATCACTACTGGCATCACCTACAGGCATCACTACAGGCATCATTCATGTTCAGGCTGGACTCATCTTAATTTGCGTGTCGGGTCTTGGATCCACTTGTATTAGTCGGGGCGGGGAAATACTCGAGTAGACATGTAAACATTCCTATCTGGCATCATCAGGAATCACTCCCTCTGGTCTAATATGGAATGATAGCAGCCGCGCACCCAGTGCGCGGTGAGCCGTACTTACCCCTAGCCGTTTATATGTCGAAACAAGTATTTCAAAGACACCGAGTTTATTCTTTATAGTCTGGACTCACTTGCATTTCTTGACTTGTCTCACTTACATGTTTCTGGACTTGACTCACTACATGTTTTTCATGCTGGACTCACTACACGTTCATGTGCACGGACTTGATCTTAGCTTAGATTTCTTGTATCTTGCAGTTACTACTATCTTGTTTCTGATATTCCATGCATCTTTATCTTTATGCACCAGTGATTTATATATTTCTTATTTCATACTTGCTTCATTCTTCTTGCTACTTGCTATAACTGTTTTATAGTTTTTATCATTTAAATGGAACTGCTGTTAAAGATGTACTTGCTCCAGTCCTGATTGGACATATTTTTCAGAGTATCCGGAGGATTGGTGTCCGACATTTTATGGACCTGAGCCTGTCGATGGTGCAGACAGGGACCATCTAGTTTAGGGGTGATTTCCGGGTTGGTAGTCGGGATCACTGGGACCTTATTTTGTTTTTAGCTTTTAGCACCGGATTTGTCTCCGATTTTGGATTGAGACCTTGTTTGTATATTATTTTGGATATTATTGTATTATTATTTGATGTTGTGGTTATTGTAGTAGTTGTTGTTGGTTAGACTTTATAGTTGTTAGATCTCTGTGTTATCTTATCGTGCTTAGATTCGTGATTGAGTATATTGTGGTTATCTTTATGATATTGCTCCTCCGTTTGGAGTTGAGATCTTGACAGGTTTATATATTGTTTGTGTGGTTGCCCTCCTTTTGGAGAGGTCAAGGCCGATTTTTGTGTGAGATTATTATCTAGATAGTTGACCTAGACAGCGTTCTACTGCCGATGCTGCGACGTAGGCTGGACGTACCCACGACTCATGTCCGATTTTCGGGTGCGGGTCGTGACACGTTTTTGGTGGCGGCCCCATGCAGGTCTCGATTCGCAATTAGTGCGATGTCGTGGTGGTACAACAACTTAGTTGTACTGCTGTGAGCCTGTTATATGATCTAGGATTTAGGATGAGTGTGTACTCAATCACGACTAGGAACAATTCCAATCTAATTATTTTGAAATTGCTTTCTTTTGAAATATTACTGTCCTTCTTTGATGATATCGTATCTTGCGTCGTATTGACTTCTTTTAATCTGTGTTCAGGATGCCTCCGAAGACACGATCCCATCATACCGTTCCAGCAGTTGCTGCTGAGAGGTCTGCTACCTCTCGTCCAGCTCGTATTCAGGCAGCTGCTACCGCTCCGCTCACCACTCCTGCGGTTGAGGGAGCATCTGCTTCTCTCAGGGATCCTCCTTCACCTGTCGATCCGAGGACTACCCCAGTCGTTCCAGTGGTTCCTCCACCACTTCCTGCTCCAGTAGATGCCGCGCAGTTGTTTGCGTTCTTCAGGGAGATGATGGACGCGCAGCACCGTCAGGTTGATGTGATGAGATTGGGCATTGAAAACGCCCACCAGGTGGCCATGACGGCAGTGGATAGGGTGGCACAGATTCAGCCACAGGCAGATCAGATACAGCATCCGAGGCCGGGCAGCATTATTGACTTCAGAGGATGCGGCCCAAGGAGTTCCATAGTACAGAAGGGATCCTGTACGCGGATGACTGGATAGAGCAGATTGAGGGCATCTTCAGACTGGCATAGATTCCAGACAGCATACAGATAGAGGCAGCGGGCAGTCAGATGTTCGACCTCGCTTTGACGTGGTATCGCACAGATACGAGGATCGCAGTGCCAGGGCTTACTTGGGAGGCTTTCAAGAGGCTTTTTAAGGAAAAGTTTTTCCCATATGTGGCGCTCAGTGCTTTGGAGAGCCAGTTCGAGGCACTCGTCCAAGGGAGCATGACAGTGGACGAGTACGCAGCGGAGTTCTGCCGTCTGGGCAGATTTGTAGATGGCTTGAGTGAGGCAGCCAAGGCGAGAAAGTTTTGCAAGGGCTTGGTTATGGCGGTCAAGTCTTTGACCAGGAGCGACCGCGAGGCAACTTTTGAGCAGATAGTAGGAGATGCTCAGAGAGCAGAGGATGACTTAGAGCTGAAGTCCAAGAGAGGCAGGGATGATTCAGGCAGTGCGAGTGGTAGTGCGGGACCAGCTAAGTGTCCCTATGTGCAGAAGGCAGCACAACAGGGTCAGGATCAGAGGGTGCCCACTTGTGCCTACTGCAAGAAGGCAGGACACACTTGGGATGTTTGTAGGAGAAGGTTGAAGGTGTGTTTGTTCTGTCGATCCGCTGCTCACCAGATACGAGATTGCCCCACTGCATCTCCCTTGGGTGGAGCACATGATCGGAGAGTTGGAGCTAGGCCACCTGTGGCACAGCATCATGCCCCACACCAGCGGAGGGATACACCCCAGCAGGGCAGGGCTTATGCGTTGACGGTCGAGGAGGCCGATGCTACGGGTGTCGGGTTAGCAGGTTTGTCTCTTTGTTCTTCTTCTTGTCCTTTCCATTCCTTCTGTGCTTCATTAGTACCTGTTAGATTTTCTTTGTGCTATGGTAGATAGTGTAGTGACCCTGATTAAGACTGTGATAACACGACCAGTAGGACCCTGATCTTGCATGTTGTTTAGGTAGAATTTCTTGACTGTGATTGTTGGGGGTTTGACCTAGAGAGAGTGCGATTGACTTTAAATTTCGAGGACGAAATTTTCTAAGGAGGATAGGCTTGTCACCACCCCATTTCCAGAGCCGGGTATTTTTTTTATTTTAATTTAGTTAATTGTTTATTATTTATAATTAATTGTATTTATATTTAATTAACGATTGTATTATTTTTATATTGTTTGTTTTAGGATTTTGGCTTGCTTGGACCCATGTCAGACCTTAGTGGACCCATGTCCGACCCAGTCCGCACCCTTGTGAGAATTATTTTGGGGCTTAGAAATATTTATTTTATTTTTAGAAGGTTAGTGGGAGAGATTTGGAGTTAGTTTAAGTGTTTTTGGAACCCGAAACCCAAAACCGAGTTACGGGAGGGCATTTTGGACCTTTGTACATGTAAACCCCGATTTTTATGTGTGGCCGGCCCCCCTACCTACCCATTCCCGTGCAAAAACCAGCAGCAGCCCCCCCTCTTTGTATTCTTCTTCTTCTTCTTCACTTCTTCTTCTTCTTCTTCTTCATTTCTTCTTCTCCACTTCTTCTTCCTTCTTCCTTCTTCTCCAAGGTGAGTTCCCTCTTCCATTTTTCTTCTTTCTTCTTCCATTCCTTCTCCTTATGCTAGCCCTAACCTTGCTTTTCCCTAACCTAGGTGTGAGGAGCTTAGATCTAGTGTGGAAGCTAGAGTTGGTGGCTTGGAGCTTGAGGGAGGTGATTTCTAGGGGTTGTGAGACTTTGGCCTTGGGATTCCAACTCCCAAGAGGTAAAACCTAACTTTCCCCTTGCTAATTATTTTTGTATAGTGTAATTAATAGTTTAGAACCTTTCTAGACCCTTAGGCTACCCGTGGGAGGAAGTTGGAACTAGTTTGGGTGAGTTTAGAGACTTTAACACTAGGTTTTGTGTCAATTTCGGGTGGAATCCGAATTTGGCCCAATTTTGGATGATGCCTTAGGTTAGACGGACCTAGGTAGACGTTGTCGGGTGTCTTGAGGGTGAGTGCGTGTCTCTGTTTGGACACGGAAAGCCGTATCGCGGAAAAACGGGCGTTTCGGGCAAAATTGGGGCTTTTCGTCGTCGCCGATTCTAAGTGCGTGCGCGTTTCCGCCACGGACCTAGAATCGACGCGGGAGTGCATTTTCTAGGATCTAGACATCGTTTAGAGCACGTGGATAAATTTTGGGCCGATTCCGAGTTTGTTTGGTGTGCATTTCAGGAGGTTTTCCGAGCCGCGTACCGCGTGTTCGTCGAAATGACCGAACGGCCATTTCGACTTGGTTTCCTCTTTTCGGGCTTGTGCGCGCGTTGGGTTAGTATCGGGGAGTGTGTGCTAGAGTTTTCGAGTTATATTTTATATATTTTAGGGTGTTGGTGAGTGTCGGGGTCGTTGGGCGTGAGTGGGGCGTGTTGTTTGTGTGTTGTGTTGTGTTAGTGTATATGTGTCTATATATATATATATATATATATGTATATAATTATATGTATGTGTGTTTATGTATACATATTTGTATATATATGTGTGTATTTATATCTATGTGCTTGTGTGTGTACATGTCTATGTGTATATATATATATGTATGTGTAAGTGTGCTTGTGTGTATATATATATATATATATATGGTTGTATATATATATATATATATATATATATATATGTATATATATGTGTGTCTGTATGTTGTTGTGTGTGTGTGTGTGTGAGAGAGAGAGTGAGAGGGGGGTGGACTGAACAGCAGCAGCAGGCAGCATGAACAGCAGTAGCAGCAGCATTCAGCATTTAAAAAGCAGCATTCAACATTTAAAAAGCAGCAGCATTCAGCATTTAAAAAGCAGCCTTCAGCATTTAAAAAGCAGCAGCAACAGGAGCATTTAAAAAGCAGCAGCAGCAGCAATATTTAAAAAGCAGCAGCAGTAGCAGCAATGAAAAGCAGCAGCAGCAGCAGAATAAGCAGCAGCAGCAGCAGCAGTGAAAAGCAGCAGTAGTAAAAAGCAGCAGCAGCAGGGTAAGCAGCAGCAACAGCTAGCAGCGAGCGAGGAAGAGAGTGATATGTATAGATATATATATCTATAGTTAGATAGATAGATAAGTTAGATAAATAAATAGATAGATAGATAGATACATAGATACATAGGTAAGTAGATAGCTAGATATAAATAGATAGATAGATTTATGAATAGATAGATATCTAGATACTATATAAATATTAGATGGATAGGTAAATAGTTTGATACATAGATAGATAATAGATGGATAGTTAGATAGATAGGTAGTTGATATCTAGATATAAATAGATAGGTATCTAGTTAGATAGATATTAGATAGGTAGATACTAGATAATAGATAGTTATATATATAGATACTTAGATAGATAGCTAGATAACTACATAGTTATTTAGGTAGATAGACAGTTAGATATCTAGATAGATATATTTATATATTTGAGAGTAAGGTAAGGTAAGGTAAGGTAAGGTAAGGTATATAGATATAAGGTATGTGTATATGTGTATTGTGTGTATGTGTGAATATAGATACATATAGCTATGTAGATACTTATATGTGTTAGATATATGTATAATAGCCTATACATATAGTTATATAAAGGTATAGAGACTAGATATAGATATATATGTATTGAGAATGGGTATAAGGTAAGGTATATGTGTGTTGTGAGATATATATATAGATATATAGGTATATGCCTATATGTATTAGATATCTATATTTTAGCCTAGATTATAGCTAGATATATATGTTTATGCATAGTTAGTTAGCTAGAGGGGTAGTCGGGTTGAGTTTAGAGCGGTATCTCAATACCTTGAGATACCGAGGTATTTCAATACCTTAAGATAACCAAGGTATTGGGTTTTGAACGGGGTTTTTGAGCAATAGCCTAGGAATAGTATTGGAGTGATTTTTATATGTATATGTGTATATATTTATGCGTGCTAGCATAGGTTTTAGAGGATATAGATGGGGTATATAGCCTAGGTTGAGGTATCGGATACCGAGGGTATCCCGGTATCTCAAGGAGGCGAGTTTGTGAGTTTTCTAGCTTAATGAGCTCGGTTTGACCTAGAAATTCAGGAGCACCCTAGTTTGACCCAGACTTGATCGTAGTTGACTTGGTTGACCGCCAAAGTCAACTTTTGACCTAGTTTTGACCTAGAGTTGACTTTTTGGACCTAGAGTTGACTTTTTGACCCAGATTTCACCGGTTTGACTCGTTTGACCTAGAACGACCCTAGAAGCCTATTTTTAGTTATTTTATATCTGTTTAACTCATTAGAATCATGTTTAACCTTGCTTTTCGCATTAGCTCCTTGCGACACCAGTTCGGATCGCCAGTTGCTCAGGACGTCAGGCGAGTACATTCTCTGATAGTTTTCATTATTTGATGATTATTATGATTCAGCTTCTTGTATAGTATCATCTGATTATTCTGGCACAACATGGGACACTGACTGGTATTTCTGGATTCATTTACTTGCGACACGTACATTTTATGTTTCTGGCCTCTATTCTGGAATTACTACTAGCATCACCTACAGGCATCACTACAGGCATCATTGATGTTCAGGCTGGACTCATCTTGATTTGCGTGTCGGGTCTTGGATCTACTTGTATTAGTCGGGGCGGGAAAATACTCGAGTAGACATGTAAACATTCCTATCTGGCATCATCAGGAATCACTCCCTCTGGTCTAATCTGGAATGATAGCAGCCGCCCAACCAGTGCGCGGTGAGCCGTACTTACCCCTAGTCGTTTACATGTCGAAACAAGTATTTCAAAGACACCGAGTTCATTCTTTATAGTCTGGACTCACTTGCATTTCTTGACTTGTCTCACTTACATGTTTCTGGACTTGACTCACTACATGTTTTTCATGCTGGACTCACTACACGTTCATGTGCACGGACTTGATCTTAGCTTAGATTTCTTGTATCTTGCAGTTACTACTATCTTGTTTCTGATATTCCATGCATCTTTATCTTTATGCACCAGTGATTTATATATTTCTTGTTTCATACTTGCTTCATTCTTCTTGCTACTTGCTATAACTGTTTTATAGTTTTTATCATTTAAATGGAACTGCTGTTAGAGATGTACTTGCTCCAGTCCTGACTGGACATATTTTTCAGAGTATCCGGAGGATTGGTGTCCGACGTTTTATGGACCTGAGCCTGTCGATGGTGCAGACAGGGACCCTCTAGTTTATGGGTGATTTCTGGGTTGGTAGCCGGGATCACTGGGACCTTGTTGTTGTTTTTTTTAGCTTTTAGCACCAGATTTGTCTCCGGTTTTGGATTGAGACCTTGTTTGTATATTATTTTGGATATTGTTGTATTATTATTTGATGTTGTGGTTGTTGTAGTAGTTGTTGTTGGTTAGACTTTATAGTTGTTAGATCTCTGTGTTATCTTATCGTGCTTAGATTCGTGATTGAGTATATTATGGTTATCTTTATGATATTGCTCCTCCGTTTGGAATTGAGATCTTGACAGGTTTATATATTGTTTGTGTGGTTGCCCTCCTTTTGGAGAGGTCAAGGCCGATTTTTGTGTGAGATTATTATCTAGATAGTTGACCTAGACAGCGTTCTACTGCCGATGCTGCGGCGTAGGCTGGACGTACCCACGACTCATGCCCGATTTTCGGGTGCGGGTCGTGACAGACACGACACAGGCAAATACACTAACACGACATGGGATATGACACATACCCTAACCCTATCTCTTTTTACTGACACGACACAGGATATGACACAGATCCTAACCTAAAGTCGAGACACGACACAGACCCTAACCCTATCTGAGTTAATTAGATGCAGTCTTAGGTATCAAGTGAGGTGTTGTGCAGTGCACACTTATGCACAGTGCAGTGAAGGGGTGTGTGTGTGTGTGTATCATTGAGTATGTGTTTTAGTCAAGATATGTGTTTGGGCCCACACTTGACATTTACAATATAAATATAAATAATATCTACCGGGCCTAAAATCTCTTTACTTTTTGTTTCATAATCTATGTAGGGTTGACACTATATATCTACCGGTGTAAATGTCAAGTATGAATATCCAGGAGTGTATCATTGAGTGTCAACTCTGTATCCAGGACAAAAAAAAAATTTGACACTGGATATCCATGACTTGACTTTTCAATTATAAAGTCATGGCCTAAACAAATATCAAGTGTGGATATCCAGGATACAGAGTTTACACTCACTAATACACTGCAATAGGAGTATCAGTGCATGTAATGTATTTAAATGAAGAAGATGAATTTTCAGAAGAGGATTAAAGATATTAATATGAAATCCATTTAGACTTGTAACATGTACTGTAATTTAAACTATTTTCTTGAACGATGTCTATTCATCTTTGCATATCTGGAGTGAGTGTCATTTGGATAATATACACTGCCAAATATTCATATGAGTATATACTTGAACGATGTCTATTCATCTTTGCAGAAGTACCTAGAAATTGATCTGAATTACTATCTATGTCATCGTTCGTGGATATACAACCGTCATCCTGATGACATGTGCGGTGTGCAAAATAAATTCATAGAGGGTGCATAGCAGTTCCTGTAATTCGCTATGGCGTTCCCTCAGTACATGGATGGTACCAAAATTGAGTATCTGTGTGTGAGATGTCACAACTTGAAATATCATCCAGAAGTAGAAATCATATATCATTTGTGCTCGAAGGGCTTCACGCAGAATTACTATCAGTGGGCCGCGCACGAAAAACTTATAACTTTAGCATCAGAGTCGGAGCCTTATGTGGCCGTATATGGATGTCCACGACCATGCTGCTTACGACGATGGGTGGGTGAACATGGTTTTTGATGCGGTGGAGCCTAGTTTTGATTCGGACAATCATGATGCAGCTGAGGAGGCACCAAATGCCGATGCTACGAAGTTTATGGAGTTGCTAGAGAATGTAAGGACTCTATTATATCCTGGTTGTGAGGATCATTCACCGTTGGAGGTGGTTACAAGATTGTTGAGCATCAAGTCCAATTTTAACATGTCGCAAGAATGCTACAACCGACTGATGGAGTTGATTATAGAGATATTGCCAGAGGGTGCTAAGTTTCCTAAAAACTTCTACCGATCTAAGAGGATGGTAAGATTGCTCTGGATGGGATACGAGAAAATTGATGCATCTCACAACGGGTGCATGTTGTACTACAAAGACGACAAGGATGAAAACGCATGCAGATTCTGTGGTGCTGATCGCTACAAGGCCACTGGTAGAGGAATCTTTGTCGGTGCAAGGAAGGCTACCGATTCGATGCACTACTTGTATTTGATGTCGCAGTTGTAGAGGTTGTTTATGGTGAAGGAGACTGCAAAAAACATAAGTTGGCACAGGCGGAAACAGATCGAAGGAGTATTGGATCATCCATCCGACGGTACAAAGTAAGTCAATTAGTTGGTTTATCATAATATATATCTTGTATTTATTTATTCATCATATATTAACTTTTTCGATAAAAATAATTATCTCTGTATAGATATCGTCCCTCGTCGGTATAGAGACGTCTGGGCCACTTTCTGAGGTACAACTATGGTGGCCCTTGCATCAACTACTCTGATGCTCCGGATGAGAGGAAGGCGTTCTGGTTTGCGCACTTCAAGGTAAAAGTATATTTGGTTTTAATATCAATCATATAATTTATACATATTATATAACTTACTAAATTACATCTTGTAGCAAACATATTTCTATCCACCGCACCGTGCCGAGTTGATCGAGCAGATATTTTCTGTCGTTGTCGCCAAGCTGATTTGTGATGCTCTGGATGACCAGAAGGCTCATGATCGCGAAGGAAAACCGATCCAAGGTTGGATCATGACTGCGATGAGGGCTAGATTCGACGATCCAAGGTACAAGAAAATGTCTGAGAAGGCCAAGGCGGCTAGGAAGAAGGCAGCAAAGTGGTGTGGTGGCTCGATTCCGATGACGGAATATTTCTGTCGTTTGGTAGATTTTTTAATTCAGATATATTATTTTAATGAAAGTACGATAAAATGGTTGTGGGATAAAATGTTTAATTTTAGTACTAAATAATATATTTTTAACAGGTACAGAGGGGTGGGGATGTCAACATGGTGACCGTCTTTCTGGCCACCCATCGAAAGGGCGAGAATCTCATTGATGAGAGGGCCTCGCAGACCTATGTAAGTATTACTTTACTTTGTGTTAATTTTAATATAACTTAGAAAATATACAAATAAATATTCATGTAGTTAGTAATAAGTACCATAGACATTAGCAATTATCGAGTATCCAAACTTTTCTAGGCCGAGTATCTTAGGCTGCGTGAGCGGGCGACTGCTAGTGCACCTACAGCCGGAAAAGCTGGTACTTTCTCGCAGCCCTCTCCAGCTTCGTCGGCGGACGAGCTGTGGGTGACCGCCGTTGGTGGTCTCCAGAAGGGTACGTACTATGGTACGGTATCCTATGGCGCCCTTGTTGCGACGCGGTCCTTGTTACGCCCCGATTTTGCCCAATCGATAATCGTCCCACGAGCGTGATAGCGTGCATGTGTAGGGCGCGTGTGCACAAGGCCTAGGCATAATGATGATCTTTAGAACATATGTAACAGAGTACGCAAATAAGATAACACACAATGAGGAATAGAAAAGTTTCCTTTTTATAGATAATGAACATCTGTTTACAGACTCTTGACCCAAAACGAGAAGGATGCCACACGGGCTTACAACTTGGATACAAAATGAGATAGTCGTTCCCATACATCACATCCTTTTACTAGAACTTCAAAAGAAATTATAGACACCTGCTGGCAAAGCTATCGCCTTGCCACGGAGCCGCATATAAGGGTTGCGCTAGCTCCAAGTGCTTTGTACAAGCTTCAAAAGTCACGAACGGAATGCGTCAGATACTGGACTGGTTGGAGAAGGAAGAAGCTTCAGCTCCTCGCCGCGTCGCTCGGGCTCGGAGAACCTGCTGCAACGAGGGTCAGTACTATGAAAAGTACTGGTGAGGGCGAGCTAACCCAACTAACCAAATCCATTATTGTTCATATGAAACATGCAATATTATTATGGTCTTTCTATCTTGCCTTAGTTCAATTTACATGCAAGCATTGAATATATTCGATTTACGGAATAAACGTGCTACCATTTGGTAACTTTTACCTTCCCGTCTGAACTGCCTGCATAACACTTACCATGTTCTTCCCTGCCACGAAGACATCATTAGTTTGAGCAAGCAATGCAGAAATATATGTACATTGGGTCATGGCATATCATTGCCACCGTGAACAATAGCTATAGTAAGCGGTGACCCTTGCAGCTTGGGTAGTTAGCCCCGCTACAAGGCCTCCCCCGCCTTACCCGTGCTAGTCTTGGTAGCGTAGCTATCCGAGTTTTGCCTGGAATGAATCGGCCCCAGTGCCCCGGGCGCCGTTCGCAGGAACTAAACCTTGTGCACAAGTTGTCCGACCGAACTACGCATTACACTAAATTGATAAATAAAGCATTCAAACCACGAGAATGTATACATCTACTTTAGCATAGTGCATTGGCATAGTCTTCCTGTCCAAGTGATTGCATTTCAAAATAGTTTGTATAATACATCTGTACAGTTATATAGAATAAGTTCTAGCTACAACTGAAACATGAATATATATATGCATAGCGGACAAGCACGCATCAATGAGACCGTTTGAGCATTCTAAGTGATAAGCATTTCAAGTGTTTCAAGTATAACTCATCTTCCTTTCTAACTCAGTTGTTATTCATATCATGATATCGTTGGAGCGGGATGCATAATGAGTCAATTATTATTATTAGAGTGAAGACTTGGCAGAAGGGTGCTAATTGAAATAAAGCCACTCACAAGTTGGAGAACTAGGAGAGAAAGGGAGAACTTTAAGACTCCGCGCGTGCATCGTCTACCCGATCACCTGAACGCACCAACAGATGATCAATATCTCCTGCTTCGGTCTTCGAGGTTCGATATAAAATTGCGAGATCCTAAGAACGAAAACAGTAAAATCCATCGAAACTGTTCAAGAAAACGCAAGTCATAAAACCAACAAGAAAGCAACCAAGCGGCACAAAAACGGGCAAGGAAACCAGCGCAACGGAAAGACCCCTCTCGACTCTGCCGTCGAGTCTTTCCTTGATGCGCGATCCGTTGAATATGGGACCTGATTCCGAAGAAACCAATCTATAACGAGGAAAGGATCTTGATTCAATCTGTCCCGTTCGGACGGTCGTAAATATTTCTTGGCCGTGCTCCCCGAATAGGGGGAACGGGGCATTACATCATAACCATCCAAAAGAAAGTTTCATCCCGAAACTTAGGAATAGAACCTACCCCTAAGGAATAATGAAGGAAACCTTCCCCTCATATCAGATTCGAGTTCCCACGTTGATTCTTCGACCGCGCGGTTCCGCCACAGAACGCGCACTAACGATACTGCCCGATTCCGTAACTGCTTTTCCTTATGTTCCAAGATCTGCACGGGTTCTTCGGCGTACGACAAGTCCGCCTGCAGATCTAACTGACCCAAGTCTACCACATGGTTTGGATCGTGCACATACTTTCTTAGCTGAGACACATAAAAAATATTGTGCACATCTGATAGGGCTGGCGGCAATGCAATTTGATAAGCAACTAAAGTGACTCGTTTGAGAATTTTGAACGGGCCAACAAATCTCGAACTTAACTTTCCTTTTATCCCGAATCTCGTAACACCACGCATGGGCGAGACTTTTAGGAACACATGGTCCCCTCTAGGAATTCAAGAGGTCGGCGATGAACATCGGCATAGCTCTTTTGTCGTCTTTGTGCTACTTTTAACCGTTCTCGAACCAGCCGAACCTTATGCACTGTTTGTTCAACCAGTTCCGGCCCAAGGATTTGTCTCTCCCCAACTTCATCCCAGCAGATCGGTGACCTACACTTTCGCCCATACAGCGCCTCATACGGAGCCATCTGGATGCTAGACTGATAACTGTTGTTGTAAGCAAATTCGGCTAGCGGCAGGTTGACGTCCCAACTTGACTTGAAATCGATTACGCAGAGGCGCAGCATATCTTCTAGTACCTGATTCACCCGTTCTATTTTGCCATCAGTTTGAGGATGGTAGGCTGAGCTGAATTGACTGAAGGCTTGTCCAGAAACGTGAGATGAACCGTCCGTCCCGATCTGATACTATGGAAACTGGCACTCCGTGCAGCCGAACTATCTCATCAAGGTAGGTCTGGGCAAGGCGATCGGTGCCCCAAGTACTTTTTATGGCAATAAAGTGTGCAGACTTGGTTAACCGGTCGACGATGACCCAGATTGCATCGTTCCCCCGTTGCTTCCTTGGTAGACCAATAATAAAATCCATGCTGATGTACTCCCACTTCCATTCCGGGATAGCAAGATTTTGCATTTCTCCGCCCGACCTCTGATGCTCTTCTTTCACCCTCTGACAGGTTATGCATTGCGACACGAAGAGCGCCACATCTTTCTTTATGCCGTGCCGCCAGAAGATAGTACGAAGGTTCTTATACATTTTTGTTCTCCCGGGATGGATCGCATAGGCTGCATAATGTGCTTCCGTGAGAATTTCCTTTCTGAGTTCCGAATCATTGGGGACGCATAGCCTTTCCTTCACTCGCAACACCCTATTCTCATCTACTACAAAGTCTTTCGCCTTCCCCGCTTGAACCTGCTCTCGCATTTTCTGGAGGAATGGGTCGTCTCTTTGAGTAGATGTGACTCTCTCTATCAGGTTGGGTACAAATCGCATCTGAGCAACCCGTGCGCCGCGATAACGAATTCTGAGTTCGATGCCATTTCTTCTAACTTCCTTTGTAACCTGTTATCGACGGACAGAGATCCCGTAAAGACCCGACTCAACGCATCCGCTACCACATTTTCTTTGCCAGGTGTGTAGTCAATCGTCAAATCGTAATCTTTTATCAATTCTAACCAATGCCGCTGTCGAAGGTTCAGATCTGCTTGGGTGAATAAGTACTTTAAACTCTTGTGATCGGTGTAAATTCGGCAAGGCACCCCATAAAGGTAGTGTCGCCACAATTTTAACCCGAACACAATTGCTGCCAGTGGCCAGATCGTGCGTGGGATAATTTTTTTCATGCTTTTTCAGCTGTCTGGATACATAGGCTATCACTCTGTCTTGCTGCATAAGTACACACCCTAAGCCCCGCCCTGAAGCGTCACTAAAGATTTGGAATCCCGAAGTCTCGTCCGGTAGTGCAAGTAACGGGGCAGAGGTTAGGCGATGCTTTAACTCTCAAAACGCAATTTCGCAGTCGGCGGACCACTCAAACGCGACTCCCTTCTGAGTGAGGCGAGTCAGAGGTGAGGCAAGTTTGGAAAAATCCTTTACGAACCGTCTATAGTAACTCGCTAACCCGAGAAAGCTTCGAATTTCACTCACAGATGCAGGTAGTTTCCACTCGATAATGGCTTCCACCTTTTTCTGATCGACTGAAATGCCTCCCGTAGAAATGATATGCCCTGGGAAAGATACACTGCTCAGCCAAAATTCGCACTTACTCAGTTTCACATACAACTTGTTGTCTCAAAAAGTTTATAGCACGGTCCGCAAGTGCTCTGCATGCTTCCCCATTCTCCGAATACACCAAGATATCATCAATGAACACTACTACAAATCGATCGAGGTACGGCCGAAACACTTGGTTCATCAAACCCATAAAGGCGGCAGGGGCATTAGTCAAACCGAACGGCATTACCAAAAACTCATAGTGGCCATAGCGAGTGCGAAAGGCTGACTTCGGCACGTCGTCCGGCTTAATTTTGAGCTGATGGTAACACGAACAGAGATCGATTTTCAAGAACACTGTGGCAGCTTGTAACTGATTAAAAAGATCATCTATCCTGGGGAGGGGATATTTTTTTCGAACAGTCGCTTTGTTTAATTCCCGATAGTCGATGCAAAATTGCATCGAGCCATCCTTCTTCTTAACGAACAGTACCGGTGCACCCCATGGAGACACACTAGGCCTAATATACCCACGATCAAGCAGTTCCTGCAGCTAAATTTTCAACTCTTTTAGTTCTGCCGGTGCCATTCGATACGGAGGTTTGAAAATGGGTTGGGTTCCTGGAAATATGTCGATAGTGAACTCTGTCTCTCGATCGGGCGGCATACCGGACAACTCGTCGGGGAACACATCAGGAAAATCTGCCACAACAGGAATGGATTCAACGTTTGCGCAATATTGCCGAGTGTCTCGAACGGAAGCCAAGTACCCTATGCAGCCGGAGTGAATCATCCGTCGAGCAAATATTGCAGGTATCACCATGCATGCATATGACTCTCCCGGCTGTGGACTGCACGAATAGCAAAATTTGGTCTCGCCAGGAAGATGAAACACGACTTTCTTCTTCGCACAATCGATAGAAGCAGAGCAAGCGCCAAGCTAATCCATTCCCAGATTGATGTCGTAGTCCCCTATGTCTAGAACTATCGCATCAAGTGACTATTTCCTCGCTCCGATGCAAATGAAGCCAACACGATAAACTGAATCGGCAGGCAAGCTCGTGCCTGACGGAGTACTGACGCTAAGCCTTAGGCCTAACGGGGTTTGAATGAATCTATGTTCCCTAGCAAAGTTTATTGACACAAAACTGTGGGTAGCACTGAATCAAATAACACAAGTGCAGGCACATTATTGAATAGCAACATACCTGACACTACGGTATTCGAGGCAAGCGCCTCATCCCTCGTCAATGCATAGACTCGGCCCCCAGTGTTCGGACGACGCTCTTGTTGCTACGTAGCCCGATTCGCTTGGGGTCCCTGAACTGAATTTTATTGTTTTGCACGGCGCTGAGGGACTCGGTTGGGGCGATCGAGACAGTCATGAGCATAATGGTCGGTTGACCACAGCTGAAGCATCCCTGATTTCGACATTCGCTAGCCTGGTGCCCTGTACGGTTGCATTTTGCATAGCGCTGCCCTTGGTTTCCCCCCTGATTGCGGTCCTGGTTGCCGCCATGATTCGGACGCTTGTTAGCGTTGTTTCCTCCTGTATTACCTTGGCGCTTGTGATTAGAATGTTGCACAGCGCCCGCGGTAGTGGAAGGATATTACGGCTCCAAGACAAGGGCATGATTAAGGACTTCCCTTATCATCTCGTATTGCGGAGCGACTACGTGCACGTGAATGGAAGGTCTTAGTCCGCTTTCAAATTGCCTGGCTCGGCTTGCTGCATTGGGCAGATAAGAACTAGCAAACTTTGCCAACCGGTTGAATTCTGCGGCATACTGCTTCACCGTCATCGTTCCTTGTTGCAGTCGCACGAAATCGTTCTCTTTCTGACGACAAATGGGTAGGGGGATAAATTCTTCTTCGAATGCGCCACGGAAGGTGGACCAAGGGATCGTCTCGCCATCATCATCAGTAGAGAGCGATCTTCGGTGTACATCCCACCAATCGTGCGCGTTCATCCGAAGCTGGAGTTGGGCGCAGGCGACTCGTTTGTCGTCAGGTACTTCCAACAGTTTAAAGTGGTCTTCCAACTCGGCCAGCCAATCTAGCCCCACAACCGGATCCTCCGTCCCTCGGAAGGACGTATTGCAGACCTTTTTGAAGTCAGCAAAGTCGAAGGCAGTCACATCCTTCTTCTTTGCATTTTGGGGCACTATGACTTCGTTTGTCGCTGGCTCCACCGGTTCTGCTATTGTTGTTGCGGATTGGTTAGAATCGAAGGTCTGAACAATTTGTTGCAGAGCGTCCACCTGCTTCTGCTGGATCTCAAATCGAGCCTCTAGATTTCTCTCGAACTTGTCCTGTCGGACCTCATCCCTCTTCTGTTGCGCTTCCAGCATTTGCATCATTCGTTCGACCGGATCGACAGAGGGCGCAGGTCGCTGGCTCCCAGAACTAGCCGAAGTGCCTGAAGTACTTGCATCAACTTGGCCTGTTGCTTGGGTTCGAGCCATTCCTGCTGCAACAAGTAACTTACATCAGTCTCATAGAGTATTACGGACTTACTGTATGGAACACATCTCATTTTGCACCAATTGATTTCAAGAGTTTATTCGGACGAGACAGGGTCATCCTAGGAAAACTTTTCGACTCGAGATCAAGGGATCTGAAGTTTTGCTCTGATACCACTATGTCACGCCCCGATTTCGCCCAATCGATAATCGTACCCCGGGAGTGATTTCGTGCACGCATAGGGCGCGCGTGCACAAGGCCTAGGCATAATGATGATCTTTAGAACATATGCAACAGAGTACGCAAATAAGATAACACACAATGAGGCATAGAAAAGTTTCCTTTTTATAGATAATGAACATCTGTTTACAGACTCTTGACCCAAAATGAGAAGGATGCCACATGGGCTTACAACTTGGATACAAAATAAGATAGCCGTTTCCATACATCACATCCTTTACTAGAACTTCAAAAGATATTATAAACACATGCTGGCAAAGCTATCGCCTTGCCACGGAGCCGCATATAAGGGTTGAGCTAGCTCCAAGTGCTTTGTACAATCTTCAAAAGTCATGAACGGAATGCGTCAGATACTGGACTGGTTGGAGAAGGAAGAAGCTTCAGCTCCTCGCCGCGTCGCTCGGGTTCGGGGAACCTGCTGCAACGAGGGTCAGTACTATAAAAAGTACTGGTGAGGGCGAGCTAACCCAACTAACCAAATCCATTATTGTTCATATGAAACATGCAATATTATTGTGGTCTTTCTATCTTGCCTTAGATCAATTTACATGCAAGCATTGAATATATTCGATTTACGGAACAAACGTGCTACCGTTAGGTAACTTTTACCTTCCCGTCTGAATTGCCTGCATAACAGTTACCATGTTCTTCCCTGCCACAAAGACATCATTAGTTTGAGCAAGCAATGCAGAAATATATGTACATTGGGTCATGGCATATCATTGCCACCATGGATAATAGCTACAGTAAGCAGTGACCCTTGCAGCTCGGGTAGCTAGCCCCGCTACAAGGCCTCCCCCGCCTTACCCGTGCTAGTCTTGCTACCGTAGCTATCCGAGTTCCATCCAGAACGAATCGGCCCCAGTGCCCTGGGTGCCGTTCGCAGGAACTAAACCTTGTGCACAAGTTGTCCGACCGAACTACACATTACACTAAATTGATAGATAAAGCATTCAAACCACGAGAATGTATACATCTACTTTAGCATAGTGCATTGGCATAGTCTTCTTGTCCAAGTGATTGCATTTCAAAATAGTTTGCATAATACATCAGTATAGTTATATAGAATAAGTTCTAGCTACAACTGAAACATGAATATATATATATGCATAGCGGACAAGCACGCATCAATGAGATCGTTTGAGCATTCTAAGTGACAAGCATTTCAAGTGTTTGAAGTATAACTCATCTTCCTTTCTGACTCAGTTGTTATTCAATCATGATATCGTTGGAGCGGGATGCATAATGAGTCAACTATTATTATGAGTGAAGACTTGGCAGAAGGGTGATAATCGAAATAAAGCCACTCACAAGTTGGAGAACTAGGAGAGAAAGGGAGAACTTTAAGACTCCGCGCGTGCGTCGTCTACCCGATCACATGCACGCACCAACAAATGATCAATATCTCCTGCTTCGGTCTCCGAGGTTCGATATGAAATTGCGAGATCCTAAGAACGAAAATAATAAAATCCATCGAAACCGTTCAAGAAAATGTAAGTCATAAAACCAACAAGAAAGCAACCAAGCGGCACGAAAACGGGCAAGAAAACCAGCGCAACGGAAAGGCCCCTCTCGACTCTGCCACCGAGTCTTTCCTTGAGGCGTGATCCGTTGAATATGGGACCTGATTCCGAAGAAACCAATCCATAACGAGGAAAGGATCTTGATTCAATCTGTCCCGTTCGGACGGTCGTAAGTATTTCTTGGCCGCGCTCCCCGAATAGGGGGAACGGGGCATTATAGTCCTCTAGGGCCTCCATTGCAAGTGCGCATTCCCCACAGCCCTCGCAGGCATCTGCCCGAGTCCAGGAGACCGTTGACCTTCAGATTGCGTCTCTCCGTGACGAGTTGCTGCGAAGGATGGAGGAGCAGCCCATGTCCCAACCGCAGGCGGACGATGCGACTCTCATCGTACGATTTGATACACTTGAGCGCAACATCATGGAGCTCAGGGATATGACAGCTGATCTTAAAAGGTCGACAGAGCGCAGCGTAATGGAGATACAGGCATCACAACTGTCCATGGGCGAGAGGCTGACGATGATGCATGATTCAATGGTTCATAGCAGTACGAGTCTGTTATCTACCATGGATTCATACAACCATCGACTAGTAGCGTTGGAGCAGATACGTCCTCCTGGTGTGCCTTCATCGACACAGACTCCACCGACGTCACTGCCTTATTCATCGACATCGGTGTCGATTTTATGGGAGCAGTATAATTTGTTCTTATCACTGATGCACGTCGGGGGTCATCCTCCTACAGATCCGCAGTAGTCCTACTTAGGAAAGTTTACTGGTTGTTTGTGTTTTGACCCATGATATTGGGTCATTTATGAATATTATACATTTTTTAGGCTTTCAGACTTTATTTTTTGCACTCAGTTGTGTGGATATTTATTACATTATTTACGAAGAATTTTTTTTCAGACTCGGTGTATAATTTCAATGTTTCGTTTTCTTCAAATTTTACTTTATTATTCATATTAAATGTATGTTAATTTACCGGTGTTGAGTGTTCCACCGAAAGGGTCGGCGAACCCGGAGAATTCAACGAAAATTGCTCCGGATCTATTTATATAAATTATGAATTCATAAACTGTAGGAAGATTGGTTTGGAAACAATTTAATATTCTTTTTTTTACTAGAATTTTAGCGACGTTTAGCGACTATTAGCGACGTTTATATACGTCGCTAAATACGTCGCTAAACGTCGCTAAATACGTTGTTGAATGTCGCTAAATTGCTGACATGGCAGTATTTGTCAGGTTAAGAAAACGTCGCTAAATGTGTTGGAAAACGTCGCTAAATAGAAAAATATTAGCGACGTTTAGCGACACACAATACGTCGCTAATTTAGCTACGTTGCGTCGCTAAACGTCGCTAATATGATAAATATTAGCGACGCGAATACGTCGCTATAGCGACGTTTTGCGACGTATTTTCTGTCAGCGACTAGCTTAAACGTGACTTCATTGAAACGTCACTAATTACGTCGCTAAATTTAGCGACGTTTTCATGCCATTAATGAAGTTTTCAGACGTCGCTAATTTGACTTATTCTGGTAGTGTAATGTGCAGTGAATCAGACCTTAGATAACAAAGAACAGCAAGATCAGTTGTGATTATCAACAAGTTAAAGCCGCAGATACATATATAACAACAGACAACTTTCTAACTCAGTTGTGATTTTTTTCCCCTTGTTACTGTCTATATTAATCAAATGATTTTCTTTTTCTACCTTGATCAATGAGTAAATTTATGTTTCATGCATTGTTCCTTGGATATTTGTTCATAGGAAAGTCATAAAAAAGAAGTCAATATGCCAATGTATATAAATAAAATGGAAATTTTAATTTAAACATGCAGTAAGTAACTTAAGTTATGTACAGATTCAATCACTTTAAAAAAATAGATAGAAGCAAAGATACTGCCTTCATAATTTGTGGTGTCTGAATAATCCTAATATCAAAACATTTTTGAGTGATATCACCTGCATTGCTCTTTCACTTTAGTCTACAGTACTCATAAGTGATATCAAGAACTTCTCGTCGAAGATCCGTCGTCAAGGAGAGAACTTATATTCTGCCCTAACCAAATTTCGATCATTCGAAATGATCCCCAATAAGAAACTACATGTTAAGTTGCTCAAGGGATCCCACTTAGGAATATTGATGGCATCTCATAGCCTGGTATGATATAGAAGTTAATGTCAAGTAGGTGATCAAAGATAGTTACTTCAAGATATATAGTTGTTCTTCAACTGAAGGCTACTTTGGTATTTAACATATATAAAATAGGATGGAGACAATTAAAGAGGAGACATTTGGTTGGTTAGTCAATGGATAAGTGTTAGGCAATAATAATATAATTCAAGAATCCTAGTAGAGCTTGTTTGCTTGGAAAGGAAGATCAGTTCTAAACTCTTTTACTTTAGGTTTATTTTGAGATATAAATAGCCATTGTGCAGTGTCTAAACTCTGCAGGCAACATGTTGATGTCGCGATATATAGAGAGTTTTTGACGGAATCGATATTTGGTTTCCGTTGATAATTTTTGGTGGATTGTGCGACATATTAGAACCCATGTCGTTATTAATACAACTAAAAAATGAGAGCTTTTGGAGACATAAAAGGTCCTATGTCGCTAAAATGTGTTGCTAAAACTGTAATTTCATGTAGTTTTAGAACAAATCCTATAAACCGAATAGACGGAATGCTCGCCCCCATTGGTAGTGCATGTTCCATAAGGATGAAATGTAGTTGAAGAGTTCATGGAATTTATTGGACGAACACACTAGTAAAATCAAGTACACTGTTTTACCATTGTACATCAATTCCCAACATGAATTCAAATACAGGATAGACATAATGGCCATGAAGATGACCGATCTCACTTGCCGGGGACGAAGTTGGTCGCGAAGGCCCAGGCATTGTTGTTGACAGGATCGGCAAGGTGGTCGGCCAAGTTCTCGAGGGGCCCCTTGCCGGTGACGATGGCCTGAACGAAGAACCCGAACATGGAGAACATCGCCAGCCTTCCGTTCTTGATTTCCTTCACCTTAAGCTCGGCGAAGGCCTCCGGGTCATCGGCAAGGCCCAACGGGTCGAAGCTCCCGCCCGGGTACAGAGGGTCGGTCACCTCCCCGAGCGGGCCACCGGCAATGCGGTACCCCTCCACCGCGCCCATGAGCACGACCTGGGTGGCCCAGATGGCGAGGATGCTCTGGGCGTGCACGAGGCTGGGATTCCCCAAGTAGTCCAGGCCGCCGTCGCTGAAGATCTGGGCGCCGGCCTTGAACCACACCGCCTCGCCGAACTTGACCCCGTTGCGGGCGAGCAGCTCGGGGAAGACGCACCCGAGCGCGCCCAGCATCGCCCACCTGCAGTGGATGACCTCGAGCTCGCGGTTCTTGGCGAAGGTCTCGGGGTCGGCGGAGAGGCCGGCGGTGTCCCAGCCGTAGTCCCCCGGGAACTCTCCGGTGAGGTAGGACGGGGCCTCGCCCGAGAAGGGTCCTAGGTACTTCACGCGGTCCGGGCCGTACCACGGGCTGCTGGAGGAGACGGGCCTGGGCCTGCCGGCGGTCTTTCTCATGGTCACCCTGCCCTCTCCGAGGATCTTGCTGGAGGCCGACGAAGGGGAGAGCTTCACCGCCTTGCCGGCGAGGGACGGGGAGGAGAGGGCCATGGTGGAAGCCATGTAAGGAGGTTGTAAATGTAAATGTATCAAGTGGCACAAGGTTTTGATGTTTTCAAGTTGGGAGGGAAGGTTTGCTTTAAATAAGGGGCTCTGGATATGTACACCTATCCAATGGATATATTTCCCCCTCTTCTCATTGGTTGCTTCCTGTCCCGGTTGATCTGTGGCGGATTGCTAGCCAATCTCACTCCTCCATGCCAAATCTTCATGATCATTTGGGTCTAGATATAGGTCATGGTGTGTAGTCCGCGACCCGTGTTGACATAATTCGGGTCAAGTCTTGCTTAATTCGGGAGACGAAATGGGCCGGTTCGGTTCGGAAGAAAAAGATTCAGACCCAGTATAGACCCATGACCCGGTCAGGGACAGACCGGGTCGAACCGGACTGGACCGGCCCTACCCGTTAATATTTTATAATTTTTTTTAACATATATATATATATATATATATATATATATATATATATATATATATATATATATATAAATTTAAATATAAAATACGAAAAATTGCAGTCAGAGCAATGAACATTTAAGTTTATTGCGTAAAAAGCACGAAGTTTGAGAAACCTATAAAAAGAGCATAAGATCGCCAAAAAATATGGCGTAAGTTATACTTACGTCCTAAAGAATGGCGTAAGTACGCTCAAATCTTAATTATCCGCTTCCAATTTTAATTACCCCCTAACCTTACCAATTTTTTTTATTTAATGCTTTCACGCCCTAAAAGATGGGTGTAACTTGAGGACTTATGCCCTAATGTATGGCGTAATTTTTTTTTTTCTCACTTAACACGAAATTTCAACAGATAGTTTTTTTTCTAGTTATGATTTTGTAAGGCTGTTGAATATTAATTTCAACGACTAGATTTCAAATGTTCATATTTCAAACGGTAACAACTTTAACGGTCATGTGGATTATATATATACATGTTATCCAACACTTCTCAAACTTCATATACTCTCACTCTTCCCTTATTCATCCTACTTACTCTTATCCAGTGAAGCTTAGTAACTCTCGTCCAGTGAAGCTTTTGTACAAGTTTTTATTCAGAAGAAATTCTTGAAGAAAATCTTAGCCGACAATATTTTTTCAATCTCGAAGGTTTTAGCTATGGATCAAATCTTAACAGTGATTTGCTATCATGGAGGTACACTAAACGGATTATCTTATGAGGAAGATACAACTAATTTAATTTCTACATATCATAATGTCTCTTTTGAAAATATACGAAATATTATTGTAGAAAGTTTTTCTATTACTTATGAATTCGTAATAAGGTAGTTTTTTACAGATACTTTTTTAGTAATAAAAAGTGAATAAGCATGAAAATTTATTATTGAAAGTAGTTTAGGTGCATCTTGTATAAAGATCTATATTAATCCATTATTACCAAATATTAGTACAAATATAACATATACTAGTCAAACTATTTTTAATAGTCAAATTTTTTATGTTGGACCTGACACTTCAAACCAAATGAATTTAGTCGAAGAGAACGTTGATGATGTAGATAGTTATGACTTAGTCGAAGATTTAGACTATTTGTTATGCCCCAGTCCCAAAATATACGGGACCAGACAACGTGGTAATAGCCAGCTAATACGACTCCGAGGGATTACCCAATTTAATGGATTCGACGAAGCGTACTACGCTGTCCTGAAATACTAACAAGTCCAGAATAATATCATACAACAGGTAAATGTCTAATCTCATCCACAGAATACAATATAGTAATGACTGAAGCAAGTGCTGGTGAATGAAATACAAAGAGTCTGAATATCCATAATACATCTGAAATAGTTTGATGGGGACAAACCCACTGAAATACAACAATGAAATAAAACTGCAGAAAGAAGTAAGATAACTAGACTAGAGTATCAACTAGCTAGATAAGAATGCTCTAGTCCGAAACAGCTGCGTACCCAAATCACAGGAACTCTTCTGGAAGTACCTCAAAGTCCTCAGTCACGAATCATATCTCTACTCCTACTCCGTAGATGGTCGGGTACAAGTGCTCGTCCGGATCTGGAAGGGAACCAGGTCCTCAGAGGGACGTGATAAGACACAAAAATATATGCTATAAAGTAAATATTATGTAAACTCGAGAGTGATCTAACCAGCTAAGTGAAATGCATTTGAAGACTACCTTGGTACGTATAGGTAGGTGAAAGGTATAAAGCGTAGCATCGAGCCAGAGGCTAAGTACCTGGTATTAGCTGTAAACTGGATGCCAGGAGTATATGCTGACTACATCATCGATCATGATAGCGCGCAGCTAGTAACCTCTGCCGGATGTATCGACAAGCATATACACCCATAACCGGGTAGCACTGAGCCCATAACTGGGTAACACATGGCCCATAACCGGGTAACGCTGAGGCTCACGACCCCATAGTTTACTCTGAAACTACGGTAACCAAATGTCTGTCCCATACGTCTACTAATTGTCTTCCCCGCCCAAATGTTAATGTACAAGTCGCGAACACGACGTGGACATCTCGTGCTATAATACAAGTCGCTATAAAAATAAACAACTAAGCTAAATACCGTCACACGTGCTGCTCATACCGATGACCAGTCGAGTATGAAGCACGTGTCCCAATATGATCTCACTCTATGACGTGCAATGATACATGTCAAGGCCTGAGAGTCATACTGATAACTCCACAACTTTATGTGCGTCTACTAAATACTAGGTCAGACACAAATCCTAACGTCAACGCCTTCGTTGACTGCACCCGAGTCTTTCTCGGACACACACAATTATATAATATTAAAATAATAAAACATGCAACTAAATAATATCTGAATTTAAACAGTACAACAAGGCAAGGTATACTTGTCTGGAACCCTGGTGTGCACAAGTAAGGATCCGGAACCCGCAGCCAAGGTAGAATCGTCTTGAATGCCTACGAATAAATAACAATAGATATTAATCACTACATTGCACTATGATAATTACGTACACAAATACGACTTATGCAACGTCACGAGTTACGCAGACACAAATTAAACGTTCTAATTAAATACGATGGCTAGGGTTGCTAGTCACGGGTCAAGGGGGTAGGTGTACACTAAGGTATCATTTCTTACCTATTACAATCACGGTCACAGCTATAATTGGTGTAGGTGCTAAGTCGCACCTCTAACACAAGGGTACTAGGTATCCTACTTACTAAGATTCCCAAGACAAGTCTGGTATGGGTAACCATCTAGGTCTCCATGCACGGGGACGTCATGTACTCAGATACCGTGCACTACGAGAAATTAATTACCAAAATATGCTATAATATCAAATTAATTTATTACATAAAACACCAGTCCTAATTACAAGGAAATGTACACAAGTCGGTCTTCTAAACACCTAGGTCAGCACAAGTATAACACATTAATAATCAAGTTCTATGAGGTAAATTCTAACACTAATTTCTATTCTAAAACATGTACAGAATACACAAAGGTATTCACTAACACTAACATTATTCAAAAATACGTACACCTATACACAATACACAAAGGTTCAGAACACGGTTCAAATAACAATACATCGACGTATTCGTACATGAAGAAGGAGAATGCAATATATATATACCTAGTCCATCATGGCTGAGGGGGAGTGTCTGCGGCTCGTCGGCGGCCTGGCTCCGGCGAGGGAGAGCGGAGCTCCGGTCAGTCACAACACACAGCAGCAGTAGCACCGGCAGCAGCTGCGACCAAGACAGCAGCTTGCAGCGGCATCGGCGGCAGCTGGGTTGGCGGTGGCGGGTTGCTGGCGGCGGGGGAAAGATCGTGGGAGGACGGCGGCTAAGGTAGTGGTCTCCGACGATGGTCGGCCGTGGAGATGGATGGGTGCGGGTGATGGTGATGATGGTGTTGGTGACAGTGATATTGGTGACGGTAGTGGGAGTGGTGGAGACGACGGTGGTAGCGATGATGGTTGTTGATGGTGGTGGAGACAGTGAGGTGGGGATGAAGGTGGTGGAGATGAACGGAGTCGAGGGCGGCTAAGGTGGTGGAGGTGAGCGGAGGGGGAGTCGGGTTGTGCTGGTGCTGTTTATGTTGGTGTTGACGATGATGTCAGTGGTGTTGGTGACGATGGTGACGGTGGAGATAGTGATGATGGTGTCGAGGGAGATGGTGACGACGGTGGCCGTGGAGGTGGTTGCTGTAGAAGCATAAAAAATACGCTAAAGAGTCCTACGCAGCAGTCTAGTGCTGGGCAGCGTAAGATATGGCTTCGGAGCCATCGGCGTACAACAGAGCTTTTCTGCTAAGTACAGCGTAAAATATAAGCTCAAGGACTATCCGCATAAATACAGTATGTCCAGGCTGCTTCAGCGTAAAAAGGGATGCTGTATCGCCTTTACGGCGTAAAACTCATCCGCTTTAATGCAACATTGAAGTGTACAAGGAACGCTTCGTATTCCCCGAAATAAACCTGTCAAATCGTGCAGTGGACCTGACATCTGACTCCTGACAAAGAGTACGACACGACTACCCAGACGACAGCTATAATGATGGCACGACACAGCGACCCAGATTATCGTATAGTGACATTTCCTTGGCGTAAACTGCTTTTACGCATACAAGGGAATACGCTACCTAGTTTTACATAGGCAGATATGAGCTATTTACGCTCCACAGAAGACAAACAGGCTGCCACGTCAAAAGTTGCTCTTCGTATAGGGCTCGAGGCACGTCTCTGCATTTAATGCGCGGAAGGCTGGCAGATCTTCGGGACACGCCTAATGCATTTAAATGATGGCAAATCTTCGAGACACGCCTAATGCATTTAATGCGCGGAATGATGGCAGATCTTCGAGACACGCCTCTGGAATACGCTGCCTAGTTTTACACAGGCAGACGTGAGCTTCTTACGCTCCGCAGAAGACAAACAAACTGCCACGTTAAAAGCTGCTCTTTGTACAGGGCTCGAGGCACGTCTCTGCATTCAATGCACGGAAGGGTGACAGGTCGTCAAGGCACGCCTCGGCATTTAATGCGCAGGATGGGGGCAGATCTCTGCATTTAATGCAAGAGATTTGATTATATCTCCAAAAGCCGTAATTTCGGCAAAAACGTCCACGTCATCACTTTCGCGCACTACGCCACCAGGCCATTTTCAGCTATGAGGAGCACGCTATACGCCACCTCCTTAAAATACACCAACTCAGGCTACATTTGCATTGGTGCGTATTAAGGCTATTTGGCTCAGAATTCGCTCAAGGCCTCAGTAAAGGAAGGAGGATCAACTATCTTCTACGCTAGCTACCTGTCAATGCAGCATCAGGCTTCTACGCCCACTCGGCTTCTATGCCTACTCGACTTCTATGCCCACTCGGCTTCTATGCCTACCTGGCCTCTACGCCAGTTTGATAAACTATTTGGCTTCTACGCCATAGTGACAGTTATTGGCTTCTACGCCAACCTTTTCTACGCGAGGGATAACTACCTAAGTGGCTTTTATGCCGTGGTCTTCGCAGCAGTTATACGCGTTATCTCTTCATGAGACACGTGTCACACGCTCTTTCAAAAGATCATTTATACGTAGGTAACGGTTATTATAACCGTCGCGTAAAAGGTGCTATACTTTTCACTGTCCGGCTTCTACGCCGACTGATGGTCACTGTCACTAAAAACCCTATAAATAGGGACCTCTATCGACAGAGGTAAAGGGTCGAGAACTCCAAGGTCAAGAAGGGAGAGGAGGAGAAAAAGAGGTCAATGATTCCAAGATCAAAAGAGAAGGTCAAGGAACTAAGAGTCGAAGAGTCTTTGAGAGAGAAGAATCCAGAGCTCAGGCAAAGAGTAGTGATCGACGACTTAGGCATCGAGCATCCACTCTGTTCTGCAACCTTCGAAGCTGCTTTCTGTCTTCTATGGCACTTCTTCACCATCGTGTGGTCCAAGGGATAAAGTGATCGACTGCAGATCAGACTCCTATAGCAGTATTTACCCAGATTAAAAATTGTACTTTGACATCCTCGTATAGGATTAAATTATACAATCTTGTTTGTAAACCAAAGAGTGGGTTTCGTATAAACCTCGTCCTCATTTCTTTCATTTATTATCAAACACAAGATAGCGACTCTGCTGGGGACGTCTTTCTCTTCTGACGAGAAAGCTATTACTCAACACGATGCGGTATCCGTAGGATCCGTGAAGAAGACCCTGGTCGTCCAGTTCGACCAGTCTGCCTACGAAGATATGCTTCGAGCAGGGGGTAGCTCTCACTCTCTCTCTATCCAAGACAACAGGAAGCTGCGTAAGGTCTGGATGCCCAAGACATCCCCTACCATTCCTACCGACTCTTTGATCTCTCCGATCTCTCCAACCAGCAGGTTGTAGCTGCACAACCTTCGCGCTCCATGCGTAAAACTCAATCTCCCATCCCTGATATGGCAGACAAAACTTCGGATAATGCCTCAGCGCTAGTCCAGAAGTCTATTCCGCGCTCTGCGCATAAAATCCAGTCTCCCGTCGATGACGTGGCAGACAGAATTTTTTACAATGCCTTAGCGCCAAATCAGAAATTCCAAACGCAATCCGCGTATAAAAATGCATCTGCCCTCCGCAGAAAAGCAGATGATCCCTGCAATCTACGCAAGGGAAAGCAAGTGGCGGACTATGCAGCTTCTCGGCATTTACGCCAGCAAGGGAAGAATCTGCCCGCCCTCCGGATTACGCGAGGAGCTGATGGCCGACTGAGGACCTCCTCAGCTTTACGCCATCCTGAACAGAGCTCCAATTTACGCCAGGTGAGGCCACTCAGCGTAAAGCAGGCTCAGTTTGCGAAAAGATACACTCCTCGGGGATCATCCGCTACCCAGATGGCCAACCTATTGTATACGGGTGGCACAGGGAGGACTATGGTTCCCAACATCCGCATGCCCACTGACGTAAGCAGAAGGAACAAGCCAAGTCCTTCCTCTTCTTCTGATAAAACTCCTGACTTGCGTGAATTTTTAATCCAGAAACGTAAAGACAGGAGTCATAAACAGACTTCAGTCCCTCTAACTGTCAAACGTGGGGAGATCATGTGGGACGATGCATCAACATCTAATGTCATCATGACGGGTGGGCCACATGAAGATTCCATCTTTATTATTCTCCCAACTCGCGACGACCAGCATCCAATAGTCTTCGGGCGCATGCGGAACAATCCGGTTGTACAAGAAGAGTCTCGCGAATCCGATGCTGGGAAAATACAAATCCACAGATATAGCCCACAAGCTTTAAAGATTATACAAAGCATGGGTTATGATTTTAAGTCAAAACAAGGCCTAAACTACGGAAAAGGCAGACGAACGCCGTTGCATGGTAATCCTCACCATCAACAAACTTATTTTGGATTGGGGTATACTGCATCTCCTGCAAACTCCAAACCTCCAGGGTCCGATCCTGTGACACCAGAGGCAGGACCTTTTAAATCAGCTTCTGTGGATAAATGCCACGACATGTCTGGGGGTAGCCTACCTCGACAAAACAGGGCAGCATCCAAAGCTGGGGGTAGAATTCCCTCAGAATTCGAAGATGATGCGACGATGACGATCTTCCCGGAAGACCGTAAAACTCAGGCATCGGGAGCCCGAAGATCAAAAGGGACTTTCTCCTTCAATGAAGATGATATCATTAAAATCTTCAATATGTTGATGGAGGAACACAAACTTCAGCTACCCAACATCAAATATCCTGAGAGGGCTGGCAAAGTTGATGACCCAGATTATTGTCTCTTTCATCGGTACATTCATCATCCTACAAAGGTGTGCTATGTACTGAAAAGGAGAATCCAGGAGTTGATTGACGCCAAAGTCATCACTTTGCATCTGTAAACAAAGGGACGATCATTGCAAATTGGTTTTTTTTCTCTAACATGACAATTTGCTCTCCTCAGGAATATACTTGATGAAGAGTCCCTAAAATTTCTCCAGTGGATTCTTCAGGACTATCCTCACTCAGGAAAATCACTCCATAGTGAATTGCTCAGAGAGTTTGTCATGTTCATATTACCTCTGAACAAACTTTTCGAGTTTTTGTCTATCGATTATCATGTCCATATTACCTCTGATATCGGTTGTCATCTAAACTTAGAACCCGTACTTAACTCAAAGTACGCCAGTGATGTTGAGCCCACAAAAAATGCCATGTCCATATTACCTCTGAGCAGATGTATACCTCCATCCCCGATGGAGTCACAACTCAAGAGTTTGTCATGTTCATATCACCTCTGAACAAACCTTCCGAGTTTTGGCTATCGATTATCATGTCCATATTACCTCTGATATCGGTTGTCATCTCAACTTAGCACCCGTACTTAACTCTAAGTACGTCAGTGGTATTGAGCCCACAAAAACTGCCATGTCCATATTACCTCTGAGAAGATGTATACCTCCATCATCGATGGAGTCACAACTCAAGAGTTTGTCATGTTCATATCACCTCTGAACAAACCTTCCAAGTTTTTGGCTATCGATTATCATGTTCATATTACCTCTGATATCGGTTGTCACCTCAACTTAACACACGTACTTAACTCTAAGTACGCCAGTGGTGTTGAGTCCATAAAAACTGCCACGTCCATATTACCTCTGGCAGGGCTTGTCCCAAACCTATTTATTTGCACTCTCGTGCACAACAAATGATAGGTCCACCAAGGATCCCCCAGTGGGATGTCCTCATCTTCGTTGTCCAGCCTACTTGCAGCAGTCAGCGCTCAATAGTCTTCGGCCGCATGCGCAACGAACCGACTATACAAGAAGATTCTTCCAATAACGATATTGGTAAAATGCAAGTTCACAGATACAGCCCGTAAGCTTTGAAGATCATGCAAAGTATGGGTTATGACTTGAAGCTGGAACCAGGTCTCAACTACGGGAAAGGCAGACGAATGCCGCTGCACGGTGATCCCTACTGTCAACGAACTCGTTTCGGGTTAGGGTATACCACCTCCCTTGCAACTTCTGAGTCAAACGAGGATATCTTTTCCTCTTTTCAAAATGGCTCGTCGTCCTCCGACTCATCTGATGCTCTCGAACGAACATTATCAGTAAATACGGTAGTGGCAGATTCCTTCGAAGCAGACGAACAAGAATCTGAACCGTTTGAGAATGACTCTTGGGCTCAACAAATGGATACACAATGGGAATTCCGGTGCGAGCAAAGAGAACCTCCCACCGAAGATAAAATTATCCAGATTAACGTTGGGGATAAACTTTCGCCAAAGCCGATATTTATCAGTAATAATCTTTCCGAAGAAGAAAGGGAAGAAGTTATCCAGCTGATAAAAGAATATATCGACGTCTTTGCGTGGAATTATGAGGATATGCCAGGTTTTGATCCAAAGGTGGCTACTCATAAACTCAATATATTGCCCGATTCGAAGCCTGTGAAGCAGCACCAACGCCGGTTCCGCCAGGATATGATGGACGCCATTGAAGCTGAAATCAAGAAGTTGATAGCCTGCGGTTTTATCTGGGAAGAACAACATCCTAACTGGGTCGCCAATGTTGTCCCAGTTATGAAGAAAATAGGAAAGTATGTGTCTGCATCGATTACCGAGATCTGAACACAGCCTACCCAAAGGATAAGTTTCCTCTTCCCATTACAGACGTCATGATTGACAATACATGCGGTTTTGAACGTATGTCTTTCATGGACGGATTTTCAGGATACAATCAAATCAAGATGCATCCTGAAAACGAGAAGCATACTGCCTTCCGGACGCCATTGGGGGTATATTGCTATACGGTCATGCCCTTCGGATTGAAGAATGTCGGGGCTACGTACCAACGGGCTATGAGTAATATATTCCATGAGCATTTGCGCAAAACAGTGGAATGTTACGTGGACGATATAGCTGTCAAAAGCCGTCTCAAGGATAATCACATCCAAGACTTGAAGACAGTATTTGAGTTGATGCGCCAACATCAACTCAAAATGAATCCTACAAAGTCCTTTCTTGGTGTATCCAGTGGCAAATTCTTGGGATTTGTCATCACCGCACAAGGCATTCAAGTGGACCCTGATAAAGTCAAGGCCATCCTGGAAATGCGATCACCCCGTAATCTGAAGAAACTCAGAGGATTTCAAGGTCGTCTAGCTTACATCCGAAGATTTATATCCAACCTCTCTGGGAAATATCAGCCTTTTTCTTGTCTCATGAAGAAAGGTGTATCCTTCATATGGGACGAAGCCTGTCAGTAAGCGTTCAATGATATTAAACGCTACCTCACTAATCCACCAGTTCTGGTGCCTCCAGTCATAGGAAGACCATTCTTGCTGTACGTTCGAGCGATGGATCATTCTCTGGGAGCTCTTCTCGCACAGAAGAACGATGTGGGTCATGAACAGGCTATCTACTACCTAAGCAGGATGATGGTCGGAGCCAAACACCGGTACAATCCAGTGGAGAAAGAATGCTTGGCTCTGATGTTCGCTATTCAGAAAATGCGACACTATGTCACAGGCCAAACCATCCACATCATCTCCAGGATCAATCCTCTTCGGGTATTGATGAACAAGCCAAGTGTTCTTAATTCCTGATTCGTGACTTGGGTGATGTTATTAACACCGTATGACATGGTGTATGTCCCTCAGAAGTCCATCAAAGTCCAAGCATTGGCTGACTTCCTAGCTGCTCACCCGATTCCGGAGACCTCCAAACTATACGAGGACATCCTCGACGAAGTTGCAGAATATAATTCCACAGTGGAAAGTGATGCATGGCAACTATTCTTCGATGGTGCCTCCAGGACTGGTCCCAGGGGAAACGTGGTTTCAGGAGTAGAAATTGTCCTGGTCACTCCTGATAAACTAGTCATCTATCGGGCATATTCTCTTAGCGAGCCCTGTTCTAATAATGTGGTGGCGTATAACGCTCTACTAATCGGGCTCCAAGTCGCTAAAGAATTGGACGTCGAATCTCTGGAAGCTTTCGGTGATTCTTTGCTGATCGTCAATCAAGTCAGAGGAATATATGAAGTCCGGAATCCAGACCTCATCCCCTATCACCGAGCAACGGTCGAGATAGCCATGACATTCAAAGAATTCTTCCTAGAATATGTGCCCCGATCCCAGAATCTGGAAGCTGATGCCCTAGCCAGTCTAGCTGCAGATCTAGCTATTCCTATAAGAAGGCAGAATTCGGTGATCCTTCTTAACAGAGATTTGTTCTGTGTGAAAAACAACTTCCATATAGAACGCAGCTACGCTATGAACATAGATCCTCCCAAGAGAGACTGGAGAAGTCCCTTTATAAATTTTGTGGCATACGGAATCTTACCGGAGGACCCTAAAGAAGCAGTATCTGTCAAAAGATGATCATTACGCTTCTATCATGACGCTTCTTCACAATGTCTATATCGCCGGACTTACGACGGACTGCTATTGAGATATCTCTCAGATGACGAAGCACAACGGATTATCCGTGAAGCTTACGATGGCGTATGCGGAGCGCATCAACCCGGTCCTAAGCTACATGATCGTATCTGGAGGATGGGCTATTATTGGCCCACTATGATCACAGATGCAATAAAGTATGCAAGACAATGCAGAGCTTGTCAGGTCCATGCAGACTTTATACATCAACCCTCTGAACATCTACATCCTATGGTCGCATCCTGGCCTTTCGAAGCATGAGGTATGGATATTATTGATCCTATTCACCCGTCTTCTTTCAGAAGTCACCGGTTCATACTGGCCATAACAGATTATTTCTCCAAATGGGAAGAGCGATCCCGCTTGCAGAGGTGAAGACATCTAATGTGATCAGCTTCATCAAACATCATGTCATTTATCGCTTCGGGATACCCCAAAGGATAATTCATGACAATGGGCCTCAATTCATCAGCCAAGCGTTTCATCGATTTTGCGATAAAAATCAGATACAAAATGTGTCCTTTACGGCATACAATCCTGCTACTAATGGTTTGGCGTAAGCCTTCAACAAAACCATTATCAAACTCTTAAAAAAGTTCGTCTCTTCGAACAAGAGGGATTGGAATGAGAAACTAGGAGAATATCTCTGGGCATACCGCACAACGGTACGGGCACCGACAGGGTGTACCCTATTCTCACTGGTTTACGGGAGTGAAGCAGTTCTCCCCATCGAAGTCCAAATTCCATCACTCAGGATAGTAGTGGCTAATGAGCTGACTCAAGAAAAGAATGACCTGTTAAGGCTTCAAGAATTAGAAGGATTAGACGAGAAACGCCTCCAAGATCAACAGCACATCGCGTTCTACCAGGCATGCATTTCCAGATCTTTTAATCAAAAAGTAAAGGAAAGAGTGTTCAAAGTTGGTGAGCTAGTTTTAGCTGTGAGAAGGCCGATGATTCTTACTCACAAGAGTAAGGGTAAGTTCCAGCCCAAATGAGAAGGCCCTTATGTGATCGAGAGGACGTTCTCGAACGGCGCTTACAGGTTAGCTAAACTTAACGGAGACTTGTTAATAGCTCCTATCAACGACAAATTCCTGAAAAGGTACTATGCTTAACCTCCTTTGCTCAAATGGAGTATGGCAAAGATTTTATTCTAACAATACTACTTCCAAAACGAAACTAGTTGGATCGTATTCTATCATGTCCATATAATCTCTGAATAGATATGTCCAGCTAAAGCTTACCGAGAGTATATCACGTCCATATTACCTCTGATATCACTTTCACCCAAACTTGTCATTTATATTCCAAAATGATGGGTCCACAAAGTCAGATAAAAGCCTCTTTATTATTCCCAGAAAGAGCAAAATTACATTAAAAAACAAAAAGGTACATCATTTGGGGGGAGCGGTTAGGTCGCGGATCTGCTGCGCCAGTGCGACCATCTTCTCATTCCTGGAGTTCAAGACGTTAGCGCGAGCCCGCTCCAGTCTTGCCTCCTCATTGCTCAGGAGGGACAGTTCAGACCTAGCCTGAACAAAACTGGCGCAGGCAACTCCTGCACGTGCCAAGCTTTGTTGAGCTATATCCAGTCGGCCATTCACGACATCTAGAGCTTCCAAGGACTGAGAGGCCCACCCCTTTGCCTGAGCGAGTTTTGATTCCAATCTACGGACTCTCGCTATATTTCCTTCATGCTCGTCCTGGCACTTTGTTCGAAGAGGAATAACTTCCTCCAAAACGGCCTTCCCTTCATCTATCTCCTGATGTCGTGCCTGGATGGATTTATTTAGGCCTTCCATCTGTTCAGCGAGCTGCGCAGTAAGGGATTCATATTCAGCCTGAATCAGCTCATCGACGCTGCCTCAGGATAACTACAGATATTCGTTAATAGGTTGTTTCAAACCATTAACTATCTGCTCTAGCGTATCAGCTCTTTCAGTGTCACTGAAATATCTGATCTGTGCTATAGTAATGTTGCAGGACGTCTTCAGAGCCTCGAAGCCTAAATTCTTCTCCAGCACTATTGATATCAGCGTCTTCAAAGTGGCATAGAAAATGGTAGAAAACTGCTCAACCAACATGGTGAGATTCAAGTGGGTGCTGGGGGTGGCTGCAATATCAGAGAATCCCCCTCCAGGAATGATCATAGACGACGTTGCCACAGTCGTTGCCTCAACAAATGGTGCGACAAAAGAAGATGCGCCAACAACAGGCGAAACAGCCGGCGTACTCAAAGGAGGTATTGTCGTAACGACAGGTTCATCCTCCTCTCGAAATAGCGGAGCTGTTTCAGGCGAGCCGGCACCCGAAAGTGCTTCCTCTCCGAAGTCGGGCACCTTCATGTCATCGCTAGGAGCTGAAGCAGAGCCAAAAAGGACGTCAACGCTGTCCTCCCCGTAGATGTCTTCCCCTGAAAAGAAGACAGAAGAAAGTTAATATCAACGTGATGTTAATTTTTCTAAAAAGAGGCGTAAAGACGACATTTATCCATGGCTGATGGTATATATGTCGCGTCAGCAGCCAGTACAGCTAAATCATTTCTTAGTGATGCTAAGCAAGCTGTCATACCTGGAGAAGGTAGTGTGTCAACCGATACTGGCAAATATTCTTCCAGGTCCTCGTCAAGTTCCAACCGAGGTTCATCAGGAGGAATCTTGTTGGGTACACTGACAGACACAGCAGGGGTCTCTCCCGATGCTGATCTGGATAAAGATATCATTATTTGGCTCGGCCCCGAAGGCGATCTCGTACCACTGCCCGAAGCAGTAGCAGCGACAGCAGCCTCAAACAGAGATTCTCCGGCACCGCCAGCCGGAACTGTAGAGGTTCCCTCTCTAAAAGGCGAGGAACCTCCAATCAAAGAATTGCCCCCGACAGGGGAAACAGCAGGTTCCCTTCTAGGCGCCTCATGGCCGGGAATCCTGAGAGGACAACTAACCGTCTTCTTCTTCTTCTTGCGAGGGGAAGTCTCCTTCTGATCAGGAGCCCTCCGCTTACTAGAGATGACCAGCGGCTCTGCAGGCGGAGGTATTTCACCCCTCGGTACTGCCAACAAAGGCTCATCTGGATTGACGGCATCATCACCCTCATCGAAAGAAACTGAGGGGATTTCGTATCTCCCCCCAGGCTTAGAAGAGGGAATCCTGAAACTTCCACACATATCAAAATTGCGGTGGAAGGTGTTCGTTGCCACATAAAACTGGACATACAAGTGGAGGATGCGCAGCTCCGTGGAGAGTGAAATGGTGGGCACAGTAAAAGTTGCTTCAGTGCAACCCATGATGAAGTATCGCCAGCCTCTCGCTCCATCAATGAGTCCACCCCTGGACCTGAAGCTGGTGACGGCATTGCCCACGTGCAATTGGTCGTACCCGAGTTGCCTGGCAAATCGACTAGGCAAGTAGGGTTCCAAGAAGTACTGGTCTTCACTTCTGTACAGTAGATGGGAAGGTCTAATGCAGACCAACCAATTAAAAGCTTCAGGAGAAAGAACGGTCTTTCCATCGCCCACGTCCTGAAGTCTGCGCCCCTGTTGATTAAGATGTACAAAGGGGACAGTGCAGAAGATCTTCCAGCTGTGACTGAAATTTAGTACCAGCCGACAGTCTAAAACTGTAGTCACGTTCCAGGAGGAATTCTTGTAATTCAGCAAGAAACTACCCCCCGAACTACTGCCAGAATCGGGAGACATCACCCTGGGGTTATGGAGAATTAACCATCCCATCAAATACAGGTATGGTAATTCTACCCTAGGAAAGCTATCACGCCGAGTTTCATCGGCAAGCAGCTAATCAGTAATAGCCCTCAGGCCAACTTGTATGCGGCACACCATGGCAGGGAGCAAACCCAGTCTTGTCCTGAACACCAGACGCACTACAAGCCACAAGGTATTGTGGTGAATGCGGTCAGAGGATGCAATATCGGGTACCACCAGTCGGCGCAGCCATATAGAAAGAAAGCCAGCCAGTTGAGCTTCCTTGGACAGAGGCCTGCGTCAATGCCTCAAATAACTGTAGGCCTTAGTTCCTGCAGGATATTTTCCTATCCCTTCGTCGAGAATCTGATCTGGAGCCCCAGCATCTTCCATGAGATCGTCGACTATCTGAGCACTAAGCACGCTCAGAAAGCTCAGAGGCCGATCCTTAGTATCCAAGACCTTCTCTGGCTTAGCAGTCCTGGCTCGGTGAAAGAAGAGGTAGGACGCCCATTTATTGGTATGAGCCAAATCTGAAGGCTCATTTTAGAAGGTGGTGCAAGCGAGGTAGTGGCACATCAGCTCCTAGTACACTGCCACTACCCGAGGGTCTAAATCCTCCAGCTCCCGGTTGGTGGGAACATACTCTTTATAAGGAGTATCCCCCATCGGCAGTCTCGAGATCTCTGCCATCTCGTGGAGGACATTACTAACTCCCCCAATAGAGTGGCGAATGTCCCGGTGAGCGAGATATATCGCTCCATCAAAGCCAGAAATAGGCTGGGGTTGAGAGGTAACCCAACACTGGTGGCCATCACAGCTGCGTACAGACCAATGTTCTCCGGCTCGGTCTGAAAATGCTTCAGGGCCCAGTCAGCTAAACGAGCCCATCGAAGATTTATAGGGGTGATCCACCCACTTGTCCGAGGATTGACCTTGGGTATACTCCTCCATGCCCCATGAAGTCGTTACAAAAAGTCGGTATCTGGACTGGCTTGAATGGTGTAGTGTCCTCACTCGGGACAACGCCCAGAAATAATCTCCTGAACGACATCACAGAGCAGGAAGGGCGGCTGACGAATGACCCTTGGTCAGATCCTTTCTGGTAGAATATCTTCCCCGGCTGGCCGTAAAGATTGGGAGTCAGCGTCCATGCCATCCTCCTGGGATGTATGGCATGGAAGAAGGCCGAGATAGGGTAGTCCCTCAGCATCTTGTGCAGATACAGGACCAAGCCCCCGGCAAGGAAGACCCAGAGCTCTTTCTTGGGCTTCGTCTGGGACTGTTTGTCTATCATGTCCCTGAAGAGAAAAGCCAGCTTTATATATTGTGCCCCGTCTATAGACGTCAGGATCTCTCTATTGATCATGCTCAACATCATTCGCTCTCCTTGGGACGATATCAGGATTCTCCTTCCTTCAGGATATTAGGGTCCGGAGATGGGAAATGACACGTGGGACAAATCCTCCATGTAGTTGGAATACAACATCCCGGCAGCGGAACCCATCACCTCGGCCAGCGGAGACACATGCAAGTTAACTGTAGAATGCAAAAAAAATACG
Source organism: Iris macrosiphon (assembly GCA_036927795.1). Classification (NCBI taxonomy): domain Eukaryota; kingdom Viridiplantae; phylum Streptophyta; class Magnoliopsida; order Asparagales; family Iridaceae; genus Iris; species Iris macrosiphon. Next base: position 144,251,791 of record JAYESA010000015.1, read on the forward strand.
TCAGTTCCTATACTAGACATTACAATCTTGCAGCATATGCCAAAAGTCAACAGTCTGTGTTTTACGCCAAGACTGTAAAAACTTAATCTTTTATGCTGGAATCTTATTCCAAGGCGTAAAAATCAAGACTGGCAGTATACACAAAACTCGACAGTCTGTGTTTTACGCCAGACTGCCAAAGTTTAAGTTATTACGCCAGAATTTTCATCCAGAAGCGTAACACTCAAATTTTATGGTATACGCCAAGTTTCGACAGTCTGTGTTTTTACGCCAGACTGCGAAAATATGGAGTTTTTACGCTGACATATTAGAAATGTGGGCGTAAAAGATAAAACATCTCTCTGTATCATCTTCCTCGAAGAGGCTATCAGCACAGAAGATGACCTAGCGCGATCACGTACAACGTGTAAGAAGGGTTTTCGTCGTTCTCGTCGTCCCAAACGCTTTACCTATAATGCCCGGCGCAGAGCTCGTCGGTGGGACACTTCGCTCAGAGCGGGGCTCGCCTTGCCCGACCGGAGTCGCCCTTGCTTGGGCAGAGGAGCGAGAAGAAAAGTCAGTCTTCTTTCCCTTAGAGGAAGAGATTTGTTTCAGGGCCATTGCTGAAAACTCGGAATGCTCGGAGAGAAGACGAATGAGAGAACTCGAACAGTCGAAGGCTTTTATTTGCAAGAAGACAGATGAAAAGTTTTTTCTCTGAAAGCCTTGGGGTATATATAGAGTTCGAATGGACTCCTCGAATTCCTAACCAAGTTAGACATTTAATATTCGGTTATGATTGGGGACCACGTCAGCCTATTACTCAGGGAAGGCGGACAGTTCGAAAAGTTTTCGTGCAAAGCAGATTCGTGGTTTTACGCTAAGGAGCTTTCTACGCTCGACAGCTATAAATCTACAGTTTTATGCTCACAGGCTATGAGTCTATAGTTTTACGCCCGAATGCTTTTATGCTCGGTAGGTTTTACGCTCGAGAGGCTACAAACCTACGACTTTACGCTCAGAAGCTACAAATCTATGATTTCACGCTCGGTGGCTTTTACGCTCAGAGGCAACAAATCCACAACTTCACGCTCGAAAGATTTTCTTTTCAGAGGCTACAAATCTACAGTTTCTATGCCCGGATGCTCTCATGCTCAGCAGCTTTTACGTATGAGAGGCTACGAACTTATGATTTTCCACTCGTCCACATTTACAGATCTATGACTTTCCGCATATCTGAGAATACGCAGGCCAGACCATGCGTATATATGAACAAATCTCAACTCGGTCAATTGCAAGGGTTCACGCAGAGGATACTCCTTCTTGGCCTTAAAATATCCCAAGTACCCAAGAGTTCAACATTGACAATGACTCTTCTTCTTGGGTCGATTGGAAGTTCATCCAGAATCCAGTCTGAATGTTTCCTCTACAGTTCAAGATGGCAACTCAGTTTGACAGCCGTTTCTCGCCCTATTTCAAGGGATTTTCGAGAAATCATTCTTGAAGATGATGGTCTGAACAAAAATTCTCTCTCTCAGAAGGGTGACAGTTCAGAATTTTATGCAGTTCCCCCATTCATAACAGCAGGACAGTTTGAATATTCGACTTAAATGCTAAAGCAGCTTTCTGCGCATCCTCAGTTATGCGTAAAAGACAGGACGTGACCTAATACTCTTTCTAAAAGAGTCAGCATAAATGTATCAGACGTGTCGAAGCTACACATATTCAGACTTCAATACAGCAAAATATATAGCGAATAATCATATGCACAGAAGAAGACAATTTTATTAAAACATGATTACATATGAGGGAAATCCTGTCTACAAAGGGTTTTTTCTTTATTTTCATGATTATATATGAGGGAAATCCCATATACAAAGGATTTCCTCATCTTCGTCAAAAGATCATCCCCAGAATATGTTCTGCCAGGTTCTCGTATTGGTGGAGATCTTTCGCGTCTTCTTCAGCAGTTAGTCGGTTTCCGCAACCGATTAACAAGAAAATGATAAATGGCGGGAGGATACAGAACTGGGCCTGCCTAAATTATTCAGAGCCCATCCTCCATACGCCATGACAGATTGAGTTAGGGTATTTGACCCAACTCAATACTCGAGGACAGAGCTAGTTTGTTTTCTCTCGTCCACGAATGACAGAAGAAAATACAGCTTGCAAGCTGTGTGGTCGAATGAGACCCTTCCTCTCTCCTGAAAGAACCGACATACAAAGTTGCTGATTATCCCAAGTAAAGAAATCTATGATATCCTTCTATGATCCATCATTGCAGAGGACATTTGCTCGAAGACGCTGTCTTTTTTGGCTCCTTACATACTGGAAGAACATGGTCTTCTTCTTCCTCAAGTTGACCCGACGAACTCCGACGATCATCTCTGTGTGGTGATGTAAACCCCCTGAATTTTCAAAATTATTAAAACTTGGATTTTTCCCAATTTTCTGGAATTTTCTGGGAATTTTCTGTAATTAAAATCAAGGTTTTAATTATTAAATAATTTTAATGGTTAATAAATAATATTAAAATATCATGGAAATAATATTTTTGGGTGTAAAATGAAAAACTGGACTTAGGGTAATTTTTCTGGATTTTTTGGGCCTCAGACCTATTTTTAAATGCCTAAAAACTATTTTTAATTAATTAATTATTTAATTAACTGATTTTAATTATTATTATTATTATTATTATTATTATTATTATTATTATTATTATTATTATTACTGTTGTTATTATATTTTGGGCCAGGCCCGGCCCAGTGGGCCGAGCCCAGCAGCCAGCCCAGCCCGGCCATCCCTTGCGGGTCGGGCGGGTCTGCCCGGAACCGCTAGCCGCCCGCCGACCCGTTCTCCCCCAGCACCCCACGACGCCGGCTGACCCGTTCCCCGCTCCGCTTCCGCCGGCCGCGCCACCCGCCGCTCCACCCGGCTCGCCCCGCCCTCCGCGGCCACGACCCCCCCTCGCCCCGCCTTGGCCGGCCCCTTCAGCCTATAAAAACCCGAGAATCCCCTCGGCTCCGGCCATTCCCTCCGCTCCGCCACCTCGCCTGAGACCCGGCCAGCCTCCAGCGCCGTCGACCTCATCCCCGGCTCTGCCCTCCTCCCTCTCCCCTCGGCGTAGCCAGCCGCCCCTCGGCCCATCTCTCCTCCTCCTCCCCAGAACCCCCTCGAGCCAGCCCTCGCCGTCGGCTCCTCCTGAGCCGTCCCCGGCGCGCCGCCGACCACCAGCCGCATCCCCAGCAGCCCGGCGAACCCTCCCCGGCCCTCTCCGACGCGCCTACGCCCGACCCCCGCCGTCTACGGCCATCGCCTGAACCCTAGCCCTAATCCCCAATTTCCTCGTGTCGTGTCGGACACGACACGAACACAAAAATCCCTGTTTCTCGAGCCCGGTTCAGGTACTCGTATCTTGCACCCTGTATCTCCGTTTTTGATTCCGTAAATTACGTTACGAAGCCTGTATGACCCTCTCGGTGCCCGGACAAACCGCTCGGGGCATCGCGTCCTGTGGTGATCGCACACAGCGATCCAAAAACAGGAAAAACCAGACCCTGTTTCACCCCGGAACTGAGTACGTCCCGCCAAACGGGACGACTTGGTCGCGTGCGGTCTTCACAGATACGTGCGTGCCGTCGATACGGACGTGTGAGATTTCGTGGAAGCTGATTCGGGTGTGCGTGCACACCGGAATCAACGCGTATCCGCGGACATCGCCCCGTATTCGACTTTTCTGTAATTGCCCTAACTTCTTGTACACTCGACGGATCAAGACGAAACTTGCGCCATCAGACTCGTAGCGATACGCTGGTCCTGTGGGTCAAGTTTGGTTCGATTCTGAGAACGTTGACAAAATCGCGTGTTGTGGGCCCCACAGGCCCCGCTCGACGGGCGATTTTGTGATCGGCTCATCGGAATTCAATTCTGAAAGTTCCGTTGGGTTCGTATCAGCGTTCCTGACCTGTTGACACTAAGTTTGGTGCATTTGGAGACTTTTGACCCTGACGCATTTTTCGGTGCAAAGCGGGCCCACCGGCGGACCCCGTTTTGACCCAAAACTGCCGTTTTTGTCCTTGTCTCCAAATTGGACCCAAGGACAGGCGTTTCTAGCTATTTGACATCTTCTGAGCGTGATGGTAATATCTATTTTAGCTTTTGGACTCATTTCTGGAATTTCCCCGAGATACAATTAACTGGATCCAAACAACAAGCAAGTACCTGCACTTCAAGTTTAATCTTTATATTACGATAATTAATTCCCTGCTCTACTAGTACCCTTGATGATTACACGTAGTTCTAGAATACTGGATTTCATGTCTAGAATATTGGAGTTCATGTCTTGTTTTTCATGTCGGGTGGGAGAATACTAGAAGGCATGTAGTTTACCCTTCCCCTTGTCGTGTTTAATAGCTGTTGGTACGCGACTGTACCCTCAGCCGGATCTCGATTATTCCTATTTAATAGCCGTTTATGATGGCCGGATTAGCCTTATAAACCCCTATATGCCAACTATGTATTCTAAAACAAATACAAGTTCACACAGATAGTTTCTGGATCTTGTTATAGTTCTTGCTGACTGTGGTAGTTTCTTTTCCCTATCTCATTTATTCCTGCTTTCTCATCTTCCTGTTTATAGTATTAACTCTGAGATATTGATGTTCTTTTATGTAATTTTCTCAATATGATACTCAATTTAATTGTCATAAATATTTAGTTTAATCTTGTTGTGCATTGTGTACTTTGCTCCTTTCTTGACTGGATCCGTTGATTTAGGCGATGATGAGGACCTTGCCCCTATATATTATGGTCCCTATGAGGGAACAGATGACACTTATGAGGAGCCAGATCCTACCCAGGAGACCACTGCTGCAGAGTAGTTAGCAGTAGCTTTTATTTTCATGCTCTTTTATCTTAGTAATCGGGTTTGTCCCCAATTTTATTCTGGATTCTGTATTAAACATTTGATCTGTTGTCACATTTATTTCATTTGAAATCTTAAGCATCTTATTCCCATTATTATCTTGCCTATTTTATTTGTGAATGAGCTAGTTTAGTTAAATGTGGATTTGACCTAGACAGCGTACTACCGCCGACTCTGCGGCGTAGGCTGGACGTACCCACGCACTCGTGCCCGAATTTCCGGGTGTGGGTCGTGACAGGTGAAGAAAATATGGGAAGATAGGTTAACTCCTCAGCCTTTATTTAGGCAAAAGAGATCACACTGAATCCCAACAAATCCCCACAAATCCCTAGTAATCCGCCAGAAAGTCAGCCTTAAAGAACGAGTCAGACTTGACCGTTTCATGGTTCATTCAAAGCGTTTCAAATTACGAGGAATTTGAAACTTTGAAGGGGGTCTTGTAGAAGCATACAAAATATGCTAAAGAGTCCTACGCAGCAGTCTAGTGCTGGGCAGCATAATATATGGCTTCGGAGCCATCGGCGTACAACAGAGCTTTTCCGCTAAGTACAGCGTAAAATATAAGCTCAAGGACTATCCGCATAAATGCAGTATGTCCAGGCTGCTTCAGCGTAAAAAGGGATGCTGTATTGCCTTTACGACGTAAAACTCATCCGCTTTAATGCAGCATTGAAGTGTACAAGGAATGCTTCATATTCTCCGAAATGAACCTGTCAAATCGTGCAGTGAACCTGACATCTGACTCCTAACAAAGAGTACGGTACGACTACCCAGACGAAGACTATAATGATGGTGCGGCACAGCGACCCAGACTGTCGTATAGTGACATTTCCTTGGCGTAAACCGCTTTTACGCATACAAGGGAATACGCTGCCTAGTTTTACACAGGCAGATGTGAGCTGTTTATGCTCCACAGAAGACAAACAGGCTGCCACATCAAAAGTTGCTCTTCGTACAGGGCTCGAGGCACGTCTCTGCATTTAATGCGCGGAAGACTGGCAGATCTTCGGGACACGCCTAATGCATTTAAATGATGGCAAATCTTCGAAACACGCCTGTCACGACCCGCACCCAAAAAATAGGGCATGAGCCGTGGGTACGTCCAGCCTATGCCGCAGAATCGGCAGTAGAACGCTGTAAAGGTCCGTTCTAGGTCAAACAAATCTATATATAACTCACAAAAAAATCTGCCATGACCTTTCCAAAAGGAGGGCAACCACGTAATATATATATAAATAATCCTCTCCCAAAAAGAGGGCAACCACGCAATATATATATGAACTCTCAATCACAAAATCTAGGGGAAGAGTAAAAGCACGATATGATAGCAAAAGAAAACAAGGAAACACAGAGCAAGACAATATCCAAAATATACAGTCCAAGTCTATAATAGTCTACCACATCTCACAGGCAACAAAAGAATAAGTACAATCATCC
>JAYESA010000015.1:144263130-144443571 GCA_036927795.1 Iris macrosiphon
CTACTAAACTTGAGCTGGGTGCCCAAGCTAGCCTGCAGACTCCTCCAAAAATGCGAAGCAAAGCGACTGTCCCGATCTGATACTATGCTCACAGGAACTCCATGCAGTCTGACTATCTGGCACACATACATCTCTGCTAGTCTCTCTGTAGACGTACCCACTTTGAATGGTAGAAAGTGGGCCGATTTGGTCAACCTGTCCACGATGACCCAAATCGTATCCTTTCCGCCTGGAGAACGGGGAAGTCCAGAAACAAAATCCATGGTCACATGCTCCTATTTCTACTCCGGAATGGGTAAATGCTGGATCAAACCTCCTGGCCTCTGCCTCTCCGCCTTTACCTGCTGGCACACTAAGCATCGGGATACGAAGCGTGCTACCTCCCGCTTCATCCCCTACCACCATACATGCTCTCTCGGATCTTTATACATCTTGTTGGCACCTGGATGCATAGAGTACTGGGATCGATGCACCTTCTGAAGAACCTCCTCGCGCAACGACCCACTCGGCACACACAACCTGGTACCGTGCCGCAATGAACCATCATCAGCAATGGTGAAGTCATCTGATAATCCTATCAGAACCTGCGCCCTGATGCTCCTCAGGGACTCATCCTCAAACTGTGTAGCCCTGATCCGGTCTACTAACTCTGACTGAATCTGCAGTCCCCACATCTGCATCTCAACTCCAGGCACTATCACCTCAATTCCCAAGCTCTCTAGATCTGCCAGAAGATAACAATCTGTAGTCAGGCACATAGCTACCGGATACCTGCTCAACGCATCCGTAACTACGTTCGCCTTTCCTGGATGGTACTGCAATAATATGTCAAAGTCTTTCATCAACTCCAACCATCTCCTCTGCCTCATGTTCAGCTCTTTTTGGATAAACACATACTTCAAGCTCTTGTGGTCTGTGAAGATCTCCACACGCTCTCCGTATAAATAGTATTTCCACAACTTCAGAGCAAAGATTACCGCTGCCAACTCCAAATCGTGGGTAGGATAGTTCTTCTCGTGAGGACGTAATTGCCTGGAAGCATAGGCAATCACCCTCCAATTCTGCTGCAACACACAACCCAGTCCCTTCCCCGATGCATCACTATAGATAGTGAATCCTCCAGAACCCGATGGCAACGTCAACACTGGAGCTATCGTCAACCTCTGCTTTAGCTCATCAAAGGTGATATGGCACTCCTCTGACCAAACAAACTCCACGTTCTTCCGAGTCAGCTTGGACAACGACTCTGCAATTCGGAAAAAATCCTGAACAAATCTCCTGTAGTAACCTGCCAGTCCCAGGAAACTCCTGACCTCCGCTACTGAACTCGGAGCACTCCATGCCTCAACTGCCATGATCTTTCTCGGATCCACCGAGATACCCTCTCCAGTCACCCCATGACCAAGGAATTCAACCTTGTCAAGAAAGAACTCACACTTCGAAAGCTTTCCATAAAGCTTCTCCTTCCTGAGAGTCTCTAGCACTATCCTCAGATGCTCCTCGTGCACCTCTGGGGTCTTCGAATATACCAAGATGTCATCTATAAACACTACCACAAACCTGTCCAGATGCTGATGGACCACCTTGTTCATCAGATTCATGAACACTGCCGGGGCATTAGTCAACCCAAACGGCATCACCAAGAACTCATACTGTCCATATCTGGTCCGAAAAGCTGTCTTCGGAATATCCTCCTTCCTGACCTTCACCTGATGGTAGCCTGTCCTCAGATCAATCCTGGAAAACACCCTCGTTCTGCTCAACTGGTCAAAAAGATCATCAATACGCGACAGCAGATACTTGTTCTTGATTGTGAGGTTGTTCAGAGCCCTGTAGTCGATACGCATCCGTATTGACCCATCCTTCTTCGGCACAAAAAGTACCGGAACACCCCACGAGGAAGAACTAGATCTAATAAATCCCTTGTCCTGAAGCTCATCCACCTGCTTCTTCAACTCTATCAGCTCATTGTTGCTGACTCTATAGATGTGCTGGGATATCGGCTCCGCGCCTGGCACCAAGTCTATAGAAAACTCCACATCTCTGTCCGGAGGTAACCCTGGCAACTCCTCCGGAAAGACATCCATATACTCCTCTATCAGTAGATGTAGCAACCTCGGCTCTACCACCAGGGCTCCGCAGAAGACTCCCTCGGTCTGCTCTGCTGCTCCTCTGGCAAACTAAAACTCTGGCTCACCCGGCGGACTAAACAAAACTCTGCCTCCACGACAATCTATACTAGCATAATACATACTCAACCAATCCATCCCGAGTACAATATCGTAGCTCGAAAGTGGCATTACGAGTAGGCACACACTCAACTCCCGGCCTCCCAAGGTAACTCTCCGGTCTCTGCAGACATCACTGACTAGGATGATACCACCCCCGGCAGTAATCTTGCAGAGTCTAGCTAAAGGTTCAGCAACAAGATGGTGTCTAACAACAAAAGATACAGACACAAAGCTATGGGAAGCACCGGAATCAAATAAAGAAAGAGCTGGAATGGAATCAAGAAGAACAGAACCTGAGATCACATCACCAACTGGCTCAGCCTCATCCACGGTCAGAGCAAAAGCTTGCCCCTGCTGTCCTCCTCGGTGCTGCTGCTGGTGCTGGGCGAACCTCTGCTGCTGAGTCTGCAAGGGCTGTCCTCTCTACTGGGCTGCAGGTGCTCTGGCTGGTGCCCTCTGAGCGGCTCCTCCGCCCTGAGCTGTACGAGCAAGTGCTGAAAGACAATCCTTCAACTGGTGATCTGTGGCGCCATACAACAAACATCTGTCCAGTCTCTTTCTGCATATGTCCCATCCGTGCCCTGGCTTCTTACAAAAAGGGCAAATAATGGGCTGCCTCTGGCCCTGCTGCTGTCCCTGCCTCTGATGCTGGGGCGCCTGCCATAAGGGCGCACGACCCAAACCCTGGTGCTGCTGGGTCTGCTGGAATAGCCTCTTGGATGGGCTTGCACTGCTGCCTGCTCCTGAAGCATCTCTGCTCCTCTTGGTCTTTAGCTCTAAGTCATCCTCAGCTCTCTGGGCGTCGCTAACAATCTGTTCGAAGGTCGCCTCGCGGTCACTCCTAGTCAAGGACTTGACCGCCATGACCAAACCCTTGCGGAACTTTTGCGCCTTCGCTGCTTCAGACAACCCCTCAACAAATCTGCCCAAACGGCAGAACTCTGCTGCATACTCATCCACTAGCATACTCCCCTGGACGAGCGCCTCAAACTGACTCTCTAAAGCACTGAGAGCCATATCCGGGAAGAACTTCTCCTTGAAAAGCTTCTTGAAAGTCTCCCAAGTCAGTCTCGGTACTGCTATTCGCGTATTCGTACGGTACCAAGTAAGGGCAAGGTCGAACATCTGGCTGTCCGCTGCCTTGATCTGCATGCTGGCTGGGATCATCGCCAGCCTAAAGATGCCCTCTATATGCTCGATCCAGTCATCGACGTACAGAATCCCCTCTGTACCCCGGAACTCCTTGGTCCGCATCCTCTGGAAGTCGATAATAGTGCCTAGCCTAGGATGCTGTGCCTGATCTGCCTGTGGCTGGATGTTAGCCACTCTGTCAACCGCTGTCATAGCCACCTGATGAGCATTCTCAATGCCCATCCTCATAACATCCACCTGGCGGTGCTGCGCGTCCATCATCTCTCGGAAGAATGCGAACAACTGTGTGACATCCACTGGTGCAGGCGGTGGTGGAGGAGGTACCACCGGAACAACTGGGGTGACTCTCGAATCAATGGGAGTAAGAGGATCTCCGAAAGAAACAGACGCTCCCTCAACCGCAGGAGTGGCGAGTGGAGCGGTAGCGGCTGTCGGAAGTCGAGAAGGACGAAAGGTGGCAGACCTCTCGGTGGCAACTGCTGGGACGGTACGCTGAGATCTTGTCTTCGGAGGCATCCTGAACACAGATCAAAAGAAGTTAATATAGTGCAAGAAACGATGTCATCAAAGAAGGACAGTAATATTGCAAAAGAAAACAATTTCAGGAAAATTAAAGATAGCAAAAGGAATCAGGAAGGGTCCTAGTTGTGATTGAGCACACTCTCTCAGCCTATATCCTATATCATATTGCAGGTAAACCAAAAAACTAGACCTGCATGGGCCACCACCAAAAATGTGTCACGACCCGCACCCGAAAAATTGGGCATGAGCCATGGGTACGTCCAGCCTACGCCGCAGAATCGGCGGTAGAACACTGTAAAGGTCCGTTCTAGGTCAAACAAATCTATATATAACTCACAAAAAAATCTGCCATGACCTCTCCAAAAGGAGGGCAACCACGCAATATATATATGAATAATCCTCTCCCAAAAGGAGGGCAACCACGCAATATATATATGAACTCTCAATCACAAAATCTAGGGGAAGAGTAAAAGCACGATATGATAGCAAAAGGAAACAAGGAAACACAGAGCAAGACAATATCCAAAATATACAGTCCAAGTCTATAATAGTCTACCACATCTCACAGGCAACAAAAGAATTAGTACAATCATCCAGAAATAAATTACTGAGAACAACCCAGGAAACCCACCTAGCTAACTAGGGCGCTATAGGCGTCTCCTCGGCGCACTCCTCCTCGATCTCGAGGTCACAACCCTCGTCAACACCCGGCCCGTAGAATGTCGGGCAATAGTCCTCAGGATCCTCTGGAAAAAATATGCCCAGTCAAGACTGGAGCGAAGTACATAACTCTGAAAGCAACTCCAAATACATGGTAAGGTGTATATGACGAGCAATAGAAAAGTATACAAGATGCACAAGAAATAAATATATGCTGGAGCACAATAAGTAGCTGCAATATAAACTAGAGAACAATACAAGTAGAAAAGTAACTGCATATAAGAAACATGAATACTAGCTAAGTGCCTTGAGCACAAGTTCGTTATGTGATCGGCTTAGGTTGCACATGAAAAACACTACTATAACTCCGTTATGCGTGAGTTGTATAACCGACATACACATGAATACTGTTTGGCTTTGATCACATAACCAACTTCTACTCCCCTCCCCCACTAATACCATTGGATCCAACCACAACACGCTACGTACATGATAATAGATCGCGCACACGAAGGCGAGAGCACAAGAAGCACATGATAGCACATGAGAATCAATATCCGAAGCACATGATGAAATACACGTGATAGAGTACCCGCTGAACACGGTAAGGGGGATTGCATCTAATGACGGGATCCACTAGTACCAGCTCGTGTAACAATGTGTCAGAATCAATTATTATAGTTCTAGAACAGGTGATATAAACGCTATCATGAAATAAAAACTATTAGAGGTAGGTACTCGCCTGATGTCCTGAGCAACTGATGAGGATCGAGATTCGGACCGGTGTCGCAAGAACCTATTGCGAAAAGCAGAATTAAACAGGGTTCTAAGCATTTAAACTGATATAAAATAATTAAAAATAGGCTTCTAGGGCTATTCTAGGTCGAACGGGTCAAACCGGTGAAATTCGGGTTAAAAAGTCAACCCGGGGTCCAAAAAGTCAATTCTAGGTCAAAACTAGGTCAAACGTTGACTTTTATGGTCAAGGGGGACAATTATGGTCAAAGCTAGGTCAAACTAGGGTGCCCCTGAAATTCTAGGTCAAACCGAGCTTATTAAGCTAGAAAACTCTCAAACTCGCCTCTTCGAGATACCAGGATACCCTCGGTATCCGATACCTCGCCCTAGGCCACGCACCCCGCCTAAACCTGCTAAAACTTATGCTAGCACGCGTAATTATATACACATAAGTATATAAAAATCACTCTAATACTATTCCTAGGCTATTGCTCAAATACCCCGCTCGAAACTCAATACCTTGGATATCTCAAGGTATTGAGATACCTCGGAGTCACAAGGTATTGAGATACCGCTCTCAAACCCCTCTAACTAGTTATCTAGTAGCTATCTAAGTATGTAGATATATATATCTAGCTATAATCTAGGCTAAAAATATATATATCTATCATATCTATACATATCTACGTACCTATGTATATATATATATAGATATCCACACACATATATACATATACCCATATATACCTTACCCAACTCATAAATATATATATATAACTATCTAGATATCTATAGATATGTATAGCTATAGGTATATATACTTCTATATCTTAGATAGATATAACTATCTATCTACCTATCTATTACCTATCTAGTTATCTACGTATTTATCTAGCTACCTATTTATCTAACTAGCTATCAATCTAACTATCTAACTATCTAGATAACAATCAAATCTATTAGACTAACTAGCTATCTATCCGTCTATCTATTTAGCTATCTACCTATTTATATAACCATCTATCTATCTAGATATATCTATCTATCTAGCTATATAACTATTAGCTATCTATCTACCTAACTAGTTATCTATATCTAGTTACCTATCAATCTATCTATCTATATACATATAGATCTCCCTCACTAATACTCTTGCTACCCGTACTAAGCTAGGCCGCGCCGCACTCGCTGCGAATGCTAGCTGCTGCTGCTGCCTGTGCTTGCTGCTGCTGCCTTTGCTTGCTGCTGTTGTTGCTATGCCTGCTTATGCTGCTGCTGTATAATGCTGTAGTGCAGCAGCAGCTGCTGCTGCTTGCTGCTGGGCTAGTGGCTGCTGCCCCCCCTCGCTTCGCCACACACACGAGCACGCACACACATAGACACACACACACACACACACACACACACACATATATATATATATATATATATATATATATATATATATATATATATATATATATATATATATATACCACTATATATATATACAATCATACATATATCTATATACTAACACACACACACACACACTTAAACACACTCTAACACTTACACACATATATATATACACACAAACACTTATGCACATATCTATATATATATATATATATAAACACACCTATTTATATATATATATATATACATATCAACGCACACACACTCTTATACATATATATATATATATACATATATATATATATATACATATATATATATATATACATATATATATATATATATATATATACACCAACACATAGACATATACATACACAAGCACATATATATAAATACACACATATATATATACATACAAACACATATACATATATATAAATATATATATATATAGACACACACATAAATATTTATATAGACACAAATACACAAACACAACACAACACACAAACAACACGCCCCACTCACGCCCAACGATCCCGACACGCACAAACACCCATAAATATATAAAATATAACCCAAGAACTCTAGCACACACTCCCCGATGCTAATCCAACGCGCGCACAAGCCCGAAACTAGGAAACCAAGTCAAAATGGTCGTTCGGTCATTTCGACGAACACGCGGTGTGCGGTTCGGAAAACCTCCTGAAACGCACACCAAACCAACTCGGAATCGGCCCAAAATTTATCCACGGGTTCTAAACGATGCCTAGATCCTAGAAAAAATACTACCCCATCGATTCTAGGCCCGTGGTAAAAACGCGCACGTACTTAGAATCGCCGACGACGAAAACCCCAAATTTGCCCGAAACGCCCTTTTCTCTACGACACGACTTTCCGTGTCCGAACGGAGATACGCACTCACCCTCAAGACACCCGACAATGTCTACCTAGGTCCGTCTAACCTAGTACATCAACCAAAATTGGACCAAATTCGGATTCTACCCGAAATTGACACAAAACCTAGTGTAAAAGTCTCTAAATTCAACCAAACTAGTTCTAACTTCCTCCCACGGGTAGGCTTAGGGTCAAGAAAGGTTCTAAAACACTAATTACACTACATAAAAGTAATTAGCAAGGGAAAAGTTAGGGTTTACCTCTTGGGAGTTGAAATCCCAAGGCCAAAGTCTCCGATCTACTTGGAATCACCTCCCTCAAGCTCCAAGCCTCCAAATCTAGCCTCCACACTAAATCTAGGCTCTACACACCTAGGTTGGAGAAAAAGCAAGGTTAGGGTTCACATAAAGAAGAAGAAATGGAAGAAAGAAAGAAGAAAAATGAAGGAGAACTTACTTGGAAGAGGAAGGAAGAAGAAAGAAGTAGTGGGGAAGAAGAAGAAGTGAAAAAGAAGAAGTAGGGGGCTGGGGCTGCTGGTGTGCGGGTGGGGACTGTGGGAATAGGCCGGCCAAGTGAAATATAAGGGTTCACTAATTCTCCAAATGCCCAAAATGCCCTCCCCTAAATTAGTTTTGGGTTTCGGGTTCCAAAAGCACTCAAACTAACTCCAGATCTCTTCCACTAACCCACTAAAAATATAATAAATATTTTTAAGCCCCAAAATAATCCTCACAAGGGTGTGGGCTGGGTCGGACATGGGTCCACTAGGGTCTGACATGGGTCCAGGCTAGCCAAAACCCTAAAACAATTAATAAAAATAATACAATCACTACTTAAATATAAATATAATTAATTAAATACAATTCACAATTTACCAAATAAAAAATAAAAAAAAACTCTATTTTCTAGAATCGGGTAGTGACAACGCCTAATGCATTTAATGCGCGGAATGATGACAGATCTTCGAGACACGCCTCTGGAATACGCTGCCTAGTTTTACACAGGCAGACGTGAGCTTCTTACACTCTGTAGAAGACAAACAGACTGCCACGTCAAAAGCTGCTCTTCGTACAGGGCTCGAGGCACGTCTTTGCATTCAATGAGCAGAAGGGTGACAGGTCATCAAGGCACGCCTTGGCATTTAATGCGCAGGATGGGGGCAGATCTCTGCATTTAATGCAAGAGATTTGATTGTATCTCCAAAAGCCGTAATTTCGGCTAAAACTTCCACATCATCACTCCTTTAAATACGCCAACTCAGGCTACATTTGCATTGGTGCGTATTAAGGCTATTTGGCTCAGAATTCGCTCAAGGCCTCAGTTAAGGAAGGAGGATCAGCTATCTTCAATGCTAGCTACCTGTCAATGCAGCATCAGGCTTCTACGCGCACTCGGCTTCTATGCCTACCTGGCCTCTACGCCAGTTTGATAAACTATTTGGCTTCTACGCCATAGTGACAGTTATTGGCTTCTACGCCAACCTTTTCTACGCGAGGGATAACTACCTACGTGGCTTTTATGCCGTAGTCTTCGTAGCAGTTATACGCGTTATCTCTTCATGAGACACGTATCACACGCTTATTCAAAAGATTATTTATACGTAGGTAACGGTTATTATAACCGTCGCGTAAAAGGTGATATACTTTCTACTGCCCGGCTTCTACGCCGACTGATGGTCACTGTCACTAAAAACCCTATAAATAGGGACCTCTATCAACAGAGGTAAAGGGTCGAGAACTCCAAGGTCAAGAGGGAGAAAAGGAGAAAAAGAGGTCAAAGATTCCAAGATCAAAAGAGAAGGTCAAGGAACTAAGAGTCGAAGAGTTTTTGAGAGAGAAGAATCCAGAGCTCAGGCAAAGAGTAGTGATCGACGACTTTGGCATCGAGCATCCACTCTCTTCTACAACTTTCGAAGCTGCTTTCTATCTTCTACGGCACTTCTTCACCATCGTATGGTCCAAGGGACAAAGTGATCGACTGCAGATCAGACTCCTATAGCAATATTTACCCAGATTACAAATTGTACTTTGACATCCTCGTATAGGATTAAATTGTACAATCTTGTTTGTAAAACAAAGAGCGGGTTTCTTATAAACCTCATCCTCATTTTTTTCGTTTATTATCAAACAGTTGCTTGTGGTGGCGGTAGATGGTGACTGGGAAGGAGGGGAGTCGGGTGTAGGGTCGGGATGGTGGTGGTGATGTTGATGAGGTGAACGGGGATGGAGAAGGAGGTGGTTGACGGAGCTGTGGTGCTGTGGCGGCGGTTGGCCGAGGTCAGGGTCGAGGTGGTCAGGCGGTGGAGGAAGGTGGCGGCTGAGGGTGGCAGGCTGCTGATGGAGGTGTCGGGTTGAAGGGGTGATGGTCGGTGAAGGATGGTGTAGCTAGGGTTTCGTTTAGGGTTGATATAATGGATGTGGTTTTAGATTTTTGGGAGAGAGAGAGTTGTATATGTAGGAGAGAGAGGGGGTGACACCCTTGGGATTAGGGCCGACTGGGTATTTTTCTAGGGATGGGGAAAATGTTCACATGAAGGAATGTAGGGTGTAGATGGGCTAGGTATAAAATAGAGGGTGGAGATTGTGTAGGGGGTGGTTTGGAGTGTAGCACACTCAAAAATAGAGAAAAATAATATAGAACCAGTCAAAGAGGAAGGAAGGGTTTCTTCATGTGTTGGTTCCAATGGGAGGTGGATACCTCATTGCATATTTGCATAAAGGTCCCTTAACAATTAGAAAATTGCATATTTAATAGAATTTGTGATTGGATGAGGCAAAACACCATGTTTGGTGTGATGTAGTGGGCGAAAATGGTATATAGTGTTTAGTATGAACCTTGAGGGTGTAAGTGGGGGTTTGGGTTGGAGTTGGGTCTAGTTTTGTATGAGGTTGGATTCTTATACCAATTTAATTAAAATTAGTATAATTGGTGCTCTTTAATTATTTGGAAATACATGGGGTTAAAATTTGGTGGAATACAAGTATCATGGACGTAGTAGGCTCAGAATAGAATATTATCATAAATTTGGTTGCACAAAAGGGGTTGAGATTGTGTCTCCAATTTTGATTAGAACGGACAAAGATGCAAAGTTGGATTTATTTGGATTTAAAAATGGACGTTTGTAACGAATATTGTGCGACTAAAATAAAGTACAAGAGAGAGTATTTATAAGCTACACAAGGGTCAGAATGGAAGGTTGGCATGTCTAGGAAAAGTATATAGAATTTGTTTGGAGACAAATGCTAGTGTAGCGCTCCAACTATCGAAGCAACGATAAGGTGCACTAAGTGATACAAATATTGTATAATAAATCTAAAATACTGCGTTCTAATTCTAATTTGCTTCAAACTAACCCTGGTCTCTCTATCTAAGCTAAGTAGACCTAAAATTTGGTCGAGGGATTTTACAATCTACCCAACTTATAAGAATTTTGTTCTCAAAATTAAAATAAACATATAATAAGCTATAAATTATCAAGTAATGCTACGGATATACCTAGGACTGGTGGAGCTGGTCTTTGCACTATCTGCTGGGCTCTATTGATATACTGGGAACACTCCTGAGCTTGATGTTGGTTTGATCCGTACCTCAAACACAGTCCTAATCTTCTTCTATAATCTTTCTGAACATGTCCCTTCTTTCTACAAAAGTGACATGTCGGTAGCTCTCTCTGCTGATACGGCACAATCTTCTGTTGCGTCTGCACTCTTGGATGACGGATCCGTCCTCCTGCTCCTGGTTGTGCCTTAGCTAGTGCAGCTATACTGGAACGTCTCGAACCTCTGCAATAGCCTTCTGGATCCTAGCCTCTGACAGAAACTCCTCGTAATAGATCCTCGCCTGGGTGGTAGTGTACCTCTATAGCTCATATGTCAGACCATGATGGATCTCTTAGCCTTCTCCAGATCGTTGGGTAGAGATCCTCCCCCAATTCTCTAATTTAATTACAAGTTGTTTAATACTTAACAATTTATTTCAGGATTTGGGTGTGGCGTTCTGCAGAATCCATCATAGACATAATGTGCAAGACTGGACCAAGGTTTAGTAATCAAAGGTGCAAGATTGGACAAGAATACAACCAAACGGCTATAGGCATGATGAGCGTGCGCTATAACAAGCCACGACAGGTAATATACAGGTCAGGTATCAATAGTGCACTATTACGAGTCACTGTCAAGCATATACGAGACAATGAGTAGGAGTGCACCACGATGGGTCACTATCAGGCATATACGTGACAGGTGTATAATGGGTAGATGTTCCAAACTATAACAGGACAGGTCTAGACAGATGTATAATGTGTAGGTATCCCCAAAGCTATACACGACAGGTGTATAATAAGTAGGTGGCCCCAAAACTATACATGATGCCGGGTCAGGATAGGTACAAGACAATAAACAAGAGTGTACTACTATGAGTCACTATCAAAAATGTACGAGACAAGTGTGTAAAGGGTATTGGTCCCCTAACTATACAAATGTCGGGCCTGGGCAGGCTAAGAAAGTATCACAGTCAAAAAAATAAATCAAGAATAGACAAAATTGGCAAAAATCTGGAAAATTCGGATCATCCGTCGGATCTCCTCAGATCACTGTTGGATCATCTAATCTGTCACAGCAAGTCAGTGGGCCAAAACTCAGATCATCCGACGGACTGCAACGGATCACCGTCGGATCTTTCGAGTGGTCACAACAACCCGGACTTGGAATAATTCTTAGACTTGTTCGGGCAGTAGAAACTCCGTTTTAACTAGGAATCTAGATTTTCAAAGGTCATAAATGTATAGGTGTAAAACCCCTAATCCTAAAACCCGTATTTACCTTTTTAATTAATTATTAATTGAATTGTAGTAATTATGAGCTAATTAGGAAAAATAGATTTTATTTAATTTTTATTTTAGGTGTTTTTGTATTTAGGGGATTTATGGAACTAGTATAAATTTTTCTAATTTATTTTATGTAGGAAACCCTTTAGACAGTTGCTAGCTTAATGGTATGCAATAATATAAATTCTAGAATTTTCTATGTGTGTATATATATATATATATATATATATATATATATATATATATATATAGTTTAACTGTACCGAAAGAAAAAGAATGAAAAAGGAAAGAAAAAAAAAACATAATTTCTTAATGGATTCACTTAATCTACCCAAACCCTACCCAAATATCAACTACCCGCACCATTACAACTAGCAGTAGCAGCCGCAGCATAAAACCAAACCCCCGCGGCCCATACGAGAACCCCCTCCCCCCCCCCCCCCGCGTTTACCTCTCTCCCTTCCTATATATACGTCCCTTCGATCAAAACCCTAACCCTAATTCTTCTTCTTCCCCTGAGCTGCATCGCAGAGCCATCTGAACTGACCGCCGCCCGCCTCTAGCCGCCCAAAACCGACCCGACGACAGCGATCAACGCGCAACCGCGCGTTGCAGTTTGGAACAGCAACTTACATGTGTTCCAGCCCAGTTTCCCGTCACCTCGCTCGACCAAACTCGACCCCGTCTTCACCGGTATGTTCACCACTTAACCACCTTCAATATTTGTATGTTAGTTGACCTCAAACAGCGCGTAACCCTAGGCGTAAACAGTGCCCAAGTTGACAGAAAAAGATAACTTTTTGGTATCGTAGAAAACTACGGTAACTACCTATGTTCCCGGATTCGTATCTCCCACCACAGAGATCCGAATCTGAATTTTCTTTTTGGTATACGGAGACCACTTGACCTAGTTTAATTTTTGTTATTTATATTAATTTATTAACTGTTGTATGTAGAAATAAACTAGTTAAAAAATCCCGAAAATACACTTTTTCTATATTTCAAAAAATTACGATACAGAGCGCGCCCCGCCAAACGGGACCGCCCCGTCGTGTACCAAGTGTACCAAAAGGTGCATGCAGTGTACCCGAACGTGTGAGATTTTACAGAAACTCATTTGGATGCGTGTGTGCGTCGAAATCAGCCCGTATCCGCAGCAAACTCTCCGTGTCGCAACTTTTGCAACAGCTCTGTGCATTTTGTGCACACTTGTCAGAATGCGACAAAATTTGTGCCATTGGAATCGTGGTAATGCGCTGGTCCTGTGACCCAAATTTTATGCAATTCTGAGACAGTTGACCAAGTCGCCAATTGGCGGGCCCCACGGTTGACTTTTTGGACGAAATTGTGTTCGGCTCACCAAAATTCACATTTGGACATATCGTTGAGTTCGTACTGACATTTAGAATTCGTTTGACCTATAATTTATCCTATTTATATACTGTTATCCTTGGCACACTTTTCGGTGCAAAGTAGGCCACATTTGGACCCCACTTTGA
This sequence comes from Iris macrosiphon, assembly GCA_036927795.1. Lineage (NCBI taxonomy): Eukaryota > Viridiplantae > Streptophyta > Magnoliopsida > Asparagales > Iridaceae > Iris > Iris macrosiphon. The sequence continues at coordinate 144,277,056 of JAYESA010000015.1, forward strand.
TCCGAAATTCCTATTTTGTCCTGTGTCCAAATTGGACGAAAGGAAAGTGCTTTTTAGCTATTTTGCTTATTCTGGGAACGTTGGTGATGTCTATTTCAGTATCCGGAGATATTTGTTCTGAGGCCATAGCTTCTGATCCTATGTGTTTGACATCTGGACGTTATATTTTGCAACTTTCTTGCCAGGCAAGTATACCTTGCCATTGTAATGTTATTCATATTCCATATATTGCATGCATCTTTATTTTATGTCTTTAGTTCATATCTTTTAACTGTTATATAAAATGCGCGCGACGGTGTCGTCGCGATATATTTTTATTTATGTATTTGTATTGACCTTGTTTATGAGACTATCCCATTATCATGTAGTATCATTAGGTTCATTGGCCGTGACACAGTTGTTACACGAGTATGAGTCTCACATAGACATCACGGACTGCGTAACAGGTCTGGCCTCCTGTACGTATGGGCCGTGCGTTAGGGATAACTACTAATAGAAACTTTGTATGCTAGAAGACTTAACAGTTATTAGAGGTCCATGGATATAGCCTATTATAGTACGATGGTCCAATCCTTGTCATTGTTTGGTTGCAGGATTGGGCTAGGGTACTAAAGATAGGCTATGAACCAAATCGTGTCATGGATGTGACATGCTTAGAGCATGGGGTGGGGAGAACAACAAGTAAGATATTTGGGCTCCTTTGCACTTTCCTTCTGTAACCCGGAAGCTCCGCTGGAGATACGGGCGGTGATGACCCCATTTATTACAGGCGGCCTCTGCCATTCAAAAGACGACATGCTTTGAGGCCCCTGATTCTCCGAGAGAGTCACGCCAATTCCATTTTTAGCCAGATATCCCACTTGTTAAAAGTTGTTCTTAAACTGCATTCACTTAGACGGTTAAGCGACCCATTGGATATTTATTTCAGTACTTTATTGGCATGATTTTATGTATCTTGTTATGTCCCTCTGAGGACCTAGCCCCTTCCAGGTGTAGCTGTTCTTGAGTATTCGCAATAGCGCAGATCCAGACTAGTTGCTTATACCTGAGAAGGTCTTCCCTTCGAGCCTCGTGATTATTGGTGATGTACTTATGTTATGTTGCTTTTATATTCTAGTTCGGCAGTGGATTTGTTTCCATTCGACTGTCTTCTTTAGATACTTTATATTGAGATCTAGTTTCATAGATATTGGTTGATTATTTATATATGATTCTGTGGATGAGATTTAGATTGTACCCTGTGACTTGTGGTAGATTTATACCACTTGTGGATTTGATATTCATATCACAGCGTACGTATGGGTTTTGGTTTCCATATATTGGAGTTGCCATATCCATGCGGCTGGCATGCTTACGTGTCCTAGTCCTATGTATTTTGGGACTGGGGCATGACATGTTTTTGTGTTGGCCCATGCAGGTCGAGAGTATATTGTCTCGGTTACGTTACTGTACCGAATAAGCCTGCACCTAGGAATAGAGTATAGGATCTCATCCACAATTGACTATGATTCATCTTCCTTCTATTTGAATAATTACATCATGCTTGATTCATGTACTTCCCTAATAGTTCCTTGAGTATAGACTTCTCCTAGAGTATAGGAATCCCTGTTACTAGGATGATAATTACGGTAATAATCCTACCAAGAATACAACTAGAGTATTGACACAAAACTAAGATCCGAATACCTAATGAACCCTAGCGTCCCTTATCTATAGATTAGTTTACCATTACCCCTTGATGTATGTATGAAGACTTAAAAGTAGTATAAATACTACTAGAGTTAGTTAGAGATTTTACCATAATGTTTGACCCTAGTATTGAGGAACCAATAAAAAACCAAAATTTAACATTAGGACTAAACCTAGCTTTTCATGGTGAGATAGTACTAGAGAACTACAACCTTAGCTTCTTGTCTTGAAATTAGCAGAACAGTATCTTAGGAAGCCAAGGGGAATGACTAGAATATTTCTCTTGATCATACCTCAAACACAGAGATTAGCATAACATCTTCCCTTAGGAAACCATGAGATTTTCAAGAGTCTCTATTATAAATTCATATCTTGTTCCTCTGAGTAAATTACGTTCTTCTTTTTCTTCATCTTTTAACTCGTGCCACTTGAAACCTCTGATTATAGACCAAGTGATTTTATTCTATGTTAGGATATATAGTTGCTAGGATTATAGTTGTTAATGTTAAATTTTGAATTACTGTGCTTGGTAGTTAGAACTTGATAGTTGAGTATCCCTTTATATTATAATTTTATGATTATCCCTTAGTTTTAAATCGCGTAACTTGTACCACACCTCAATACAAGTTATATCTCCTTCTCCACTTAAGGCCAGTAACTTTCCATTCTTACTATTGACACTTGTTCTATAAGCACTATGATTAAGACTTAAGGTGACCCTTACCTATATAATACAATAGGAGACCTTAATGAGTACCAAGATTTTTCCTAACAATAGTTTATACTTTATTTACAAGGACCCGGTTATTCTGAAGAATTCCCTCAAGGCAATTACAGTATTAGTTTATTGTTTTAAGTTGGGTAGTATGCCTCACAACACAATATCACCTAGTCCTCTTGACCCATTGATGAAGTATAACTGAATGACATTACTGTATGCTAGCATAAGATGATAGTGTTTATTCAGACTGTAGAACTTAGAGGCTCATACCCCTATTTGGTCGACTAGTGACTTAGACAATGAGTTAGTATGACAACTGTAGAGATTGTGGAGTCTTATTTCTTTTTGTGAACTTGAATTATTTTATAATTTCTCTCATCATAATCTGGCGTACTTATATTTGCTGTACTACCTTGACTTATGCTGCTATTATAGCCTAGTTTTGCAAGCTTATTCTTTATCAAGCTTGTTCATGACATATGTATTATTGGAGCGCTACACTAATACATTTCAGAATCAGTGTATTAAGGTCTAGCTAGCCTTAGTGCTCTTGGTTCGCCCTTTGCAATACTACTTTATGTGGATTGAGACATATAGTTGACCAGTAGATAAATATACTTGCCCTTTAGATATGTCTGAGCGAATCGTATCAGTTATATAACTGTGCTGATACGAACATGTGAATAGGAATTACCAAAATAGGATTTCAATCCACAACTGCCTTGATAATTCCCTTTTGAATTCTCTAATCGCCTTGATCTCCATACTTCTATTCTAGTACTTTTCCTTTGAACTCTTTATTATTAATCTCCGTCTTCCCTTATTTCAGAAAGACGAAACCTCGTGCTTGGTATAAGTTTGATACATTGATAGTACTAGATATACCTATAGGCCAATCGCATTATTGGGTGACTATCTTCTATAATTGATTAAGGACATATCATATATGATATAATTGGTGTTAAAGTTTTGAGGATTGAATGACATGAGTAAATAAATTAAGGAATATTTTTCTTAAGTGTATAGCCTTATATAATATATGGGTAAATTCTAAGTTGGGTAGAAGTCGCATTGTTAATTTGAGGTTAAATTCTTTTAGATTATGATCAAGTAGAATTAGATTGAGAGATTAAGTCATTTAAATGTGGAGAATTTTAGAAGAAGGAGTTAGAGGATGATTATTTAATAAATTTTAAAATCTTGATATGTCGGACCAATTATTTATATTTTAAGTACATTATTTAAATTTTGAATATTGAAGGTAAATTATCAATTGGAATTTTAAGGATAAATATAGAATTTCAAACTTGAACATGGGTGGATTGAATTTAAATTTTTTACAATTTGATTATTTGAATTAAGAGTTAAAATTTGATTTTTGGATTACCTATTTGTAATATTGAGGATATGAATTAAATTTAAAAATTTGAAGTATACAAAAATTCATAAGTGAAAATAGAAATGATATTGGACTAGAATTATTTGCTAGAAGAGATTATGATAGTTGGAGATCGTGATGTAAAATTTATATGCGTATTTAAATCTTGAAGATGTTATATGGATTTAATTTAAATTTGGATGTTGATGATTTAAAAATCGAGAAGAGATTACAATATGTTAAATTTTGATTAAACAGAGGTTACCTTAAATTTTGAAAGTAATTGCGATGGATTTGAATATATTCTGTTATTTACAATTTTGAAAGAGATCGCGATTGACTGACCTTATATACGATTGTGATTGAATTAACAAATTATGCCTTATTTTAATCTTGAGGATAAAATTATTTATAAGTTGAGTAGATTATAAACTCCATCACCCAAAATTAGACCTACTTGGCTTAGATAGTGAGACTAAGGCTAGTTTGAATCCAATTAGAAATAGAACACGATATTTTTATTTAATTTTACAACATTGTATCACTTAGCGTACTATACCATTACTTCGATAATTGGAGCACTACACTAGCCACTTCCTACCTACAAACTTCACACCCTTGTCCTAGGCGTGCCCGCCTTCCAGTCTGATTTTTGCGTGACTTATAATTAAGCTCCCTTGTGCTACATTTTAGTCGCACAACATTCGTCGCGAACGTTATTATTTAATCCTAAATAATTCTAACCTTGTATCCTTGTGTGTTCCAATCAAAATTGGAGACACAATTTTGACCCGTTTCGTACAACACAATCTATGACAATATCCTATCCTGAGCCCTCTATGCCCATGACACTTGTGTCCCACCTAATGCTATCTCCATGTACTTCTAATTAATTCAAGAACACCTTGCTCATTAATTTTGATTAATTTAATCCAATTTCCATCCTTGTGCAATTTTCTAATTATTGGCCGCTTTTATGCAAAAATACTTTTAGGTGTCCATACCATTGGATATGACACGTGAAGAAACCTAATCCTCCTCCATATGAATCTTCTCCATGAATTTTTGGAATGTGCAACGCACAACATCGCCCTCAATTAAACCTAGCCTTGTATTTTAAACGATGCAAATCTTATACCATCCTTGACTTTCTACCATGGATTAGTTTTAATTTCGAGGACAAAATTTTTTATAAGTTGGATAGAATATAAAACCTCTAATCCTAAAAATCTTATTTACCTTTTAAATTAATTATTAATTAAATTATAGTAATTATGAGCTAATTAGGAAAAATAGATTTTATTTAATTTTTATTTTAGGTGTTTGTGCATTTAGGGGATTTATGGAGCCAGTATAAATTTTTTCTAATTATTTTCATGTAGGAGACCCTTTGGACAGTTGCTAGCATAATGGTATACAATAATACAAATTTTAGAATTTTTTATGTATGTATATATATATATATATATATATATATATATATATATATATATATATATATATATATATATATATATATTTTAACTGTACCGAAAGAAAAAGAAAGAAAAAGAAAAAAAAAAGGAAAGAAAAAAAAAAGAAAAAGAAAAACATAATTTCTTAATGGATTCACTTAATCTACCCAAACCCTAACCTAATATCAACTACCCGCACCATTACAACTAGCAGTAGCAGCCGCAGCATAAAACTAAACCCTCGGGCCCATACGAGACTCCCCCCCCCCCCCGTGTTTACCTCTCTCCCTTCCTATATATACATCCCTTCAATCAAAACCCTAATCCTAATTCTTCTTCTTCCCCTGAGCCGTGCCGCAGAGCCATCTGACCTAACCGCCACCCGCCTCCAGCCGCCCAAAACCGACCAGGCGACCGCGATCAACGCGCAACCGCGCGCTGCAGTTTGGAACAGCAACTTACCTGTGTTCCAATCCGGTTTTCCGTCACCTCGCTCGACCAAACTTGACCCCGTCTTCACCGATACGTTCACCACTTAACCCCCTTCAATATCTGTATGTTAGTTGACCTCGAACAGCGCGTAACCCTAGGCGTAAACAGTGTCCAAGTTGACGGAAAAAGATAACTTTTGGGTATCGCAGAAAACTACGGTAACTACCTATGTTCCCGGATTCGTATCTCCCACCACAGAGATCCGAATCTGATTTTTCTTTTTGGTATGCTGAGACCACTTGACCTAGTTTAATTTCTATTATTTACATTAATTTATTAACTGCTGTATGTGGAAATAAACTAGTTAGAAAACCCCAAAAATACACTTTTTCCAGATTTCTAAAAATTATGATACGGAGCGCGTCCCGCCAAACGGGATAACCCCGTCATGTACCAAGTGTACCAAAAGGTGCGCGTAGTGTACCCGAACATGTGAGATTTTCTAAAAACTAATTTGGATGCGTGTGCGCGTCGGAATCAGCCCGTATCCGCAACAAACTCCCCGTGTCGCAACTTTTGTAAAAGCTCTGCGCATTTTGTGCACGCTCGTCAGAATACGACAAAAGTTGTGCCACTGGACTCGTGGTAACGGCTGGTCCTGTGACCCAAATTTCACACAATTCTGAGATAGTTGACCAAGTCGCCAATTGGCGGGCCCCACGGTTGACTTTTTAGGCAAAATTGTGTTCGGCTCACCGAAATTCATATTTGGACATACCGTTGAGTTTGTGCTGACATTTAGAGTTCGTTTGACCTATAATTTGTCCCATTTAGAGACTGTTATCTTTGGCACGCTTTTCGGTGCAAAGTGGGCCACATTTGGACCCCACTTTGATCCAAAATTACCGTTTTGCTCTGTGTCCAAATTGGATGAAAGGAAAGTACTTTCTAGCTATTTTGCTTATTCTTGGAATGTTGGTGATGTCTATTTCAGCATCCTGAGACATTTGTTCTGAGGCCATAGCTTCTGATCCTGTGTGTTTGACATCTAGACGTTATATTTTGCAGCTTTCTTGCCAGGCAAGTATACCTTACCATTGTACTGTTATTCATATTTCATATATTGCATGCATCTTTATTTTCTGTCTTTAGTTCATATATTTTAACTGTTATATAAAATGCGCGCGACGGTGTCGTCGCGATATGTTTTTATTTATGTATTTGCATTGACCTTGTTTATGAGACTACCCCATTATCATACTACCCCATTATCATGTAGCATCATTAGGTTCATTGGCCGTGACACAGTTGTTACACGAGTGTGAGTCTCATATAGAGATCACGGACTGCGTAACAGGTCTGGCCTCTTGTACGTATGGGCCGTACGTTAGGGATAACTACTAATAGAAACTTTGTATGCTAGAAGACTTAGCAGTTATTAGAGGTCCATGGACATAGCCTATTATAGTACGATGGTCCAATCCTTATCCTTGTTTGGTTGCAGGATTGGGCTAGGGTACTAAAGATAGGCTATGAACCAAATCGTGTCATGGATGTGACATGCTTAGAGCATGGGGTGGGGAGAACAACAAGTAAGGCATTTGGGCTCCTTTGCACTTTCCTTCTGTAACCCGGAAGCTCCGCTGGAGATACGGGCGGTGATGACCCCATTTATTACAGGCGGCCTCTGCCGTTCAAAAGACGACATGCTTTGAGGCCCCTGATTCTCCGAGAGAGTCACGCCAATCCCATTTTTATCCAGATAGCCCACTTGTTAGAAAGTTGTTCTTAAACTGCATTCACTTAGACGGTTAGACGACCCATTGGATATTTATTTTAGTACTTTATTGGCATACTTTTGTGTATCTTGTTATGTCCCTCTGAGGACCTGGCCCCTTCCAGGTGTAGCTGTTCTTGAGTATTCGCAGGAGCGCAGATCCAGACTGGTTGCTTATATTTGAGAAGGTCTTTCCTTTGAGCCTCGTGATTATTGGTGATGTACTTATGTTATGTTGCTTTTATATTCTAGTTCGGCAGTGGATTTATTTCCATCCGACTGTCTTCTTTAGATACTTTATATTGAGATCTAGTTTCATAGATATTGGTTGATTATTTATATATGATTCTGTGGATGAGATTTAGATTGTACCCTGTGACTTGTGATAGATTTATACCACTTGTGGATTTGATATTCATATCACAACGTACGTATGGGTTTTGGTTTTCATATATTGGAGTTGCCATATCCATGCGGCTGGCATGCTTACGTGTCCTAGTTCTACATATTTTGGGACTCGGGCGTGACAATAGGAACAAATTTCCTACAACCTGGGAGCATTTGATTTCATAAATTTTGAGATTTGGTAGATCGATTTTGAGAAATACCGCAAAAGTAGATTTTTGGAAAAATTGAAACTTGTCTGAATTCCATAAAACTCAAAGACACTAGGGTAGAAGCTAGGCACGGGTCTCAAGTATCATATAAACTAGGTCTCGTGACAATCACTCCAGTTATCATTTTAGATATCGAGTTTTCTATCGGGTAAATACTAGGGTTTTCATAGGAAAAGTCAAAACCAAGCTCAAACCAATTTCTGAAACATGCACATGGTTGAAAATCACTATAGAAACATATTTGACAAAATACGTTCCTTGAAATTCTAAATATAAAATACCAAGGAAAACAAAAACAGCAATAAAACACTTTTGTTCAAAAGTTCGACAAGATGTACTTGCCCAAAGTCAAGCTTCCAGCCTTAACCTTCAACTCCACCACTAAGAGAGGTTCAGAAACTATACTCTTAGACCTTAAGGTCAAGCTCCTAGCTCCCATAAAAAATGGAGAGGAAATTAAGAAGCAAAGAAAGAAAGAAAAGAGAGAGGAGAGAGAACATTAATTCATATGTATAAGAGGTGATTTAATCGTGATCGTTCGATCTGCCACGTCAGCGATCCAAGTCACAAGTTAAATCAATCTCAACCACTCAATAAAAAACTAAGAAACCATTGGATAATAAAAAGTATCAAATACTATGAACGAAAATATCTAAATAAAAATATCTCAAAAGCTAAACGAACATCTACCGGACGGATTTTTGTCGGTATGTCCCGGTATGCCGGTGATATTCCAGTCATGGAGAAAAGTTTCAGTTTTGAGAAATTCTGAGATTCCACGAGATCCAATAAAGCACTAAATAGTATAAAATATGTATCCATATACCAATACAGATACTGTGAGAAGAGTCTCACAACACACAATAACATTAGATGCTTCTTTTGCTTTGCTTGTCCTATTCGTAAGAGTTTTACCATAAATGCTAGATTAAATTCTATTTGGGTTCCCAAAGCTAACCAATGTGGATCCAAGTTTTTTTTATACCAAAATCATTTGTTACAGGTAGAGCTTCTTGTTTTGGAACATAGCACTGAGAAGCGTGTTGATTGTTGCAAAGCAACGAAGGTCATCTTCTAAGTAATTGCACCAGCACAAGCGTGGCCACTTGACACTTTGGTAACATACTAAACGATTATTCCTAAATGTTTAATTTTATAGAATCTAGCATGTTTTATTTTTTTTTGTCTTGCTACTAGCTCTCATTAATATCTTTTGGTTGCTTATTATCTAAATTAATGTGAGATATATGATGCTAGCATGCTTAGGTTATTTCTCTTGTAATTATTTTATTTACCAAGCATGACAAGTTACTAAGCTCAAATGATTAGTTCACACTAATTAGACTTACACTTATTTTCTATTGGTGTGACACTTTTATATATGCATGTTATATATTCCTAGTCTATATTCACGAAGCATGCATATCACTCTAGTCCATAGTTTCTTTGTGATCTTGAGTTTTTGAATTGAGTTAATATTTTGACTCTCCGTCTCTATATCTTTGAGATTATTACTCTTCCCTGATTTATCTTTTAATTGGCATATTAAATATAATCAGTTTTCGTGAATATATGTGTAGAGCACAAGTTTCTTATTACTTGAAAATTATATACTTATACTTTTATATAACTTTGTCCTTACATAATATATTCACTATTGATTCACCTATCTCGATTTGATTATCTTATTCTGAAGCTATTATAGCTTTGACGAATGAAACATATTTATACTTATTTGATTTTGTGATAGCTTTTCAATTCTTATTAAGGATACTTTACTATATAATTGATTTTTAAAATTTATACGTTGTTCATGTATATCTTATATTGATATATGTTTTTGTATAAATCTTTATGTGGGCATATAAATTAAGCTCAAGTTTTATATTGATTTGAATAGTATTTAATTATACTTGTTATCTTCAAACTTGTGCTTGCCTCATATTTTAGCTATTAATTCTTTTGACAAATTTGTGTATTTTTCTTTGAATCAATTAGCTTCTTCCTTAAAGCCTTTTCTTGATTATATCTTCTTAAATTTTTGGTTGACGTTATGGATACATATTTTTAATTATTTTTTAGTGTTTGAATCCTTTAATGTTTTCCTATTTATGATATATATTTGTATATATATTGATGATTCCTAACTTTTGAGTTTTATTTGTTTTATATCTTTAAGTTGGGATGTTGATAGAAAATATTTATTAATGTCTTGCTCATAACTAAATATGGATATTCTTACAAGAATCACATGTTTTGTACTTTAACTTGTATTTTATCTACCTTATTTATTAGTGCACATTTTCTACTCTATATTTCCTATGTTTTTATTGTGCACTATGAAAGATTTTTGTAAAATGGCTTAGCTATTTTTTGCATTTAGCTTTCTTGATCAAGATTAAAAAAAATTTCCTTGGGATTATGCTTCTTTTATATTACTGTTACCCAATAATTTTGTCGCACATAAGGATACATTAATTGATACATCAAATACGTTGTCTTTAGCTACTATGGATTGAACTTTTGTATTGAGATTTTTCAGTTCTAGAGAATACACTTATTTCTTTATGGTAATAATATTTTGCATTCCCTAAATCGATCTATAATTTTATTATCTTGGATTGATTTCAATACTTGGAAAAAAGTTTTGTATTCATTATATTTTCTTGAGTATCCTTTAGCCTTGGATTTGATAAGAGACATATTCATATATTTGAGTTATCATTATTGCTCTTATCCTTAGTGTTAGTATCTTAAGTTTTAATGAGCACATTTATCTTGCTAATGGTTTATCTCGTTAATCTTAATTGGTTATATATCTTGCTATTTTATGATATATTATTAATCTATATAATCTTGGTTCACTTTCATTCTTCTAGCTATTGCTTTTTTATTCCAATCTATTTATGATATACTAGTTTACAAAAAATTAGATTTTTAAATTGTCTTGATGTGATTTATATTCTATTTAAGACACATATGTTTATTCTCTAAAATTATTTTGACTAATCCTTGATTTAATCTTGTTTTTCATGATTGAGATTTGTGATTCTTTAAATCAATCTTCTTTCATATTAGTCATAAGTAAGCATCTTTTAAATTTCTCTCATTTTTGAATCATGATTCAATAGTATAATCTTTTCTATCTAATTTTGTTTGTATTAGTATTTATCTAAATGAGATTGAATCTCCATGTTGACTCTCCGTGTTTACCATTGATTTGTGAGATTTTGTTATATATGTGGACTTGGGATTTTTTTTAATGATATTTACTGGATCATGTTTAATTCATTTGTTTTCTCTTTGATAATATGATCCTTATTATCGAGTAGCCCTATATTATCTAATTTTGTGTTCTTCAAGTTAATTCTTTTCTCTACCTTGACTACTCATGCGTTAAATATGAGCCTTTGCTACATATAAGTATTAGCAAGGTTTGGTCCTTACCTTATGATTGGTATATTTATGTGATAAAGCCTATTGATCCATGTAAAATAAATAAATAATTAATTCATGATAAATTGGATAGTCATGGACATGTGTAGTTTTTTTTTTTTTGAGCTATATTGTGATTTTTATCATGATTTTTAAAAAAATTTAACCTATTTCATGATGACCTTTTTCACAAAAGGTAACATGCATTGATCTAGCTTGTCTATTATGAAATCATTCTATATAGGTCAATGTATGTCATCTTATGATTATATATGGTTAATTGGAAAAGTCTTTTGTTTGTTCATCTTTAGTGTTTATTGATTGGATATCTCTTATTGTCTAAAGATGATAGTTTTTTTTATTTTGTTAACGATTGTGTAGCCTTATATGCATTGCGCAAGGGGGAGAATATCCATAGTTGATATATCCCTTAGATCTTGCATTTATCTGCTTATGCATATAATTACCTTGGAACTAGATACTCATATTTTTGAGGAAGAGCAAATTAATTATTTCAAATTCATTTATACCCTCTAATATGTGGTATACCTAGTTCATCATGGACCTTTATCTCTTTATTTTAATATCTTGTTGAATGCGTTCATGATATGTGGAGAATTTATGAGAGAGCATATTCTTGTCTTTTTTATCTTATTTTTCTCTCATTTATGAGTTAAAAGATAGAATTTTCCTATAATAACTTGTTTATCTTAAAAGATTATTCTATTGAGCTTTCATTATTTTGGCTTTCCTTTTTATGGTCTTACCCAAAATTCTTGATTAAAGTCTAGATTTTATATATATATATATATATATATATATATATATATATATATATATATATATATATATATATATATTGGGGGTGGGGTGGGGAGGGTATTCAAGTCGACTTAATTTCTTCCTCTAAAGTATTTATTTTTCTCTCATTTACCTTCATGTCTATCTAAAGGATATTCATATGGCATGCTAAGGTAATTGAGTTCAAATGCATGAACTTGGATAAGCAAATAGATTTTGCAAATTGAAAGATTATTTAATTTCTATTGCTCTATTTTCATTGATTATACTTTTTGTATGGAATTGATCCATGTGAATCATATTTGTTACTTTGATCATTGTTAAAGTTGGTATTGTATCTTCCATTATTCTACAATGGTATATATTATATTTGCAAATATCTTATCCTCGTGGGTTTTGATTGAAATCCATTCTTTCCAAATTACAGTTGTGTTTTCATATCATATTGTGTTTTGGAATCTCTTTCTTAGATTTCTAGTTGTAAACTATTTATTGATTATTTTCATATTCTTCTAGTTTTATCAACTATCATGTGTTTTGACAAGTTATACTACAATTGGTATTCAACATTATGTACATCTTTTCTAACTAGTCTTTACACTCTTCTCCTATTGCTTTTAAAGTTTATTTCGATCATGATTGTCTACGCTTTCTCCTTCTCTGATTTATCTACTTGAATTTCTTTTATCTCTTAGTACGGGGGAGCTTATTTTTATCATGTCAAAGGAGGATAAGTAAGTTTAAGTATGTGTTAATATGTTTGTAAAAAGGGGTAGAAGTAGTTTAAGTATGCTTTGGGTGATATATGCTTATTGTCTTTATATATTAGTGATACATGCATCTGTTGTATCCATCTTAAACTTAACCGATTTGCCATAATAAAAAAGGAGAGATTATTAGCCCGAATATCTTTAATCGATTAAGTTTAGCATTATGATATCACTAATCATCTTTTAATTACTATAACATTTATACTTGTACCTTTTAGTAAAATGTGCTTATTATCTTTTACATATTAGTGATATAAGCTTATATAATATATATCTTAAATTTTACCGATTTGTCATAATAAAAAAGGAGAAGTTTGTTAGCCCAATGATTGTATCATATTTTTTAATATGGTTAATCGATTAAGTTTAACGTTATAATATTATTAATATTCATGCTATCACTATAGTATTTATACTTAAACTTAGCATAGTCCTAATAAGTATTAAATTTATCATACTTGCTACTATATATATTGCTTTGTTCGTCTAACACATATTTGCAGAAAAGCAATAAGTAAGATCAAACAAGGACATATGCATTGAAGAAATTAGGATGGGCCAAAGACGACATCATCCCACAAGATTTTTCTGAACCGTCTAACAACATCTCTAGGGCACACACTCAGGGGTTTGGATGCCTAGTCAACGGAAGGGGGACCGAGGGGCAGCGCCCCCATGGGGGTTTGGGAGCTTTGCCCCCGAAAGGTATTCAGATTTTTAGATCTGTTTATCTTCGGACAACGACCATTAAGGAAAAGCCACCATCTTACAAAGGAAGAAGCCACGTCATCGTTCAAGACTCTGAAGAAGCCTCTACCTGCTATAGTCTATCTAGAGTATGTAAAATGTCTTAGAAATATTTGTAAACACAAAAAATGGATGGAAAATTCAAATGCTGGTGTAGAAAAATAACCCATGATCACTTTTGGGCAGTAAAATTTTAATAAATTTTTGTGGGACACCAACTGATGTTCCATGCTTTTCCAACAGCTTTCTATTTGGAGAAAATGAAACTCCGACGCTATTTCGCCGAATACAGACAAAATACCATTTCATGACCATTTGAATTCCAATGGTCATATTTCAGTGTCATTAATGATCTATCAGTTATATTTATAGCCGTTACTATTTGCAGACGTAACACCAGTCATTATTCTGTGAAATAATGACTCCATTTCGCCTGCTGACTAAAAGTTACAATAATTGATCTTTCTCTTTCCTTGGTTATAAATAGCCTTGAACCCCTTCATTCAAGGTGGATCCTTTTGAGCCTTAAATTTCCTATCTACCAAAATCCTATCCACAAACAACTCTATCAAAGCTTTCACTTGCCAATCCATAAATTGTGTTAGAGTGTTCTTGAGTTGTAAAGTATAGATATTCATCTTTATTATGAGAAGATCAAAACCTATCTTGTAAGAGGTTGAAGTGTGCAAGCTTTTGGATCAAAGCTTGTGTAAAGTCGAAGAGCTTTCGGATCAAAGCTCTTGTGTAAGATGTCAGTGATCTTTCGGATCAAAGCTGATGGTGTAACTATTTTGATAATAGTGAATTAAAGCCAGAGAGAGTTCCGGGAATGAAGTGCCTCACGGAGGATACCAGGATATATCAGGTGTCGGTATTCTTATTGCTTTATTTCTTGCACACATATTTTTAAATGGCCTATTAGAAATCGTTATGTTCTTGATTTATTAGCTTGAACCTATTCACCCCCTCTAAGGTTCTTTCACTGCTTTTCAGCTGTACTATGTGTGCATCTCTTAAATTTTTTAAACTTTAACCTTGGAATTATGTTCCAGTTCACTAAGTAGCGCATTCCTTTCTCAGTGATATGTTTGGACCGCATGTGTCATGACTCAATAGATACACCACTTATTGTGTTCACATCATGTGTACCTTATGTGCTCCCTTCCATATAATAGAGTCAATATTCTTGCTTCCTCTGGAAACCACCATAAACTCCTAGAAAGCTTTCGCTGGTCGTTCCCGAAGAGACTGGAGAACTCGTCATCCAGCCTTCCAACCGAGACCAAGTTGAAAGGAATATATAGGAAGTGGAGAATATCTCGGATCACCAAAATAACTCACATGTTTATCTTTAAATACATATCTCCTATAATAATAGCTTTTGACACATTATTGTTACTTATCTTCGACACTCCACAGTTATGTAAGTAGAAAATAGTGCCTTATTGTGAGATATATGCGTCGAAGCCCTTTAGTCCATCAACCAAATATTATTATCGCATGTGAGCTCATGATAACATCATCACCTATAATAATGTCATCTCCATAAAATAAAATTGTTAATGTAGTATTCTCATTCTGCTTTCCTTTGTCACCTTTGTTCTCTCTCTTCCAAGAAAAAAATTTCTCTTTATGTGACCCTTCTTACCACAATGGTAATACTCAGAGTCCTCTTATCAATCCTTGGTCTTCCCTCTGTGCTTGTCCCTATGGTTGCCTGGATTCTTACTCTTGCTCCTTCCACGACTCTATGAAACCAGTGCCTTGTGCCCTGACATTTTCTCTACATCTCCTCATTCAGCACCCCTATCATGGCAAAGTCCAAATTAATCACACCTTCAAAAGTGATCATAGACACTAACACGATTTCTCACGAGTCTGGCAAAGTATCCATCAACCACAGTCCCATGTTTTTTGTTGTCACATTTGACTCCCATACCATATAGCTAACCCACCAGACCCTAAAACTCATTAAGATGATTTATAATTGGTGTGTCGATCAGAAACAACTAATTGTTGATGCCGATCTTCTTGACATTTAAGGACTCAAGATTTTCCCACAATAATGTGATTATAAACATTCTCATCCGTGAACTGTCTAATGTATCCACGGACTTGTATGTGCTCGAATGTATAGTAGTCCTCGAAATTATCATTGGTCTTATTGAAAGCAAATACCGGAGGATACGGCTTCTTGACGAATAGTATGTGCTCGAATGTATAGTAGTCCTCTTGCTTCACTTATAGTGGTAATTAGTATCGTTCAGGTTAACCATGCATAATGGTTTTACGTCCATCTCTTCTACCCAGTTTGACTGTCTCAAACTCATGACACCTACAACCACAAACTCTGATACCACTATGTTAGGAATGGACATGGAACCAACAAAGTAAATATTGTTCACAAACCGTCGAGGGACAAAGTAAAATATACAACCTACATATAATGCCAATATACATAAACCAAATATCAAAACACATATTTAAACACAAATAATATTTATATGAAAAATTGTAACGGAAAATACCACGGGACAATCGAAATTCAACCCGAAAAACCTTTACTAATGAATAAATAAAATACATTTACTCATTTATAGTTTCTTTCACCGATATAAACCATATAACCACAACTACTCATACAATAGGAAGTGATTACAATGATGATAAATAGATTATCGAAATGGAGAACAATAAGGTGAATCGATGCATACCCCTTTGAACGAACTCCTTCGGATCAAACCAAAAATCTCCCTCAAAATCTCTCTCCTTCTTTCTTTGAATGTTATAAACTCTTAAGAACACTTTCTCCCTTGTAAATTATGCTTAGATTCGGTTACAATATCCCTATTTAAGTCACTATATTCCAAAGGTAATCCCTACCATCTAATATAATCTAATGGTCCAGATAAAAAATAAAAATTCGTTTAGCCCACACTGATAGTATATTGTCGGTATACCAACATGTCACGACCCGCTCCCAGATATTCAGACATGAGTACGTGGGTACGTCCAGCCTATGCAACAGTGTCAATGGTAGAATATTGTCTAGTCTATCATAATATCTTTAATCATAATACATGCAATAATATCTCAATGCCATAAGGAGAACAATGATATATAATAATGATAATACTCAACCACAAGACCTAATAGCAAGATAAAGCATGATAATATATAAAGAGAAAGAAATCCAATGTCACAAGTCTAATAAGTCATGACAATAACCAACAAGTCTAAAATCCCAATATAACATCCACGTGTCTCAAATAGTCTCCGAAGACAAATACGGTATCAAATAGTAAGGTACTAGCTACTAACTAACTAAGCAGTCTCGGGCTGGATCTCTCCCACAACTATTCCAAGCTACTCCTGAGCAATAGGGTCAATCTCAGTACCCTCAACTGTAATGACCCATTCCGTTCAAGCTGATAGCCGATTCAAATGGCACAAGTGCAATAACCCGACCCATTTTGCTCAGCGAGAAGACTCATTTGAGGCAAAGAATTTCTAGACTTGGCCCTTCAGGAGTTCAGACTTAGACTTTCAAAGGCTCGCTCGGAGTATTGCTCGACTGAGGCGAATCATCGCTAAGGTAGGTGGCTATGATGAACTTATCTTTGCTTAGGCAACACACTTAAAATATGGACGATGCATGCTAGTCGCTAGGTAAATCACCCCCTGTATGCTAATAAAAAATACGACGCACCTAGCTAAGGAAATAATCCCAACTTGAATTGCTTGTGTTAGAATATGGAAATAAAACTTTGCTTATAAATAGACCCTCGCATGCTACATTTGCCTTGTGCAAGTAGACCCCACTATGCCTCGAGTAGATCGTTATATACTCTTCATTGTGCACAGTTCACTTGTTTATACTACAGGCCTTAAGAACTATGTAGCTTGATATGTCCCTGTACGACTTCACTACTCGCACTACCCCTTAGACCGTTCCAACGTAAATGCTTATTTTTATATGAATGCATGCTTGCTTACATTATAGCTAGTACTTGTTGTCTTATTTCAATGCTTGTCACATAATCCATGCCACGATCGTGTAACACTATCCATGTCATGCATTCATCTAGTTCTTCCCGGAAGACTATTTAATAGTCGTTCCGTGCAACTATGAACCTGAAAGTATCCGGGAACGTTAGGTCACCAAGGCAGTTCTCGAACCAGGGGATTTATACCATGTCAATAATCCAAGAATCACAACTCGTGGAGCATACTCGTTCTGAACAAGAATCAAGAATCATGAATCCAATAACCAAGAATCCAAGAATCCAAGAATCAACATGTCATGTCAAGAATCCCGTGAAATTGAAATCCTAGACTTTCATGGTCACGGACAACTCGTGCATGAGATAATAACATGGGCTCCTCAGATGATCATCGGGGCACCGGGATCGTACAGTCCTAGGAGGAATATGGGCATTGCGTGACCAAATTGGTAGGATACTCTCCGGTTTGGGGTGACGTAATATATTCAGTGGTCGGGCCCTTGGTAGTACATCCTATACTTGGATAACCCGGCTGACTCCATGATCTATGGTAGTCTCACCATGTTTGGTCGGGATAATGGGTAACGCCCAATGACTCTTTCTCTATGGCTCATCTCTGTCCGAGACTATGCATCGTCCTTTATGGCTAAGCCAGTAACATCATGTTCATATAGATAAGTCATCCTCGTTTAGCGGCAATCTGCGTGCGAGTTATTGTATCGCATCCAATAATCTAAAATACCTGAACGATATGAGTATAAGACATCTATACAAATTGAATAACCTGAGCAATCCATTGAACACTTGAACATCCATTGCAATACGCCTGGATAATCCGTGTAACTCATGTACCGAAACATGACCTCGCTCACTACACTTATGTTTGCATATTCTATTGCCCCTGGATTTCATTATATATGCTCGTGCTTGATTTAACTTGGTTGCCTTGGACAGGGAATGACGAATGATAAGTTGGTAAGTCTCGCCGTGTTTCTTTATATCACACGATGCACTGCCACACGAGTTAGGCTTTTTATTATGCCATAAAACTGATCCTAAGGCAAGACTAGAAAGATAACTTAATAAATGGTGCACGGAACCTATATAACGTATTTGAATTTGTCGAGCGGGCGAGAAGCCTCCCCACCAATGCATTCATGTACTAATAACCCACCAGATTGCTTGCAAGGTCAGGGGGGCTCGTTCGGTGCGAATGTCCCCTTCGTGCGTGCTAAGGCATGGAGTTCACTCTGAATCCTTGGAGCGTTGCGTCCGGAACTGAAGCACATATACAAGACATAATGTTGGAACATCGCCTATGTATCATTCCACAAATGTAGCCACTTAGCACGCTTTTACTGTTTCAGAGAGAGAGAGAGAGAGGTTTGAGCGACTTGTAATCTCGGCCAAGTACCGCTTGTAATACATGTTCAATATCAATAAAGAGCTTGTTTTAATTCTATACTTGTGTTATTCAATGCTTCCGCTATTAACGACTCTGAGAACTTGTTATCAATTGCCTGTGCGTTTCTTATTCTACTGCACTCAGACTATATGTGCGACTATGTGGCTGAGTCATTTTACCGCCTGTTCGGATCATGTCCTTGCACAGGCACGACTTACTTGCATACAATATCATTCCCAGATGGGAACATTCATCCCATGGGAGCACTAGCATGATGATTCGTGCCCAGCGGGGACGGCTAATTACATGTGGGAGATCGCAAAGTGACATATTGGTATCAGAGCATAGCTTTACGCCTTTGGACTTTTTATATCGATTTTCTCAGTTTTGAAAGCTCGTTTGTGGGTTATGTGCATACATTCTTTCTCGTTGACCCGATGGGATATTCCATTCAATGAGTCTAAATAATTTCTAAAGGTGCATGTGAATGATATGATTGCTTGTACGAAATTATGATGCGAAGGGCTTTGTGCCGACCTGTGTTAGGCTTTGTGGAAATTGACTCGTGCTAGAATTTGTGTCACGACCCGCACCCAGATATTCGGGCACGAGTACGTGATTATGCCCAGCCTACGACATAGCATCGGTGGTAGAACATTGTCTGGGTCATTTTTAAATATCTAACATCTCAACAGAATAATATGGTACCTGTCAATCATCTCAACTCCAAACGAAGGAACAATATGGTACCTCACAAGTATAACTAATCTCAATCACAAAACAAACTAAGGAAGAATATGCACGAATGGAATAGCGAAGAAAAAAATAAGATACAATCCACAATCTGAAATAATAATACAAACTGTGATCTCAATAAATATAGTAGTCAAATACAATCCAATACAAATAAACTAGACCTCCTCGGGTTTTACAACTAAGTCCTCCTGGTCTACAAGAGTATCCTCTATAGGTACGTCGTCCTGCGGCCCGTAGAATGTGGGAAACTACTCTAAAAGCCAGTCATTTGGAAAAATATATCCAGTCAGGATTGGAGCTAAGTACACACCGCTGAAAGCAGTTTCAATAACATAATCGAGCATATAAAATAGATAATAAAAATAAAATATAAGATTACTAACATATGAATGAGTGAACAATAGATATACGGGTAATGTACGAGAATATAGATCAATAATATAAATATCTGCAATATGATAAAATAACTACAATCTAAACTAATGTGCCTCAAAATACAAGTTCATTATGTGATCGATTTGGGTGAACATGATCAGGTAAGACGATTACAAGTAAGGTATGTAACCAGAATGTACACGATATAACAATGGGGATTTGATCACATAATCAACTCCTACTCTCCCATCTCTAACTAATACCAATGGATCCAATCACGACATGCTACGAACACGAAATATAACCACTGAACACGAGCAATGGGTGTACACGAATATTATAACCACTGAACACGAGCAGTGGGTGTATACGAATAAGCACACTGAACACGAGCAGTGTGTAAACATGCAATATAAATCAATACCTAATATACATGATAAAATAAATGTACACGAGTACCCGCTGAACACGGTAGGGGATAACATCTCCTGATGGGACCCATATAGTACAAGTCCATGAAATTGCTGTGTCGAAATCAAGTATAAAATTCTAGAACATGCATATATACACTATTATGAATTAAAAACTATCAGAGAAATTTAATCGCCTGAAGTCCTGAGAAAGGTGTGTCTCTCGATGCCCAAGTTGGTGTCACACAGACCTATATATGGTATGATACATCAATACAAGGTTTGAAAAAGAAAATAAGTTAAAATAATGCAATTCTAGGTCAATAAGCCATTTCTAGGTCAAACCGATTAAATCTAGGTTGCAAGAGTCTAACACTACGACACTAAGTCAATGCACTATGAAACTAAACTATACTAACTAAACTAGGATACCAAAAGACACTCAAAAAGCTGTATCCTAAGATACGCAAGTTTAATTATATGAAAATAGTAGTTTAGTTATATATTCAAGTCAATATACTCAATACTATAACAAATCAATGAAATATGATACCTTCGCCTTGCACCAATACGTATCACACCTAACTCGATACCCAAACTTAATACCTTGGGTATCGACCCAATACCTTGGTATTACCTTATTATCCTGAGGTAATCCAAAACTCTTAACATATAGCTAATACACATAGAACCCCCCACTACCCTATATACTAATATAGGCTAATCAATAATATATACATACCTATATAATTACATATAGCTAATATAACTAACTATCAACATAGATACTATAGATACCAACTACTTAACTATTCATATACTAACTATAACCATATGTACTTACTAGCATACAATACCATACAACATATATACATAATGCATATAGTTAAACTATATGCTAATAAGTACAGCACAACTACCTATCTACTATAAACTACCACACCAAAACCTAAACTAACTGATACCAACTAACTGCTAACCCAAATCTCAACTAACCCAGGAAACTAAAATTGAAACCTGCACAGTGAACTCCCTGCAGTTGGCTATCTATTTATTTTTGCTGAATGCAGTAGAACTGCTAATGTACAGTGTGCTCGAGCACTACTGAGCCTCCCCTTGCTGTCTAACTGCCTGATCCTTGTGCTCTCCTCATCCACGAGCACTGCCTGGAGCTATAGTGACTCTTCATAGCTGTGCCTTTGCTGCTGCACAGTGTGTCATGACCCGCACCAGGTATAGGGACACGAGCACGTGGGTACGTCCAGCCTACGCTGCAGCATCGGCGGTAGAACACTGTCTAGGTCAGGATACTATCTAATCAATCTCTCACGAATATCCAACTCCATAAGGAGACACATATATCACAATATAATACGGAATACTCAATCATATAAACTCGAGCACGATGAGATATCGAAGAAAGCAAATAAAATACAAGACAAGTCTAAACAACAATAAATAGTCTAACCTGCAATCAATAACATCCAATCTCCAAGTATGCTGGAAACAAGTCCTCTATGTCACAGTCTGGAAAAAATATCCAGTCAGGATTGGAACAAAGTACAAGCACTAACAGCAGTTCCACATATATTGATAAAAACTATAACACAGTGTAAAGAAATACAAAACAGATATGAATACTGGAATAAAGAATACTGGAGCATATGTCATATCAATGGTACAACTAGCAATAAAAAAAAATACAAGTACACGCTAGAACAATGAACTGGTATATATGTGAATGCTAGAATCATGACTAGAACATAAGGAATGCTATATCAATATACTAGAGATACATGTCAAGAACATCTAACTAAGTGTGTGAAACATCAGCATATCATGTGATCAGCTTGGGACTGATCAGGCTTGCTATGTATGACTAGCTATGATTCATGTAAGGTCAGGCTAACCATCCGAATAGCTATAATGTGAGCAATAGTCAGGCTAGTCATACATAACAGGCTATGAGGCATGTAATGGTCAGGCTGTACCGACGTGAGGTGTGGGTGAGCTATGATGTATGTAAAGTTTGGGTATGATCACATAAGCTACTAATATTTCTCCGTTTCCCCAGCTAGCACGATGGATCTCAAATCACAACTCCTCGTGACAGGTCTCGATGATGCCAACTCGTGTAAACAACAGTGTCAGAGTCATGCACGCTATACAACTAGAATTATAGAGATAATCAACATAATGGAAACTGTCAAAGAATGTACTCGCCTGTGGTCCTTAGCTGGCAATACCAATGTCCTGGTTCCGAAGTCTTGTTTGAACAATCCAATAATCCTATAGACATCATATAATACAATATTGCATCAGACATTACACTAACACACAATTATAAATACATTGGACTAAAGGTCGCGTCTGCAAATGCTGTACAAAACAGATAGTCAAAATAATGCGGGGCTTGCCAGTACGTCCGTGTACACATGGCAGTCTGCTAACAATTACATGGTCACAGGTCAATGTAACTACGGGATATCCGTGGTTACACTCGGGTCACCTAGTACATATTATTATCTATCATTAATACTTATAATATACATGTACACCAAATTAAATACATATACAATACATATACATATGTATATATATAATAATTGAGAGGTATATATATATATATATATATATATATATATATATATATATATATATATATATATATATATATATATATATATATATATATATATATGTAAATATATACCAAAATACATTTAAACATATACCAATACATGTACCATACATACATACCGATTATGTTCATATACTTTATAGATACATCTATGTACATATACATCAATATACACATAATAACCATATTCATATACTAATACTAATACGTATGCTAATACGTACATACCTACACCCATATACCATACAAATGTATACTAAATGAATACATATACACATACGTACAAAATCTTAAAGGAGGGCTGGAACGAACCTGCGCACGGGCACAACGACGATGACGGAGATATTAACGATGGTGTTGATGACGATGATGACGACGACGATGATGATGGAGGTGATGATGAAGATGATGGTGCTGGTAATGGCGAGGCTGCCGGAGGACCTCAGGCAAGAGGATGGCTGGAGAGAACGGCGAGGGGATGACAGGGAGGTAGTTGTGATCTCAGGCGAGGCTCGACAGGTGGTTCAGAGCTGTCACTCAGGCGCTTGGGGAGGTGCTCCGGGTGCTTCTGGGGACAGTCGCAGGGAAGAGGAGGTTTCAGTCAGCGGCTCCAGGCGGGGCTCGTCGAGTGGAAGGAGGGGCGTTCAGCGGGTCCGGTGGGCCGTGAGGGAATACTCCGGCTAGGGGTCGTTCGAGAGGGAGGGCAGAGGAAGGAGATGGGAAGGATGGTAAAGAGGAGGAGTCGACGAGGTGGAGCTCGGTGGTTCTGGTCGAAGAGAGGCGGGGGCTCATCGTGTGTAGGAGAACGGCCGGTGGCTGCCGCGGGGTGCAGCAGGATCGAGGCTCGACGTGGAAGCGGGGATGGCTACTGGACGGTGGTGGTGTAGAGTAGTGGTGGTTAAAAGAGGAGGAGGCAGGGAAGAGGGGAGGAGATTGAGGTGATCATGGTGGTGGTGGTGGTGAGATCCGGCATGATGGTGAGGATGATGATGCTGATGAGTCAAGGAGAAGGGAACAGGAAGGAGCAGAGGGTGGTCCCGCTGCTTCTGGTGGTCGTCCAGGCAATGGACAGCGGTACTCGACAGAGGAGATGATAGTCGTGCACAGGTCGAGTGGCTGACAGCAGGCGGTCTGCTCGAGCGCGGGATCAGCGGCTGTGCAGGCAGTCGTGGTGGGCTTCCGGCGGAGGAAGGTGGAGATGGGTTGAGGGAGGTCGACGTGGTGGTGGATCCGGTCGAGATTGTCGAGTTCACGGCGGGTGCAGCGGCGCTCCGGTACAGTCGTTCAGGCGAGGGGGAAGTCGGGTCGTGCACGGTTGTCGAGCCCGGCGGCTCGTCGAGTGTGGATCCGACGGGAAGGATCGGTCGAGGAGTGCAGTCGATGGCGGGTCAGCGACTTGGGTCGACGAGGTGGCTACTCCGGCAAGTCTCCGACGAGATGGAAGGAGGAAAATGAACAGGAAGGGGAGAGAGTCGGCTGAAACTTTTTGGTGATTGGGAAAAGGAAAAACAAAGGAAAAGTAAAAAAGAATATTTATATGTGTGTAGGTCTTGGTTTGACCTAGAAATTGACTTGGTCAAATCCTCTTGGGATTGGGCCTTGTCATGGAGATATTTCAAGGGCCATGATTTAAATAGGTTCAAAAAGAATGGCTTGGATTCAATTGGTTCAAAATAAAGGAGGGTCATGGTTCAAGGAGGTTGGTGTTGAATTACACACTCCCAAAAATCATGGAAAAATACACATGAAGGAAAAATGGGTTTATTTACGTGTCGTGTCCAACGGGGTGGACACCTTAATGCACTTTTGCATAAAATGTCCAACAATTGGAAAATTGCACAAGTTTGGGTTTATGGTTTAATTAATTAAAAATAAATATAATTGGTGTTCTAAAATTAATTAAAAGTATATGGGGTCAAAATTAGGTGGGACAAAAGTGTCATGAATGAAGAAGACTCAGAATAGAATATTACCCTAATTTGAGTTGCATGAAATGGGTCGAGATTGTGTCTCCAATTTCGATTAGAACGCACAAGGATACAAAGTTGAATTTATTTGGATTTAAATAATAGCGTCCGCGACAAAAATTATGCGGCTAAAATAAAGTACAAGAGAACATAATTATAAGTTACACAAGGGTCAGAATGAAAGGCGGGCATGTCTAGGACAAGGTTGTAAAATTTGTTGGAAGGCAAAAGCTGGGGTAGCACTCCAAATATCGATACAACGGTAAGGTGCAACAATGAAATAAAATCACAGTTATTAAATATAATTAAATATTATGAAATCATTTACACATTAATTTATGAAAAGACAAAAATACCCCTAATCTGAAATGTGGGGGTGACACGGTGCACCAATTGATGCCTAATACTGTTACCCGACTGATACTCTTATATGGAGGCTGATACTGAGACTTGCTGAATCCTTGTTGTTCAATGCTCTGTTATAGAGTTCCAACAATTTCTCTGCAGGTACAGTTGAACTGATGAGGGCTGTACCGCAGTGCCCCTCATCCTGAGTCCCCTCTGCTGAGCAGTGAATGCTCAGTTGCATAACTTGATACCTAAAGCACACTGCATCCTTCAGTAGCTGACTGATCTATGATGAGGTACACATCACTGTGCCCTCATTTCCTGTTGTATCCACTGGGATGATGCACACTGATAC
This sequence comes from Iris macrosiphon, assembly GCA_036927795.1. Lineage (NCBI taxonomy): Eukaryota > Viridiplantae > Streptophyta > Magnoliopsida > Asparagales > Iridaceae > Iris > Iris macrosiphon. The sequence continues at coordinate 144,303,138 of JAYESA010000015.1, forward strand.
ACCTCTGTGCAGTGATACATGGCTGCTACATGATGAACTCTCATGCCCTCATACACACAAACACAACACATAACACACATGCCACACATACACATATACCTATAAAACCACTCCTCTATATATATAAATCCAACTCTCTCTCTCTCACTCTTTCTCTCTCTCTCTCTCTCTCTCTCTCTCTCTCTCTCTCTCTCTCTCTATATATATATATATATATATATATATATATATATATATATATATATATATATATATACTATACTCTTACATATATATGTACAACACTAATACACATACACACACACACACACACATATATATATATATACACACTATTATATACACTATTATATACACACATATAGACACACACAAACACACTTAATCATATACACACTTATATATATCACATAGATATATATATACACATGTATGTATAGAAATACGGGCAAAACACCAAACACGTGGAGTGCACCACACCCGTATTACACTAACTCTATGATACGCTTGCGATATTGCTCCACACAACCAAATGCATCCCGGAGGACAGAGCAAGACTAATATACTAAATATGAATAATATGTATAGTAATTAGATCATCTACATGTCTGTGTCACAATGTGATATGCACAAGTCCCCGTGTCGGAGGAAAACCTCCAAAATTATCCCATTTTGTCAAATTGACGAGATACGGCCTACGCGTATCCAATTATACACATAATACTAGTCACAAACTAGTAATCATATGCTAATTTGATCTATTAGACCATTTGATATACACCACATATGCCAATCTCGGAATTCTCCCAAAATTGATACCAAAATGCACATAACTTCCATCGTAGGCCTCCGATGAACCTAAAACCAATTCTTATGGGTAGCCTATACATGTGGGTTAGTTTCTTATGGTTAAATCTCAGATTTAGAGTCTACTAGTAGGGGGGAACTAAAATATACCTATTGGGAGATGGATTCCCAATAAAAAGTCTCCAAATGGAAAGTAGCTCCTCTCCTTGTAGATCTTGGCCTCCTCCTTTTTGCTCCTTAATTCCTTCTTGTAGATCTTTGATATAGAATCTCCAATGAAGAATAGGGAAGTAATTTGTGAAGAAATTGGTGGAGAAATGGTGAGGGAATGAAGGAAATTAAAAGAGGAAAAACTAGATATAATAGGATTGGGAATAAAATAAAATAAGGCACTCTCTCTCCTCCTCTAATTGTGGCCGGCTCTAGCCTTCTCCCTAAGCTAGTATAAAATGTCCTAATTACCCCTTGGGGCCTCTTATGAAGAAATTAATTAGGAAGGAAAGTTTCTAGTCTAATGATTTCACTAATTAATACAACCTCCTAATCCATAGGCCCATTTCATGGGCTCAATCTAAACTCATCTAAAAATATTGGTTCATGCAACTAATTAAATAGGTTAGCTCCATTATACAAGTCTAAAATAATTACTATATCTAACAATCAATAAATAATACAACAAATAAATAATTATGCATGCACAATATTTAATACAAATAATCATAAAATTAAAATACCCATGTCAATTACCAAGCTACCCACCTTAGAAAAATTTTATCCTCGAAATTTAGGAAGAAACTAACTATACTAAAGCATATAATACAATGCAAGAAATAATTATACCTCACGGCTCGAACAGATATGGATATCGCTCGTGCATCTCGGCCTCTCGCTCCCAAGTACTCTCTCCTGGCGAGTGATACCTCCATGCGACACGCACCAAAGGAATCATCTGGTTCCTCAGCACCTTCTCTCTCTGATCCAGAATCTCCATTGGTTGCTCTGGGTAGCTAAGAGTATGGCCCACCTCTATCTCCGAGTAATCCAACACATGACTGGGATCTGCCACGTACTATCTCAGCTGCAACATGTGAAACACGTTGTGCACTCCCTCCAATGCAGGTGGTAAGTCTAGTCTGTATGCAACTGCACCGAACCTCTCAAGAATACTGAAAGGTCCGATGAATTGCGAACTAAGCTTTCCGCCTCCACCGAAGGGAATCGTGCCACGTATCGGAGAAATCCTCAAGAAAACTAGACCGCCAACCTAGCACGAAACACAACCTTAGCACTCTAACAAAACAAACAATCAAACACAAGCAATTCAAAATGAAAATCTATACCTCTAACTCCAAAGGTCTCTGGTGGCTATCGGCCCAATGTCGCTGCCTATCCTACGCCACAGAAGTCTGTCCCTGATAAGCTTCACTTTCTCTGCTGCATCCACTACCATCTTTGGTCCCAATAAAGCTCTGTCACCAATATCATCCCAGGATAATGAAGTACGACATCTTCGTCCATATAATGCCTCGAATGGTGATATCTCAATGCTGGCTTTGTAGCTGTTGTTGTATGAAAACTCTACCAAGTGAAGGTGATCCTCCCAAGAACCTCTAAGATCCAAAACACAGGTGCGTAACATGTCCTCTAGAGTCTAAATAGTCCTCTCCGACTGTCCGTCAGTCTGAGGGTGATATGCAGTACTGAACTTGAGCTGAGTGCCCAAGCTAGCCTGCAAACTCCTCCAGAAGTCTTTCATCAACTCCAACCATCGTCGCTGCCTCATGTTGAGCTCTTTTTTTGTAAACACATACTTTAAGCTTTTGTGGTCTGTGAAGATCTCCACTCTCTCTCTATACAAGTAGTGTTTCCATAATTTGAGAGCAAAGATAACTGCTGCCAACTCTAAGTCATGGGTAGGGTAGTTTTTCTCATGTGGGCATAATTGTCTGGAAGCATAGGCAATCACCTTTCCGTGTTGCTGAAACACACAATCTAAACCCTTTCATGATGCATTACTGTAAATGGAAAATCCTCCTGCTCCTGATGGAAATGTCAATATTGGAGCTGTAGTCAACCTCCTCTTTAGCTCCTCAAATATTGACTGACAATCCTCAGTCCAGACAAATACTACGTCCTTCTTGGTTAGTCTAATCATCGGCTCTACAAGTCTAGAAAAGTCCTAAACAAACCTCCGATAGTAGCATGCCAATCCAAGAAAACTCCTGATCTCTGCTACTGAACTTGGGGTATACCACGATTCAACTGCTAAAATCTTCTTCGGGTCCACCGAGATTCCATCTCCTGTAATAACATGTCCGAGGAATTCAACCTTATCCAAGAAGAACTCACACTTTGATAACTTTCCATATAGCTTCTCCTTCCTTAGGGTCTCCAGAACTATCCTCAAGTGTGGCTCATGCTCCTCTTGGGTCTTCGAATATATCAAAATATCATCAATGAAGACTACAACAAACTGGTCTAGGTACTGATGAAATACCTTGTTCATCAGTTTTATGAATACTGTCGGGGCATTGGTCAACCCAAACGGCATCACCAAGAACTCGAACTACCCATAACGAGTCCTGAAAGCTGTCTTCGGGATGTCTTCCCTCTTCACTTTCACCTGGTGGTACCCTGACCTCAAGTCTATCTTTGAGAATACCTTCGCTCCGCTCAACTGGTCAAACAAGTTATCAATCCACGGCAATGGGTATTTGTTCTTGATAGTGAGGTTGTTAAGTGCCCTATAGTCGATAAACATATGTACCGACCCATCCTTCTTTGGAACAAAAAGTACTGGAGCACATAATGGTGATGAACTGGAATGGATAAAGCCCTTGTCTTGCAACTCATCCAACTAGTTCTTCAAATTTACTAGTTTATTATTGTTTACTCTATAGACGTGTTGAGATATCGGCTCTGCACCTGGCATCAAATCTATAAAGAATTTCACATCTCTGTCTGGTGGCAACCCCGGCAACTCCTCTGGAAAGACATCCAAGAACTCTGCAATCAACGGATGTGGCGGCTCCTATTCTTCTACCAAAGCTCCACATAAATCGCCTTCGCTCTGCTCTGCTCCTCGGACAAACTCAAACTCCGGCTCTCCTGGTGACTGAAATAAAACTCTGCCTCTATGACAATCGATACTAGCGTGATGCCTACTCAACCAATCTATCCCGGGTACCATATCGTAACTCGGAAGTGGCATTACGAGTAAACATACGCTCAAATCTTGGCCTCCCAAATAAACTCTCTGGTTCTTGCAAATATCACTGACCAGGATGATGCCACCCCCGTTCATGATCTTGCAAGTCTTCGCCAACGGTTCAGACTCAAGATGATGCCTCAAAGAAAAATATACAGATACAAAGCTATGAGAAGCACTAGAATCAAACAAAACATGATCTGGAAAGGATTCGAGTAAACTGAACCTGAGATGACATCGCCAACTGGCTCCTCCTCCTCGACAGCCAAGGCAAAAGCTCGCCCCTGTCATTGAGCACCTCTATGCTGCTGATGCTGAGCAAACTGATGCTGTTGCGGTGGAAGATGTCCTCTCTGCTTCTGTCCTGCTGGTGGTCTAGCGGGTGCCCTCTGTGCTTGTCCTCCACCAAGAGCTGGATGAGTTGGGACTTTAGGACAAGGCTTCAACTGATGATCTCCCGAACCGCAGAATAAGTATTGGCCTAGACTCATCTTGCATGCGTCCCATCCGTGTCCTTGCTTCTTACAGAAATTATAAGAAAATGCTTCCCTCTGGATCTGATGCATCTGTTTTGCCGGCGCTCTAGCTGGCCCATGATACTGCTGCCTCTAATATTGATAATGCCTCTGGTGCTGCTGCTGGAAATGAGGCCTCTTCGCTGGACCCGTGTTGGTGCTGGACCCTCATGTGTCCCTCGGCCTCTTAGAGCCAAGCTCTAAGCCATCCTTCGCTCTCTGCGGCTGTCTGAGAATCTCCTCGAAGGTGGCTGTAGGATCTCCGTTGGTGTGGGATTTGACCTCCCGGTTCAGGCCCTTCCTGAACTTCCTGGCTCTACCACTAGGGTTCTTGTCACACCCCAGTCCCAAAATAACGAGGGACTGGACACGTGGAAATGGCCAGCAGCACACACCGATGGGCAAATCCAATTTAATGGATCCATCGGGGCGTACTTAAGCTGTATTACAACTATCAGGGTCTACTAATCTTATCCATAGAATGAATACAACAATATCAACAAAAGGAATATAAACATCAACATCAAGTCACAAGTAATTAAATCGGGGAACAAACCCGATATAAGTCTGATACAACTGTCAAGATACAAGAATAAAGATATCAACAACAATACTGAGTATGGAAATAGTATATACTCAGAAGATACCCGATGAGATCACTCGTCTACTGGATCTGGTACTGCTCCAGTACATGCTCCTGTTCCTTCTTCTGCTTCTGCTAATGCTCCTGTCATGTATATCTCTGGGTCGAACTCGTCTGCTAACCCTGGGGACATAATCCGGATCCAGGTCCTCAGGGGACATAGCAAGGTACAGATAATACAAGCCAAAGATAATGCAGTACAGAAAATAAATAAATCAATAGGGGAACACTATATAACCAGCTAAGTGATATGCAAGATGAGAGCAGCACTAGAACCTAGGCTGAGACCACTACAAGCTCTGTGTCGGGGAGCCGATAGCAGTGATATCATGTGGTTGTCTAGCTCGGAGAGAGACTAAGACGTCGGCATAATATATAAAATCAACCTATAGTTTGTGTGTCTCTCCCCACCCAATGTAATCATACGTCTCATATCCACGACGTCTCATGTCCATGCCACGCAGGATCATAACTAATGCATCAAGTCATACAATATCTAAGAAAAAAAATATGTCATAAAACTTGTAACCTATACAGAATCACCATGAATATCTCAGGAAGATTCGGTCTTATAAACAGTGTCAAGTGTCCTGGGTTATGTCGTACTTGATAATGCAAGCACGAGAAGTATAGGGTTTCGGTTTCCATGTCTAGGTGACGTTACACAACTCCGCGTACGGGGTTGGCACCCGACTATTAATCGGACGCTAAGTAAAGTCACACGGTCCTAGGTCAAGCATGTACAAGATATAAATAAATAAGTCAAGGAAATATGTAACAAAACTGCAGAGTTTGGCAAGGTACACTTGCCTGAGGTTCTAACTCCAACTGTAGCTCTGACTTCAGTGAGAATTGTAGGTACTTCTTCGGTTGCTGAAATAGACATCACCATCAGATCCAGAAAATATCAATTAGCTAGAAACGCCTGTCCTTGAGTCCAATTTGGACACAGGGCCAAAAATGACAGTTTCTGGTCAAAGTGGGGTCCACATATGGCCCGCTTCGTACCGAAAAACATATCAGGGTCAAAGGTCTCCAAATCCGTCCAACTTAGTGTCAACAAGTCCAGAACGATGGTACAAACCCAACGAAACTTCCAGAATTGGATTCCGATGAGCCGATCACAAAATCGCCCGTTAAGTGGAGCCTGGGGGCCCACGATACGCGATTTTGTCAACGTTCTCAGAATCGAACCAAACTTGGGTCACAGGACCAGCGTATTGCTACGAGTCCGATGGCGCAAGTTTCGTTTTGATCCGACATGCGTACACTAAGTTACAGCAATATCCAGAAAGGACAGATACGGGACGTTGTCGACGGATACGCGTTGATTACGGTGTGCACACACATCTGAATCAACTTCTGCAAAATCTCGCACGTCCGTATCAACAGTGCGCACATTTCGATAAAGACCGTACGCAACCAAGTCGTCCCGTTTGGCGGGGCATACTCAGTTCCGGGGTGAAATAGGGCGTTGGTTTTCCTATTTTTGGATCGCAGTTCACGATCACCACAGGACGCGATGCACCGAGCGGGTAGCACGGGCATCGAGAGGGTCACGCAGCCTACGCGTCACAACTGACGAAATCGAAAATGGGGCAGCGAGGAGAGTGAAATGGGTACCTGAACAGGGCTCCAAAAACTGAAAATTTCTTGTGTCCGCGTATCTCCTTGACACGAGCTGTGTCCTGCGCCGTGTCCGGGCCGTGTCAATGCTTGGGTTCAGACGACCAGCGGCTAGGGCTTCGCCGGAGGGAGCTGGGCTCAGGGTCGGCGAGGTCGGGCTAGGGCTGTGGGCGGCTCAGGCGAAGCGGTCGGGCTCTGGCGGCGAGATCGGCGTCGGCGGAGACTTCGGGGACTGAGCTGGAGGAGAGGGCGACGCTGGGGCAGGCGTCGAGAGCCGGAGGGGGGAGGCGGAGAAGGAGGAGAGGAGGAGAGGGTTCGAGGGAGGGAGGCGGCGGATCTGGAGGAGGAGGAGACGCCGTTGGAGATGGGGCGACAGCGCTGGAGCTCTGTGAGGCGGAGGAGGAAGGCTGTGAGGGCGGGGGATATCGTGATGGAGGCGGCACTGGAGAAGGTGGAGGAGGCCAGGTAAAGTCGGAGGCGGTGTCAGCGGATGAGCTCCGGCGAGGAGCGGGTTTAGGTCACCGGCGGAGTAGGGCTAGGGTTCCGTCAAGGGGACTGAGCTCGTCGGGCTAGGGCGGCTTTTATAGGAGGTGGAGAAGGAGGCAGTGCGTCGACCGATGAGAGGAGGGAAAGGGCCAAAGGCGGCGGTTACGGGAGCGGGGAGGCCGAGCGGCGAAGGCTGCCGGAGCGACGGGCGTTACGCGGCGGATGCGGGTGAGCGGCTGGGAGAGATTAGGGGTTTCGGGCCGGGTTGGTGACGGGTCGGGTCGGGTCAAGCGGATCCGGCCCGATCCGTAAACAGGGAAGCGGGTCGGGTAGAAATGGGTTTCGGGTCACGGGTTAGACCCGGATCCGACCCTCTAGGTTTAAGTTGGGTTTAAATAAACCGGTCCGGTTCAGCAGTGGGTTGGTTCAGTTTGGTTTAAAAATAAACCCGGTTCATTTTGGTTTAATTAAATAATTAGTTTTTAGGGCTTTTAAAAATACTTCCGAGGTCCAATAAATTCCCGAAAAATTACCCTATGTCTAATTTTTCATTTTACACCAAAAAATATTATTTTCATAATATTTTAATATTTTAATATTTAATAAATACATTTAAAAATACTTTAATTTCAAAATACCTTGATTTAATTTGAGAAAAATTCCAGAAAATTACAGAAAATTGTGAAAAATTCCAAATTAAAAATTATTAAAAATTATGGGGTTTACAATCTACCCCCCTTAAGAGGATTGCGTCCTCGCAATCAAAGAATAACCGGTCAACAGAGATGACACGGTTACAAACATTATTCGAAGCATATCACGATTAAGGAGATCAAGGTTTTAAGAAGAACACGTCGGAAAAATCATTTCCCTAAGCAACGGAAGTTATAAAATTTTCCGTATGAAGGAAATCTAGAAAAAAAATTAGAAAACCAGGTTATCACTTATAAAACATATCAGGTTATCAGTTATTAGCAAGTTCAAAATTACTAGGTTAAGGCTAGGGTCACGAACCAACAGGCACGAGCTAAAACAATACTAGAAACGATAGCTACGTATCACTTACGCGCATTAGCTACTCCATGATTCTGCGCGTCCTCCAAAGTCATCGCGAAAGCTTGTCTACGTCCTTGCAGTCGATTTCTCTGTTGCTGCTGAGCCTGTTGGAAGAGTAGTGCCTGGGGTATCAAAGGTGGCCTCGGCTGATACCCTCCTGCAGGTGGTGGTAAGACTCCTTCAAATTTCGTTTGCGGTGCTCCCAATGCTGGATAGGCTGGCCTCGGTACTGGTACCGCTAGTTGGTTAACCATTGGTGCTTTTTCTCGACGCTCAGGGCATTCCCTCAATGAATGCTGACTGGATCCGTAAGCTAAACATACTTTTCTTTTTCGTCTACACTCGTCCTCAATATGGCCTCGCTTGCGACAATATTGACAGATAGGTAGTGCCTGTGGAGATGCCCCTTGTGGCTGGTGCATGTGAGGTCTCTTTGTAGCTTCTTCCTGTGGTGCTCCGGCTGGTGCTGATATGGATGATCGTTTCAGACTGGTCTCTCTCCTGATGATGTGCTTCATGCGTCGGGCTACAGCAAGGACGTCCGGGTAAGATGTAAGTGCAACGGATCTAATTAGTTTCTGTAGCTCAATGTTTAGTCCGTCGAAGAATTTTTCAGCCTTCTCTTCTTCTGTCGGGATCAAGGTTGGGGCAAAGCGACTTAGACGAATGAATTCTGCGTTGTACTCTTCTACTATCATACTGTCTTGAGTGAGGCGATTAAACTTGTTGCGAAGTTCTGATCGAGCGATGGCTGGTATGTACATCTCCTGAAAGAGTTTAGAAAACTCTTCCCAAGTGACTCGGTCTGGTCCGAGCCGTGTCTCCTCAGATAGCCACCAGTGATGTGCATTATCCGTCAATTGCATTCTGACGACAGTCATCCAACGTTCCCTTGGAAGCTCAGCTGGTTCTAATTGATGTTGAGTATTGGTGAGCCGTTCATGAACTTCTGTGGGCTCCTCTTTGCCTGAGAAGGTACGAGGCTTCAGCTGGCAAAAATTCGCGATAGAACCCGTCGTTGGCCGTCGTGCTGGTAAATCTGCCTGCTCTAGTGCGGTTACTAGGCTGCGACTCAAAGCCTCTTGTTGAGCTTGTATTATTGCGTAGATTATTTGAATCATCTGCTGTCCGTCCATGGCCTGCCCTTGTGAAAATACAGGAATTTGTGGAGTAAATTGCGTCGATGGTAGAATATCATCTTGCTGGATTCCCGAGGCATGCTGATTCGCTTGACTGCGTTGTTGAGCTGATTGACCTTCTTCTATTGGTTTTACTTCCTCTCCATTGGTTACCAAAGCATCCCGTGGTGATCTTGCAGGAGTCTCGTCGTTTGCTCGTGAATCCATAACTCTGCAACCAAAATAAACAATAAGAGGCGCACAGGAATCAAGGCATGATGCAAGTCAAGAAATTGATTCGAATCCGATATAGATATCAAGAACGATTCAAGCAAAGTGGATAAGATTCTAAAAACTTATCATATTCTTATTGCAGGCTTGCTCGGTCCCTAAGTTGAAATTGAACAATTTAGTCTTTGACCTGCATGGGCCACCACAAAAACTATGTCACGCCCCAGTCCCAAAATAACGAGGGACTGGACACATGGCAATGGCCAGCAGCACACACCGATGGACAAACCCAATTTAATGGATCCATCGGGGCGTACTTAAGTTGTATTACAACTATCAGGGTCTACTAATCTCATCCACAGAATGAACACAGCAATATCAACAAAAAGAATATAAACATCAACATCAAGTCACAAGTAATTAAATCGGGGAACAAACCCGATATAAGTTTGATACAACTGTCAAGATACAAGAATAAAGATATCAACAACAATACTGAGTATGGAAACAGTATATACTCATAAGATACCCGATGAGATCACTCGTCTTCTGAATCTGGTACTGCTCCAGTGCCTGCTCCTGTTCCTTCTTCTGCTCCTGCTAATGCTCCTGTCCTGTATATCTCTGGGTCGAACTCATCTGCTAACCCTGGGGACATAATCCGGATCCAGGTCCTCAGGGGACATAGCAAGGTACAGATAATACAAGCCAAAGATAATACAGTGCAGAAAATAAATAAATCAATAGGGGAACACTATATAACCAGCTAAGTGATATGCAAGATGAGAGCAGCACTAGAACCTAGGCTGAGACCACTATAAGCTCTGTGTCGGGGAGCCGGTAGCAGTGATATCATGTGGTTGTCTAGCTCGGAGAGAGACTAAGATGCCGGCATAATATATATAATCAACATGTAGTTTGTGTGTCTCTTTCCACCCAATGTAATCATACGTCTCATGTCTACGACGTCTCATGTCCATGCCACGCAGGATCATAACTAATGCATCAAGTCATACAATATCTAAGAAAAAGAATATGTCATGAAACCTGTAACCTATACAAAATCATCATGAATATCTCAGGAAGATTATGTCTCATAAACAGTTTCAAGTGTCCTGGGTTATGTCGTACTTGATAATGCAAGCACGAAAAGTATAGGGTTTCGGTTTCCATGTCTAGGTGACGTTACACAACTCCGCATACGGGGTTGGCACCCGACTATTAATCGGACGCTAAGTAAAGTCACACGGTCTTAGGTCAAGCATGTACAAGATATAAATAAATAAGTCAAGAAAATATGTAACAAAACTGCAGAGTTTGGCAAGGTACACTTGCCTGAGGTTCTAACTCCAACTGTAGCTCTGACTTCAATGGAAATTGCAGGTACTCCTCCGGTTGTTGAAATAGACATCACCATCAGATCCAAAAAATATTAATTAGCTAGAAACACCTGTGCTTGAGTCCAATTTGGACACAGGGCCAAAAATGACAGTTTCTGGTCAAAGCGGGGTCCACATGGGGCCCGCTTCGTACCAAAAAATGTGTCAGGGTCAAAGGTCTCCAAATTCGTCTAACTTAGTGTCAACAAGTCCAGAACGATGGTACGAACCCAACAGAACTTCCAGAATTGGATTCCGATGAGCCGATCACAAAATCGCCCGTCAAGTGGAGCCTGGGGGCCCACGATACTCGATTTTGTCAACATTCTCAGAATCGAACCAAACTTGGGTCACAAAACCAATGTATTGCTACGAGTCTGATGGCGCAAGTTTCGTTTTGATCCGACGTGCGTACACTAAGTTACAGCGAGATCCAGAAAGGACGGATACGGGACGTTGTCGGTGGATACGCGTTGATTCCGGTGTGCACGCACATCTGAATCAACTTCTGCAAAATTCCGCACGTCCGTATCAATAGTGCGCACATTTCGATGAAGACCGTACGCGACCAAGTCGTCCCGTTTGGCGGGGCGTACTCAGTTCCGGGATGAAATAGGGCATTGGTTTTCCTGTTTTTGGATCGCAGTTCACGATCACCACATGACGCAATGCACCGAGCGGGTTGTACGGGCATCGAGAGGGTCACGCAGCCTACGCGTCACAACTGACGGAATCGAAAATGGGACAGCGAGGAGAGAGAAATGGGTACCTTAATAGGGCTCCAAAAAAGGAGAATTTCTCGTGTCCGCGTGTCTCCTTGACACGAGCTGTGTCCTGTGCCGTGACCGGGCCGTGTCAGTGCTAGGGTTCAGACGGCCAGCGGCTACGGCTTCGCCAGAGGGAGCTGGGCTCAGGGTCGGCGAGGTCGGGCTTGGGCTGCGGGTGGCTCAGGCGAAGCGGCCGGGCTCTGGCGGTGAGATCGGCGTCGACGGAGACGTTGGGGACTGAGCTGGAGGAGAGGGCGGCGCTGGGGCAGGCGTCGAGGGCCGGAGGCGGGAGGCGGAGGCGGGAGGCGGAGGCGGGAGGCAGAGCCGGAAGAGAGGAGGAGAGGGTTCGAGGGAGGGAGGCGGCAGATCTGGAGGAGGAGACGCCGGAGGAGACGGGGAGGCAGCACTGGAGCTTTGTGAGGCAGAGGAGGAAGGCTGCGAGGGCGGGGGAGATCGTGACGGAGGCGGCACTGGAGAAGGTAGAGGAGGCCAGGGAAAGTCGGAGGCGGTGTCAGTGGAGGAGCTCCGGCGAGGTGGGGGTTTAGGTCACCGGCGGAGTAGGGCTAGGGTTCCGTCAAGGGGGATGAGCTCGTCGGGCTAGGACGGCTTTTATAGGAGGCGTAGAAGGAGGCGGTGCGTCGACCGGTGAGGGGAGGGGAAGGGCCAGAGGCGGCGGTTACGGGAGCGGGGAGGCCGAGCGGCGCCGGCTGCCGGAGCGACGGGCGTTACGCGGAGGATGCGGGTGAGCAGCTGGGGGAGATGAGGGGTTTTGGGTCGGGTTGGTGACGGGTCGGGTCGGGTCAGGCGGATCTGGCCCGATCCGTAAACAGGGAAGCGGGTCGGGTAGAAACGGGTTTCGGGTCACGGGTTAGACCCGGATCCGACCCGCTAGGTTTAAGTTGGGTTTAAATAAACCGGTCCGGTTCAGCAGTAGGTTGGTTCGGTTTGGTTTAAAATAAACCCGGTTCATTTTGGTTTAATTAAATAATTAGTTTTTAGGGCTTTTAAAAATACTTTCGGGGTCCAATAAATTCCCGAAAAATTACCCTATGTCTAATTTTTCATTTTACACCAGAAAATATTATTTTTATAATATTTTAATATTTAATAAATATATTTAAAAATACTTTAATTTCAAAATACCTTGATTTAATTTGAGAAAAATTCCAGAAAATTACAGAAAATTGTAAAAAATTTCAAATTAAAAATTCTTGAAAATCATGGGGTTTACAGTTCTAACCCTCCATGAAGTGACCTAGTCGGCAATACTCTGCCTTATACTGGATGAGGTACTGGAACTGGCTCTCCAAGGATATAAGAGCCACGTTTGGGAAGAACTTCTCCTTGAAAAGCTCTTTGAAAGCCTCCCAAGAGAGCCCTGGTACTGTAATCCTGGGGTCTGTCCGGAACCATGTCAAAGCAATGTCGAACATCATACACCCTGCTACCTCTATCTGTAGCATCTCTGGAATCTGCGCCAGCCGCAAGTTTCGCTCGATGTCCACGATCCAATCATTCGCGTAAAGGATCCCCTCTGTGTCTGTGAAGTCCTTCGGGCCCATCCTCTTAAATTCTTTGATGGTACCCGGCTTCGGCTGCTGAGGAATAAACTGAGGTGGTACCGTCTGTGGCTGGACTGTAGTAGCTCTTTCAACTGCTGCTCCACGCTCTATCGCAGGACCTCTAACTGACATTGTTGTGTCTCCATCATCTGCTGGAAGAGCACGAATATATGTGTCATATCAACTACTGATGGTGGAGGTGGAAGATCCTCGAAAACTGTCTGGCCTGTCCTCGGTACTGGAGGTGGAGCACCTCTGAAAGCTGCTGTAGATACGCCTACCTGGACCGGTGAAGCTGACCTCCTGAATATAGGTGCTGGACCTTCATCTGAGGGTGCTGCCCTCAAGGGTGATGAAGTGAATGATCGTGCTATCGCGGCACCTGATCGTTGGGAACGCGTCTTCGGCGGCATCCTGAAGATATATTGAAATAAGGAATCAATATTGAATACGATACGATATCATCAAAGAAGGACAGAATTTATTCAAAGAAAAGACAATATTCAATAGATAAGGATTACAAAACATATTTTGAAATATTTTCTAGTTGTGATTGAGTAAACTCTCAGCCTAAATCCTATTTCCTAAAGCAGGCTCGTAGCAGTACTCTAGACAAGCACAACTACGAAATCGTACTACTTGCGAATCTAGACCTGCATGGGCCACCACTAAAAATGTGTCTGTCATGCCCCAGTCCCAAAATACACGGAACTAGGCCACGTGGCAATAGCCAGCTGACACGTCTCCATGGATATCCCAATTTAATGGATCCTTACGAAGAGTGCTATGCTGTCCTAAAATACTAACATGTCCAATATCAGTCCATCAACGGGTAAACTATCTCATCCACAATATAAACAGCAAGAAGTGCTAAATAAACTGCTGGAAGATAAACACCAGTCTCAAGATATCATAGTACAACCAATAATGTCTGGTGGGAACAAACCCACTACTATGACGAAGTAAAGTACTGAAATGATAGATAAAAGATAATGACTAGGGCATCGGCTGACTGGATAATAATGCACCCAATCCTAGGCAGAAGGCCTACCAACTGATCACGGAAACTCTGACGGCTGCACCTCTAACTCCTCAGCTGTAGCGAACCTCGTCTCCTATCCTGGTCCGTATACTGTGGGGTAGTAAGCCTCGTCCAAATCTGGAAAGGTACCAGGTCCTTAGAGGGACGTAACAAGATACATAGAAATATGCCATATATAAATACTGAATAAAGTAAATGCAATAAAGGGTGTGCTAACCATCTAAGTGTGTTAACTCCCTCACCCAAATAGGTATTTTATGTATATTTTATATTATTATATTTATTATAGATGTTGAATTTATTTAGAGTATTCTCTTAGCTAATTAGAAAATAATTTTTTTTAGTATATTTACTTATATAGATATTTATTTAGAATTATTTTTAGGGTATTTTAGATTATTGAGATTTTTCCATAATTTTTAGTTAATTAAAAACTAGTAACACTAATTTTTGAGGACTTTAAAGAATTTATTTTATGTTCAAACTTAATTAAAAATATCCCAAAATTTTATTTTAGGTTCTAAATAATAAAATATAATTTCTAGAATTTTTTGGGAATTTTTTGATTATTTTAGCATTTATTTCGAGTTAATTATGAAAAACTGAATTAAAAACTAATTTCTGAAAAAGAAAACCCAAAAAGTAATTAATTCTGCCCAGTCAGCAAACAGGGGGCCCACCTGTCAGCCTCCAGCAGTGAACAGTGTCAGGCCAGCCTGTCAGTGACCGCTGAGTGGGTGCGAGCCGAGCCGAGCCGACCTCGAGCCGAGCCGAGACCGAGTTCGACTCGGACTCAGCTGAGCCGAGCCGCATCGAACTGCGACCGTTCGATCTGGGCGGGGCTGCACGGATGGCTGCCATGTGGTACGCTATGAGCCACGACTGCACTTTCTCTCTCCTATATATATATATATATATATATATATATATATATATATATATATATATATATATATATATAATAGTTTAGATATTAATTTTTAGGGTTTTTCTTCAGCCGATTTTTGGAGAATTGTCATCTAGGGTTCCTTCATCTTCCAGAAGCCATTGCGCATAGCTCCGGACTCCAAACGAGGCCTAGTTTTTTTTTTTAGAACGATAATGAGGTTAGATTTCTGAGTATATAAATTGTTTTTCTAAATTATTAGTATTAAATTCTGGAAAATTCGTAGAGCACAGCATGTCCGAAAGTAGACGTATTTCGATGTTTTCACAATTTCGGGAGAACCCGGAATCAGAATCATGAACCGTTTAAAGTTTCGGAAAGCTAATGTCGAGATCATCGACATATATTTTTTCCAGAATTTAATTCGAAGTATTTACATACTGTTAATTCTTTAGAACTTCCAGGTTAGAATTTAACCATCGGTGCACAATACAAAATTTGTATGTGCCATAATTCCCAAACGAATTTAAATTCAGACGAGCCGTAAATTCCAGCATGTTTTTGACGCTGAAATCTACAGGAAATCATGCATGAAAATTGAGTTTGTGTCGGTTGACTTTTTGGTCAACATATCGCCTCGATTTGCGTGCCATGAGTCTCGAGTTGATAAAATTCAGTTTCTTTGGACAAAATTTAGGAATTAACATAAAAATCAGAAAAATAAGATTAAAATAATATTTTAGAGTAATTATTCCAGAATTAAATAAATTAAAATAAATTATCTTTTGACGTGATAAATTTGTAATACATAGGCTATTTGGACTGTGACTTGGACTCTGATTCATACCAGCAGCAGGACCCCAGGCAAGATACCTTGCCAAATTGTTTACAGTACTTTGCATGCTATTTATATTTCTTTTTATTTATTTCATTTCTGTATAGTTCTTGCATGTGTAGTTTTTCTCCAGTCATTACTATGTATTAGATATGTTGACACACACATGACACCTAGTATCATGGGAGGACAATCATTAGGCGTATGGGCTTTTAACCACTCTGGTAAAATGTAGTATATAGTTCGCACTACGGGCGTGTGTCGTGCTGGTCGCTACCCCAGAGGTATGTCGATTTCTGTAGAGTCGCGCTGGTCGCTACCCCAGAGGTATGTCGATTTCTGATGTTCTAGACGGGTGTGTGAGTTATGAGGCTTAGATCAAGTAGACTACCCTTGCCCATACGTCGAAAAGTTGTCCTCATTTGCATTCATATAGATTGTCTTGTACAGCATACTTATTTATTTTTAAATTATATGCATGTTTACTGTATTCAAGTTGGCTCATATTTTCTGTAACTTGTTACGTCCCTCTGAGGACCTGGTCCGCTGCCAGGTGTATCTGTTCTTGAGTATTTGCAGGAGCAAAGATTTGGATGGTTGTATATGCTTAGTGGATGTCTTCTCTTCGAGCCGTGATCGATAGCTGGTATACTTATATTGGGTTTGATTGTGTTATACTTATATTGTATTTACCTTTCCTATTCGAGTTGGTAGTGGATTTGTTTTCATCCAACTATCATCCTAGATACTTCTTATTGAGATCTAGTTTCATCGATACTGTTTATTTATTTCTATATGATTTTGGTGGATGAGATTTAGATTTTACCCTGTGACTTGTATTACAGTTATACCACTTGTGGATTTGATATTCATATTACAGCGTACGTGTTGATTTGGTTTTCATATATTGGAGTTGCCATATTCATGCGGCTGGCATGCTTACGTGTCCTAGTCCTACATATTTTTGGGACTGAGACGTGACATGTTTTTGTGGTGGCCCATGCAGGTCGAGAGCATATTGTCTCGGTTACGTTATTGTACCGAACAAGCCTGCACCTAGGACTAGAGTATAGGATCTCATCCACAATTGACTATGACTAATCTTTCTTCTAATCTATTCTATTTGAATAATTATATCCTGCTTGATTCCTGTACTCCTATAATAGTTCCTTTAGTATAGTCTCTCCTAGAATATAGAAGTTCCTGTTGTTAGATGATAAGTATGGTAACCTTCCTATTAAGAGTACAACTAGAGTGCTGACACACCACTAAGTTTAGGATGTCTAGTGAACCCTAGAATTCCTTATCTCTAGAATTGGTTTACCATTACCTCATGATGTGTTATAAGGACTTGAGAGTAGTATAGACACTACTAGAGTTAGTTAGAAGTTTACCATTATGGTTGCCCCTAGCATTGAGAAACCAATAGAAAACCAAAGTGAATATTAGGACTGAACCTAACCCACGCCGTTAGATGAGTATTGGAGAACCATAAATTTAGATTCTTGTCTTGAGATAAGCATACAGTACCTTAGAAAGCCAAGAGCAATGCATAAAATATTTTCCTAATCATACCTCAAACACAGAGACTAGCATACCCCTTTCCCTTGGAAAACCATGATGCTATCTAAAGCCCCTCTATTTTCATATATTGTTCCCCTGTGACCATAGCGTTCGCTAATTGTGCGACGATCAAAATTACGTTCTTCTTTTCTTTATCTTTCAACTCGTGCCACCTGACACTTCTGATAGTAGGCCAAGTAATTTATTTCTTTGTTAAGGACACATAGTTTGCTAGGATTATAGTTGTAATTTTGAATTTTGAAATTGTGTGCTTAGTAGTTAGAACTTGATAGTTAAGTTATTCTTGTAGATTGAGACCTGGTGCTTATCCCTTAGTTTTAAATTGCGTAACTTGTACCACACCTAAATACGAGTTATATTCCCTTTCCCTTGAGGCCAGTAACTGTCCCATTCTTACTATTGACACTTGTACTATGACTAAGAGTTAAGACGACCATGACCTATGTAATATAAGAGGATACCCTAACAAGTACCAAGACCCCTTCTCGAAGACCTTAACAGGAGCTTCTACGGTACCCTTAAGACTGTCACAGTATTAGTTTATTATTTTAAGTTGGGTAGTATACCTCACAACCTAGTATCACATAGTCTTTTGACCTATTATTGAAGTGTGATTGAACAACATTAATTGTATACTAGCATAAGACGACAGTGGTTATTCAGACAATAGAAGTTAGAGGTCCTTGCCCACATTTGGTCGACTAGCGACATAGACAAAGAGGTTGTATGATAACTATAGGGATTGTAGAGTCTTTTAATATTGTTGCTTAGTTGTTTTGTTTTGTGAACTTGAATTAATTTGTACCTCCTTTCATCATCATCTAGCGTACTTATATTTGCTGCACTACCTTGACTTATGCTGCTATTATAGCCTAGTTTTGCAAGCTTACTCTTTTATCGAGCTTGATCATGAGATATGTATTATTGGGGATGCCTACTAATATATTTCAGAATCAGTGTATTAAGGTCTAGCTAACCTTAGTGCGCTTGATTCGCCCTTCGTAATACTACTTTACGTGGATTGAGATACGTAGTGATTGGTAGACGAATATACTTGCCCCTAGATATGTCTGAGCGGATCGTATCGGTTACATAACTGTACTAATACGAGCATGTTAATAGGAATTACCAAAATAGGACTTCAATCCACAACTACTTTGACAATTCCTATTTGAATTCTTTAAACGCCTTAATCCCGATACTTCTATTCTATTACCTCGCCCTTGAACTCTTTATTATTGATCTCCGTCTTCCCTTATTTCGGATAGACGAAACCTCGTGCTTGGTATAAGTTTGATACACAGAGAGTACTAGATATACCCCATAGGCCGATCACATACTTGAGGATTATTCTTTCGTAATTAAGGACATATCATATATGATATAATCGGCGTTGAAGTTTTGAGGATTGAATGACATGAGTAAATAAATTAAGGAATATTTTTCTTAAAGTATATAGCCTTCTGTGATAGATGGGTAAATTCTAAGTTGGGTAGCAGTGAATTGCCAACTTGAGAGAAATTTCTTTTAGATTGTGATCAAGTAAGATTAGATTGGGAGATTCAAGTCATTTTAATTTTGAGAAATTTTAAAAGAAGGATTAAGATAATGAGGATTTAACAAATTTTAAAATCTTGATATTGCGGACCAAATATTTATACTTTGAGCACATGATTTAAATTTTGAATATTGAAGGATGAATCATCGATTTAAATTTTGAGGATAAATATAGAATTTTAGACTTGAACAATTGGTGAATTAGATTTAAATTTTACAATTTGATGATTTGAATTAAAAGTTTAATTTTGATTGTTGGGTCACCTATTTAAAATATTGAGGATGTAAATTGAGTTTAAATATTTGAAGAGTACAAAATTTTTAATTTGAGAATAGGAATAAGATTTGATTAGAATTGTTTATTGTTCAAAGTCTAGAGAAGATTATGATAGTTGAAAATGGTGATATAAATTTTGATGTAGGATGTCATATAGACTTGAGTTAGATTTGAATGTTGATTATTTAAAAAAAAATCGAGAAAAGATTACGACAGGTTGAATTTTGATTTAAACAGTGGTTATCTTAATTTTGAAGTGATCGCGATAGATTTGAATAGATTTTATTATTTAAATTTTTGGAAGAGATTGTGATTGACGTACCTTATGTACGAATGTGAAGGATTTAACAAATTATGCCTTATTTTAATTTCGAGGACGAAATTATTTTAAGTTAGGTAGATTGTTAACTCCCTCACCCAAAATAGGTATTTTATGTATATTTTATATTATTATATTTATTATAGATGTTGAATTTATTTAGAGTATTCTCTTAGCTAATTAGAAAATAATTTTTTTTAGTATATTTACTTATATAAATATTTATTTAGAATTATTTTTAGGCTATTTTAGATTATTGAGATTTTTCCATTATTTTTAGTTAATTAAAAACTAATAACACTAATTTTTGAGGACTTTAAAGAATTTATTTTATGTTCAAACTTAATTAAAAATATCCCAAAATTTTATTTTAGGTTCTAAATAATAAAATATATTTTCTAAAATTTTTTGGGAATTTTTTAATTATTTTAGCATTTATTTCGAGTTAATTATGAAAAACTGAATTAAAAACTAATTTCTGAAAAAGAAAACCCAAAAAGTAATTAATTCTGCCCAGTCAGCAAACAGGGGGCCCACCTGTCAGCCTCCAGCAGTGAACAGTGCCGGGCCCGCCTGTCAGTGACCGCTGAGTGGGTGCGAGCCGAGCCGAGCCGACCTCGAGCCGAGCCGAGACCGAGTTCGACTCGGACTCAGCTGAGCCGAGCCGCATCGAACTGCGACCGTTCGATCTGGGCGGGGCTGCACGGATGGCTGCCATATGGCGCGCTGTGAGCCGCGGCTGCACTTTCTCTCTCCTATATATATATATATATATATAATAGTTTAGATATTAATTTCTAGGGTTTTTCTTCAGCCGATTTTTGGAGAATTGTCATCTAGGGTTCCTTCATCTTCCAGAAGCCATTGCGCATAGCTCCGGACTCCAAACGAGGCCTAGTTTTTTTTTTAGAACGATAATGAGGTTAGATTTATGATTATATAAATTGTTTTTCTAAATTATTAGTATTAAATTCTGGAAAATTCGTAGAGCACAGCATGTCCGAAAGTAGACGTATTTTGATGTTTTCACAATTTTGGGAGAACCCGGAATCAGAATCATGAACCGTTTAAAGTTTCGGAAAGCTAATGTCGAGATCATCGACATATATTTTTCCCAGAATTTATTCGAAGTATTTACATACTGTTTATTCTGTAGAACTTCCAGGTTAGAATTTAACCATCGGTGCACAATACAAAATTTGTATGTGCCATAATTCCCAAACAAATTTGAATTCAGACGAGCCGTAAATTCCAGCATGTTTTTGACGCTGAAATCTACAGGAAATCATGCATAAAAATTGAGTTTGTGTCGGTTGACTTTTCGGTCAACAGATCGTCTCGATTTGCGTGCCATGAGTCTCGAGTTGATAAAATTCAGTTTCTTTAGACAAAATTTAGGAATTAACATAAAAATCAGAATAATAAGATTAAAATAGGATTTTAGAGTAATTATTCCAGAATTAAATAAATTAAAATAAATTATCTTTTGACGTGATAAATTTGTAATACATAGGCTATTTGGACTGTGACTTGGACTCTGATTCATATCAGCAGCAGGACCCCAGGTGATACCTTGCCAAATTATTTACAGTACTTTGCATGCTATTTATATTTTTTTTATTTATTTCATTTTTGTATAGTTCTTGCATGTGTAGTTTTTCTCCAGTCATTACTATGTATTAGATATGTTGACACACACATGGCACCTAGTATCATGGGAGGACAATCATTAGGCGTATGGGCTTTTAACCACTCTGGTAAACCGAAGTATATAGTTCGCACTACGGGCGTGTGTCGCGCTGGTCGCTACCCCAGAGGTATGTCGATTTCTGTAGAGTCGCGCTGGTCGCTACCCCAGAGGTATGTCGATTTCTGATGTTCTAGACGGGTGTGTGAGTTGTGAGGCTTAGATCGAGTAGACTACCCTTGCCCATACGTCAAAAAGTTGTCCTTATTTGTATTCATATAGATTGTCTTGTACAGCATACTTATTTATTTTCAAATTATATGCATGTTTACTGTATTCAAGTTGGCTCATATTTTCTGTATCTTGTTACGTCCCTCTGAGGACCTGGTCCGCTGCCAGGTGTATCTGTTCTTGAGTATTTGCAGGAGCGCAGATTTGGATGGTTGTATATGCTTAGTGGATGTCTTCTCTTCGAGCCGTGATCGATAGCTGGTATACTTATATTGGGTTTGATTGTGTTATACTTATATTGTATTTACCTTTCCTATTCGAGTTGGTAGTAAATTTGTTTCCATCCAACTATCATCCTAGATACTTCTTATTGAGATCTAGTTTCATCGATACTGTTTATTTATTTCTATATGATTTTGGTGGATGAGATTTAGATTTTACCCGGTGACTTGTATTACAGTTATACCACTTGTGGATTTGATATTCATATTACAGCGTACGTGTGGATTTGGTTTTCATATATTGGAGTTGCCATATCCATGCGGCTGGCATGCTTACGTGTCCTAGTCCTACGTATTTTTGGGACTGGGGCGTGATAAAGTGAATGCAATATGAGGACAACTTTGGTACGTATGAGTAGGTGTAGGCATAACGTCCATACCGCTCCGAAGAACGGGGAATCTGCAATGATATATATACGTCCATACCGCTCCGAAGAACGGGGAATCTGAATAGTATAACGTCCATACCGCTTCGAAGAACAGGAAATCTGCCAGTATATATACGTCCATACCGCTCCGAAGAATGGGAAATATGAATAAAGGGAGTCATTGGATCTGTGGCTCCTCCGGATACTACAGATTCCAATGGGTGTATCTCATACGCCTACTAGTGGTCCTCCCCTTCCAATGTAAATACATAAATCGAATACTCGACGTGCATACCACGTAGCTACATGCCAATCTCTACTATCATATAATATAACATGAATTACGCACTAACCATGATGCATGTCACACGCACCGATAGCTAGTCGAATACACGGACCCGTATCCCAATATGAATGTCACTGTGAAATGTGTAAGAGTGTCAGGTCTCGGAAGATATCAGAGTATCCTCCAATGGGGTGAGTCTGCTAGTGACTAGGTCAAGTATACTAAATCATCGACGTATCCGTCGATAGTACCCGAATCAATATCAGACGCACACAGTCATATGAAAGAGAACACAATTTATCATACAACATATGCAGCATTAATTTAAACTGTAAATATGGCAAGGTATCTTTCCTGAGTCATCGAGCTGCGAATGCCAAAAGCTGGATCCTGCAATGTCTCCTGGCTGATCCAATGATCCTAAACACAATATAATATAGCAATCCAACATCAGACACTAAACAATACATACATGACTACAACGTTGCTTTTAGGTATTGACGCAAGTTCACGGTGGATAGACTATAGGGTCGCGTGTGCACATAGCTAAGATGCAAGCGTGCCATGTCCTCTTTCATTGTGCACCTTACGTCAATAACTCACTCATTTATGGTTTCACGAAACTACACTACGTCTTGTTAAATTATACTGCATTATTCTCCATGCATTTTGTACTAAGTCTATGACTACGCTTTCAGGTGGAACACAAGTTCTCTGCACAGGTCATTTGGTCGAGATAATTATTAGCCATAGACTCCATTAAATCTATTTAAACATTCATACTAATACCCATGGTTTACTGTGACTTAATCGTATAGTCATCCGACACGACGACGCGGTTATTACGATTTATAAATCATACAACAAAGGAGGGGGTGTTTACCAATCGTAGTCGAGGGGTGCTTGTCCAGTCAACGTCAGCCTTCGGTACGGTGGCTCCAGCGTCGTGCGGCAACTCCGGCTGCAGCAACAACAGAACGGCAGGGGTCGCAGCAGCGGCTATGGCCGTTCGGTCGGCGGGGAAGCAACGCCTGGATGGAGGTCCAGCCGTGGGGGGGGTCGGGGTTGGTCTGCCGCGGTTGGGCAGTCAGGATCGGACGTGCAGGCGGGTGTGGGCGGTCGGGATTTAAATGCACAGGCGGTCGGGTTTTGAATGTGGGGCGGTCGGGGTTGAATGCAGGCGGTCGTGGGCAGTCGGGAAGGATGTGCAGGCGGTCGGGTTTTGAATGTGGGGCGGTCGGGGTCGAATGTAGGCGGTCGTGGGCGGTCGGGAAGGATGCGCAGGCGGTCGGGATTTGATCGGCTAGGGTTTGGGGAAGATGAATGAATAGTAATTACTTAGGGTTTTGATATTGAATATGCATATTTATATGTGGAAAGTTTGTGGGCTAGCCTTGAGGCTTGGGCCGGCCAGGACTCATGGAAGTGGGGGCTGGTCCACATGAAAGGGAGCACGTGGGCTGGGTTAGGTCCTGCTTGAGGTGGAATTGGCCTATAATTTAAATTAATTTAACAATTAATCATGGTAATTCCTAATGCATCAAAAACATATAGAACTAGATTTGGGGTGGTACACAAGAGTCGTGGCATAGCAGGCTTGGTGTAGACTGATACCCTAATTTGGTTACTTGGGATTTTGGTTATGGTTGTTCCTCAATTTAAATAATCCTATATTTGATAAGGGGGTTTACAGTGTCACGACCCGCACCAGGATATTCGGGCACGAGTACGTGGTTACGCCTAGCCTACGCCGCAGCAACGGTGGTAGAACGATGTATGGGTCATTTCTAACTATATAACATCTCAACAATATGATATGGTACCTGTCAATCATCTCAACTTCAAACGGAAGAACAATATGGTACCTCACAAGTATAACTAATCTCAATCAAAAAACAAACTAAGGAAGATAATGCGTGAATATAATAGCGAAGGAAAGAATAAGATACAATCCATAATCTGAAATAATAATACAAACTGTGAATCTCAACAAATATAGTAGTCTAATACAACCCAACACAAATAAACTAGACCTCATCGGGCTCTGCAACTAAGTCCTCCTGGTCTACAAAAGTATCCTCTATAGGTATGCCGTCCTGCGGCCCGTAGAATGTGGGACACTACTCTAAAAGCCAGTCATCTAGAAAAATATATTCAGTCAGGATTGGAGCGAAGTACATACCTCTGAAAGAAGTTTTAATAACATAATCGAGCATATAAAACAGATAATAGAAATAAAATACAAGATCACTAATATATGAATGAATAAATAATAGATATACAGGTAATATACGAGAATATAGATCAACAATATGGATATCTGCAATATAATAAAATAACTGTAATCTAAACTAATGTGCCTCAGAATACAAGTTTATTATGTGATCGATACAAGTTCATTATGTGATCGATTTGGATGAACATGATCAGGTAAGACGATCACAAGTGAGGTATGTAACCAGAATGTACACGATGTAACAATGGGGCTTTGATCACATAATCAACTTCTACTCTCCCATCCCTAACTAATACCAATGGATCCAATCACGACACGCTACGAACACAAAATATAACCACTGAACACGAGCAGTGGGTGTACACGAATATTATAACCACTGAACACGAGCAGCTGGTGTACAAAAATAAGCACACTGAATACGAGCAGTGTGTGAACACAAAATATAAATCAATATCTAATATACACAATGAAATACATGTACACGAGTACCCGTTGAACACGGTAGGGGATAACATCTCCTGACGAGATCCATGTAGTACAAGTCTATGAAATCACTGTGTCAGAATCAAGTATACAATTCTAGAACATACATATATACACTATTATGAATTAAAAACTATCAGAGAAATGTACTCACCTGAAGTCCTGAGCAAAGTGTGTCTCTCGATGCCCAAACTGGTGTCACACAGACCTATATATGGTATGTTGCATCAGTACAAGGTTCAAAAAAGAAAATAAGTTAAAATGATGCAATTCTAGGTCAATAAGCCATTTTTAGGTCAAATTGATTAAATCTAGGTTGCAAGAGTCTAACACTACAATACTAAGTCAATGCACTATGAAACTAAACTATACTAACTAAACTAGGATACCCAAAGACACTCAAAAAGCTGTATCCTAAGATAAGCAGGTATAATTATATGAAAATAGTAGTTTAGTTATATATTCAAGTCAATATACTCAATATTATAACAAATCAATAAAATATGATACATTGTCCTTGCACCAATACGTATCATGTCACGCCCCAGTCCCGCAGGGGGGTTGTTCGTCCTCGCTTGGTCCCTACAGAACCGATCTTCCTCGTACGGGCGTGATACCGTACAAGCCTAAAATACGCTTGCACCAGGCCAAAGCTTTGAACAAGGACAAGTAAGCTATTCAAGACTGGAGCAGCGGCACATATATTGCAGAAAAGTAAAGAACACAATGGCATATCAAAACAAGCTCTTTATTGATAATCAAGATGTATTACAAGTGGTGATTGGCCGAGGTTACAGTTCGCTCAAGCTCTCTTTATCTTGATTATAATGACACCGTTCCATACATTATGTCCCTCTATATAAAAGCATCTCAAAGCAATCTCGATACGTCTCAAGGCATCAACTCTAGATTTTTGGGTCCCTGGGATGAGGCATGGCTATCGCTTCCTCGAATGGTCCAGCACCTGAGAACAAGCAAACTGTTGGTGGGTCAGCACTTTAGAGAAAGTACTGGTGAGTCTAAAATCAACTGAACAGAAGCTACACCCCCTGAAACCCATACTAAGTAAGCATGTGGCAAAATATTAAATTACTAGTGATCTTGCTACTTTTACCTATGTTCATTTCATGTAGCTCAGGATTATAGTCAATTTACATCTTTTCAAAAATATAACTTTGATACATTTTGCATAATCAACAATAAGCATACAATCGGGACTGTGTTCTATCGTGCAGTGCGCAACACGTATCGTATACCATATTCTAACTCTTAGGAACAAAGGTTAACTCTGGTGGACTGTTCATCTCGAATCAATACAAGTGCATCAAGTGGACTATCATTTATTCAAGCAAAAGAGAAGAACTAGCTATATGATTTCGGTCCCCGAGAAACTCAGGATCAGTAGCAGTAAATCAGCTAACTAATGACTCTTTTATCTGATGTTATTAGAAGTTGTGACACATGGTTGCTTTTCACAAACAAGTAGCAATCGTGACCAAAGTTCAGATCTTCACTAATAGCCATTGCCCAACCGATGCGAATGCATGAAGCACTATCAGATAAACTCTAAGATACTATATATATACTCTCTATGTTTCTTACCCCTTGTCGATCGGTTATCCCTGTAGCAGACATACAAGTTAGCAACATTTGCATATATAAACATATGATTCTCTGTCCCTGTCCGTCTCTGCATCAAATAGTTAGGTATGCAAGAAGTCTAGCTTAGCATGCGCCATAACTATATAATGGCCCATGAGTTACCCCACTGATGGAAAAACAACACCCCCTAGATCCCGTAGGACCGGAACATCGGGGTGCTCTAACATTCCCTTCCAGACCGACCGATTCCCAGTGCCCCAAAAATCGTTCGAGAGACTATTACCTTGTGCACAAGTTATCCGAGACCAATGCACAACAAGCAATATTCTATCAAATAAACTATTATGATGCACCAAACATAAACAAACATATAACAATCTAATAGCCACACCCCCCTAGATCCCGTAGGACCGGAACATCAGGGCGGACTACTAGACTCTTCTCTTTCATTCTTTCAAGCAAAACTCATTTTTTTAAATATCTAATAGCACACCCCCTAGATCCCGTAGGACCGAAACATCAGGGCGCACTATTTGTCTCTTCTTATACAAATTAAGACTTATAGCAGTTCGATATAGCAAAATAGGCAATAAAACATATATTGGCAAGCAAGATTTTGATTTCATAACTAGTATGCAATATCTATCTCTTTCTTAACATATAACAAAGGGACTTGTTCAATCCATATCTTTTCTTTATCTTTTTTTAGCATAGCAAGGGTTCGTTCGATAGCTGTGTCAGTGTAACTAAGCATGCAATATTTTTTATACTTCTTGACTTAGCATGGCAAGTATCTATCTCTTTAGACAAGCATACAAGTTCTCTTAGTTAGGCAAGCAGATTCGTTTTAATGACAAGCTATAAGAGTTCTCTTATTAGCATGAAGATCCAAGTTCTATCATTCTTCTTATGAAACTATCTTCTAAAA
This sequence comes from Iris macrosiphon, assembly GCA_036927795.1. Lineage (NCBI taxonomy): Eukaryota > Viridiplantae > Streptophyta > Magnoliopsida > Asparagales > Iridaceae > Iris > Iris macrosiphon. The sequence continues at coordinate 144,331,141 of JAYESA010000015.1, forward strand.
TAAGCATTCAAAAACTCAGATTCATTATTAAGGCGTGCAAGAATCAGATAATGAAGCTCTGTCCACTCTCCTAGATCAATCGTCTTGGGGTTCGAACAAGAACTCTCTAAGAAGACTTAGGCTCGAGCAAGCAAAGCGATATCACTTGTACATAGTGCCTACTCGGAGTGGGGCATTACATACTTATCCACCAACAAAGAGTTTCGTCCTCGAAACTCAATGAAAAACTTACAAAATCCAGAGCAGCGATAGTCCTCATCCCTCACCATCCCCAATCAAAACTCTAGCAATCCAGAACTCAATAAAACTCTAGCCATCATAAATCATAATCACATCTCAAGCAACAAAACAAATCCAAAAAAATTTTGCCGACAAATTTGAGAATATTTATGGACTTATTGTATGGAATATTTATTACATCACAAAATTGGGCACATCTCAGAGTCGGGGGCAACAAAATGGGAAAAGAATCGAGTCGCTCTGATACCATTATGTCATGTCCCGGTCCCACCGGGGGACTGTTCGTCCTCGCTTGGTACCTACGGAACCGATCGTCCTCACACATGCGTGATACCGTGCAAGCCTAAAATGTGCTTGCACCAGGCCAAAGCTTTGAACAAGGATAAGTAAGCTATTCAAGACTGGAGCAGCGGCACATATATTGCAGAAAAGTAAAAAATACAATAGAATATCAAAACAAGCTCTTTATTGATAATCAAGATGTATTACAAGTGGCGCTTGGTCGAGGTTACAGTTCGCTCAAGCTCTCTTTCTCTCGATTATAATGACACCGTTCCATACATTATGTACCTCTATACAAAAGCATCTCAAAGCAATCTCGATACGTCTCCAGGCATCGACTCTAGATTTTTGGGTCCCTGGGATGAGGCATGGCTATCGCTTCCTCGGACGATCCAGCACTTGAGAACAAGCAAACTTTTGGTGGGTCAGCACTTTGGAGAAAGTACTTGTGAGTTTAAAATCAACTGAACAGAAGCTACACCCCCTGAAACCCATACTAAGTAATCATGTGGCAAAATATTACATTACTAGTGATCTTGCTACTTTTACCAATATTCATTTTATGTAGCTCAGGATTATAGTCAGTTTAGATCTTTTCAAAAAACATAGCTTTGAAACATTTTGCATAATCAACAATAAGCATACAATCGAGACTTTGTTCTATCGTGCAGTGCGCAGCATATATCGTGCACCATATTCTAACTCTTAGCAACAAAGGTTATTGCTAGTGGACTGTTCATCTTAAATCAATACAAGTGCATCAAGTGGACTATCATTTATTCAAGCAAAAGAGAAGAACTAGCTATATGATTTTGGTCTCCAAGAAACTCAGGATCAGTAGCGGTAAACCAGCTAACTAATGACTCTTTTATCTGATGCTATTAGCAGTTGTGACACATGGTTGCTTTTCACTAACAAGTAGCAGCCGTGACCAAGGTTCAGCTCTTCACTAATAGCCATTGTCCAACCGATGCGAATGCATGAAGCACTATCAAATAAACTCTAAGATGCACATGTTCATAAACAAGCATGCTATATATATACTCTTTATGTTTCTTATCCCTTGTCGATCGGTTATCACTGTAGCAGACATACAAGTTAGCAACATTTGCATATATAAACATATGATTCTTTTTTTTGACCGTCTCTGCATCAAACAGTTAGGTATGCAAGAAGGCTAGCCTAGCATGCGCCCTAACTATATGATGGCCCATGAGTTACCTCACTGATGGACAAACAACACCCCCGTAGATCCCGTAGAACCGAAATATCGGGGTGCTCTAACAATCCCTTCCGGACCGACCGATTCCCAGTGCCCCAGAAATTCTTCGAGAGACTATTACCTTATGCACAAGTTGTCCGAGACCAGTGCATGACAAGCAACATTCTATCAAATAAACTATTAGGATACACTAAACATGAATAAGTATATAACAATCTAATAGCCACACCCCCAGATCCCATAGGACCAGAACATCAGGGCGGACTACTAAACTCTTCTCTTTTATTCTTTCAAGCAAAACACATCTTTTTACATATCTAATAGCATACCCCCTAGATCCCGTAGGACCGGAACATCAGGGCGCACTATTTGTCTCTTCTTATACAAATTAAGACTTATAGCAGTTCGATATTGCAAAACAGGCAACGAAACATATATTGGCAAGCACGATTTTGATTTCATAACTAGCATGCAATATCTATCTCTTTCTTAACATATAACAAAGGGACTTGTTCAAGCTATTCATTTTCTTTATCTTTTCTTAGCATGGCAAGGGTTTGTTCGATAGCTGTGTCAGTGTAACTAAGCAAGCAACATTTCTTATACTTCTTGACTTAGCATGGCAAATTTCTATCTCTTTAGACAAGCATACAAGTTCTCTTAGTTAGGCAAGCAGATTCATTTCAATGACAAGCTATACGAGTTCTCTTATTAGCATATAGAGTCAGGTTCTATCATTCTTCTTATGAAACTATCTTCTAGAAGAAGCATTCAAAAACTTAGATTCATTATTAAGGCATGCAAGAATCAGAGAATGCAGTTCTGCCCACTCACTTAGATCAATCGTCTTGGGGTTTAAACGAGAACTCACCGAGAAGACTTTCGTTCGAGCAAGCAAAGCGATATCACTTGTACATAGTGCCTACGCAGAGCGGGGCACTACATACACACCTAACTCGATACCCAAAATCAATACCTTGGGTATCGACCCAATACCTTGTGGTATAACCTTGGTATCCCGAGGTAATCCAAAACTCTTAACACATAGCTAATACACATAGAACCCCCCACTACCCTATATACTAATATAGGCTAATCAATATAATATATGCATACCTACATAATTATATATAGCTAATATAACTAACTATCAATATAGATATTATAGATACCAACTACTTAACTATTCATATACTAACTATAACCATATGTACTTACTAGCATACAATACCATAAAAAAGATCATTAAATAAGCGTGACATATATACATAACGCATATAGTTAAACTATATACTAATAAGTATAGAACAACTACCTATCTACTATAAACTACCACACCAAAACCCCAACTAACTGATACCAACTAACTGCTAACCCAAACCTCAACTAACCTAGGAAACTGAAACTGAAACCTGCACTATGAACTCCCTGTAGTTGGCTGTCCATTCCTCTTTGCTGAATGCAGTAGAACTGCTACTATACAGTGTGCTCGAGCACTGCTGAGCCTTCCCTTGCTGTCCAACTGTCTGAGCCTTGTGCTCTCCTCATCCACGAGCACTGCCTCGAGCTGTAGTGACTCTTCAGAGTTGTGCCTTTGCTGATGCATAGTGCACCAGTTGATGCCTGATACAGTTACCCGACTAATACTCTGATATGGAGGCTGATACTGAGACTTGCTGACTCCTTGTTATTCAGTGCTTTGTTATAGAGTTCCAACAATTTCTCTGTAGGTACTGCTGAACTGATGAGGGCTGCACCGCAGTGCCCCTCATCCCGAGTCCCCTCTGCTGAGCAGTGAATGCTCAGTTGCTAAACTTGATACCTAAAGCACATTACATCCATCATAAGCTGACTAATCTATGATGAGGAACACATCACTGTGCCCTTATATCCTGTTGGATGCACTGGGATGTTGCATACTGATGCACCTCTGTGCAGTGATACATGGCTGCTACATACTGAACTCCCATGCACTCACACACATACAAACACAACACATAACACACATGCCACACATACACATATACCTATACAACCACTCCTCTATGTATATAAATCCAACTCTTATATATATATATATATATATATATATATATATATATATATATATATATACTACACTCTTACATATATATGTACAACACTAATACACACACACACACACACACAGATATATATATATATATATATATATATATATATATATATATATATATATATATATACATGTATGTATGTATGTATGTATAGAAATATGGGCAAAATACCAAACACGTGGAGTACCGTACCCGTATCACACTAACTCTATGATACGCTTGCGGTACGGCTCCACTACACAAACTAACGCATCCCGGAGGATACGAGCAAGTCTAATATACTAAATATGAACAATACATATAGTAATTAGATCATCTACATGTCTGTGTCATAATATGATATGCACAACTCTCCGTGTCGGAGGAAAACCCCTAAAATTAACCCATTTTGTCAAATTGACGAGATACGGCCTACACGTATCCAATTGTGGAATTGATACTAGTCAAAAACAAGTAATCATATGTCAATTTGATCTATCATACCATTTGACAAACACCAAATGTGCCAATCTTGGAATTCCTCCAAAATTGACACCAAAATGCACATAACTTCCACCGTAGGTATCCGATGAACCTAAAATCAATTCCTATGGGTAGCCTATGCATGTGGGTTAGTTTCTCAAGGTTAAATCTCAGATTTAGAGTCTAATAGAAGGGGAAAAACTAAAATGTACCTATTACGAGATGGATTCCCAATGAAAAGTCACCAAATAAAAAGTAGCTCCTCTCCTTATAGATCTTGGCCTTCTCCTTCTTGATCCTTGCTTTCTTCTTGTAGATCCTTGATGTAGAAGCCTCCAATGAAGAATAGAAAAGGAATTTGTGAAGAAATTGGTGGAGAAATGGTGATGGAATGAAGGAAATTGAAAGAGGAAAAACTAGATCTAATAGGATTGGGAATGAAATAAAATGAGGTACTCTCTCTCTCCTCCTCTAATGGTGGCCGGCCTTATCCCTCTCCCCAAGCTAGTATGAATGTCCTAATTACCCCTTGGGGCCTCTTATGAAGAAATTAATTATGGTGGGAAAGTTCTAGTCTATTAGTTTCACTAATTAATACAATCTCCTAATCCATGGGCCTATTTCATGGGCTCAATCTAAACTCATCTAAAAATGTTAGTTCATGCAACTAATTAAATAGGTTAGGTCCACTACAAAATTCTAAAATAATTATTATATCTAACAATCAATAAATAATACAACAAATAAATAATCATGCATGCATAATATTTAATACAAATAATCCTAAAATTAAAATACCCATGTCAATTACCAAACTACCCTCAAATAAAAATGTGAGGGTGACAATCCAACCCACCTTAGAAAAATTTTATACTCAAAATTAAGAAAGAAACAAACTATACTAAAGCAAACAATACAATGCAAAAAAGAATTATACCTCACGGCTCGAACAGATATGGATATCGCTCGCGCATCTTGGCCTCTCGCTCCCAGGTACTCTCTCCTGACGAGTGATGCCTCCATGCGACATATACCAAAGGAATCGTCTGGTTCCTCAGCACCTTCTCTCTCTGATCCAGAATCTTCACTGGCTGCTCTGGATAGCTAAGAGTAGGGCCCACCTCTATCTCCGAGTGATCCAATATATGACTAGGATCTGCCACGTACCGTCTCAGCTGTGACAAGTGAAACATGTTATGCACTCCTTCTAATGCAGGTGGTAATTATAGTCTGTATGCAACTGCACTGACCCTCTCAAGAATACTGAAAGGTCCGATGAATCGTCGACTAAGCTTTTCGCCTCCACCGAAGCGAATTATGCCACATGTCGGACAAATCCTCAAGAAAACCAGACTGCCAACCTAGCACAAAACACAACCTTAGCACTCTAACAAAATAAATAATCAAACACAAGCAATGCAAAACAAAAATCTATACCTCAAACTCCAAAGGTCTCCGGTGGCTATCGGTCCAATGCCGCTGCCTGTCTTGTGCCACTCGAAGTCTGTCACTGATAAGCTTTACCTTCTTAACTGTATCCACTACCACCTCTTACCCCAATAAAGCTTTGTCACCAATATCATCCCAGGAAAACGGAGTGCAACATCTCCTTCCATACAACGCCTTGAATGGTGACATCTTAATGTTGGCTTGGTAGCTGTTATTGTATGAAAACTCTACCAAGTAAAGGTGATCCTCCCAAGAACCTCCAAGATCAAAAACACAGGTGTATAGCATGTCCTCGAGAGTCTGAATAGTCCTCTCCGACTGTCCGTCAGTCTGAGGATGATATGGGGTACTGAACTTGAGCTAAGTTTCCAAGCTAGCCTGCAAACTCCTCCAGAAGTGGGACGTGAAGCGACTATCCCAATCTGAGAGTATGCTCACTGGAACACCATACAATCTGACAATCTGGCGCACATATATCTTCGTGAGTCTCTCCGTAGATGTACCCACTTTAAATGGCAGAAAGTGGGCTGATTTGGTCAACCTTTTCACAATGACCCAAATTGCATCTTTATCTCCTAGAGAACGCAGAAGTTTCGATACAAAATCCATAGTCATGTTCCCATTTCTACTCCGGAATGGGTAAAGGATGAAGCAATCCACCTGGCCTCTGTCTCTCCGCCTTTACCTGCTGGCAAACTAAGCATCTGGACCCGAAGCTAGCTACCTCTCGCTTTATGTCATACCACTATACATTCTCTCTCATGTCTCTATACATCTTGTTGGTACCTAGATGTATAGATTACTAAGAATGATAAGCCTCCTGCAGAATCTTCTCATGCAATGCTCCTCTCGGTACGCACAATTTGGTATCGTGTTGCAATGATCCATCATCTGCGACGATAAAGTCCTCTGCCAACCCGATCTGGACCTGTGCTCTGATGCTCCTCAGAGACTCATCCTCATACTGTCCGGCTCTAACCCGATCCATCAGCTCTGACTGCACCTAAAGTTCCCACATCTGTGCTGCGACTCCAGGAACTAGTACCTTAATACCCAAATTGTCAAGATCGGCCAATAAATATATGTCTCTCATCAAGCACATAGCCACGGAATACCTGCTCAAAGCATCCGTGACTACGTTGGCCTTTCCTGGATGGTACTACAAGGAAATATCAAAGTCTTTCATCAGCTCCAACCATCGCCGCTGTCTCATGTTGAGCTCTTTTTGTGTAAACACATACTTTAAGCTTTTGTGGTCTGTGAAGATCTCCACTCTCTCTCCATACAAGTAGTGTTTCCATAATTTGAGAGAAAATATAACTGCTTCCAACTCTAACTCATAGGTAGGATAGTTCTTCTCATGCGGGCATAATTGCCTGGAAGCATAGGCAATCACCTTCCCGTGCTGCTATAACACACAACCCAAACCCTTTCCTGATGCATCACTGTAAATAAAAAATTCTCCTGCTCCTGATGGCAATGTCAATATTGGAGCTGTAGTCAACCTCCTCTTCAGCTCCTCAAAAGCTGACTGACAATCCTCAATCCAGACGAATTCTATATCCTTCCTGGTTAGTCTAGTCATCTGCTCTGCAAGTCTGGAAAAGTCCTGAACAAACCTCCGGTAGTAGCCTTCCAATCCAAGGAAACTCCTGATCTCTACTACTGAACTCGGGGTAGACCACGATTCAACTGCTGAAATCTTCTTCGGGTCCACCAAGATTCCATCTCCTGTAATAACATGCCCGAGGAATTCAACCTTATCAAGGAAGAACTCACACTTTGATAACTTGCCATACAGCTTCTCCTTCCTGAGGGTCTCAAGAACTATCCTCAAGTGCTTCTCATGCTACTCTGGGATTTTTGAATATATTATAATATCATTAATGAAGACTATAACAAACTGGTCCAGGTACTGATAAAATATCTTGTTCATCAGGTTCGTGAACACTGTCGGGGCATTGGTCAACCCAAACGGCATCACCAAGAACTCGAACTGCCCATAACGAGTCCTGAAGGCTGTCTTCGGGGTGTCTTACCTCTTTACTTTTACCTGGTGGTACCCTAACCTCAAGTCTATCTTTGAGAATACCTTCGCTCCGCTCAACTGGTCAAACAAGTCATCAATCCGTGGCACAGGTATTTGTTCTTGATAGTGGGGTTACTAAGTGCCCTGTAGTCGATACACATACGTATTAAGGATTTAATTGGATGATTATCTACAGGAATATATACGAGAATAAGATTTACCAGGCGATGCTTGGTATCGTACAGGAATTCTAAGGAATAACTTGGTAAATATGCTAGATAGTGATGCGAACACCGATTGAGGATTTAATTTGGTGACCCAATTTCTGAGTGGTGTATAGATCATTTTAAAAAATATTCAACCGAATTCATAGGTCTCATATGATAGTTGGTTTGAACGAATTGAGAATGTCTTAAACAAGTGATAAGGCTTATATCGAATAGAGATTTAAGGAAATAGAAATCAATATCTTGGTCAAAAAAAACTTGTTAGAAACTTGAAGGATCGTGCGAACGATTTTAAATTAAAATAAATAGATTAAACTTGAATACAATATCGTTCGAATAGAAGTAAGCCCGAGAATGAATATTGTGGTTCGATGAAAGAGATAATAAGCGATAACAGATTTGACCTGGAGTTTGGAAGAACGATCTTAAATCTAGTTCAAAAAGATAACCTTCGAAATCAGTCCTAGCGAGAACGATTATCCTACGGGAGCGCCGACGTGGTAATTTCACGTACGGCGGGGATAATCGAACTCACGAGAACATGTTCGGTGATTATTCCAAACGAACTTGATGAATATAACGTATCAAAAGTGGATAGACTTTGTCTTGAATAATTAAAACTTAGTTGTTTGAGGAATGCTAGAAGTAGACTATAGATTATCAAACGGTAACATTGAAGTTGGATAATTTTATTAGACGAATTATAATTACGGCATGAACGGACATGACTTGATGGATTTTATATATAACTTAGATAGAGCAAAGTAAAATGATAAGGTGTCTCAATCGTTTCGATGATAACCATAATGTTCGACGTTCTTGTCTTGCGCGAGCGTAACTCTATTCTCGTATATGTGTTACACCCGGATTAGGATGATTATCCAGCGAGAGCATTGACGTGGTGATCTCACGTCCAGCAAGGATGATCGAACTTACGGGAGACCGGAGCGTGATAACTGAAGGATCGTCTTAACTTTTGGTTCGACACGATAAGAATAATTTGGAAATGCAAGTGAATCGAAAGTATTTCAGGGATAAGTTAGCCTAGAACCTAGAGTAAATCACGGTTGATGGTTTTGTGAACGGATACGTAAATCTTGTTGGACGACTTAGAGTTATAATCAAAGGTTTAGAACTGAATAATAGCTTTGTGGTCTAGACTTGGAATGGATATATGGATTCTATCAAAATATGCTTAAGGAGATAGACTATGTGAATTGATAGGCTTGTCCTACAACTTGGATATACCATGGATTTGACTGAACGAACTCGAATCCTATATAAACAAACGTGTTAACTTGTGTAGGATGATCTGTGCTCGATGTTTAGAAATCTGAGTGAAACAAGCTTGGATAGAATATCATGTACAAATGAATAATGGTTCGACCTTAGGAATTAGGACGAGCATCGTACGACAAAATTTTACGATAAATTGTGTTCTTGAACTTGTACCTATGACCTTGTGAGCTGACCTAGTAATTAGGCAGACGACCCTGTGTCGAGTGAAAGAACTTGTGTAATCGACTTTAGAATATTGCTTGAACAAGCCAAAGAACTAGGGCAGCAAGACTTAGAGTTAGACTAGAAATGGTAAGTGTGCGCTATGTTTGACCTAAATGGATGAACGCTAGTCGGTTAAATCGGATAGAACATGCTTAACGGTAGTGCAAAGATTGATTTAATTCGGATTAAAATGACTTGGAAAATTTTATTAACCCCGTCGGAAGTATCCTTGTGATTCATAAGACAAGGACCCTTGAGATTTTTGCAACTAACTTATCCGATTTCACTATCGCTAAGTTTGGTGACATGCATATGCTTGAAGGACGCTTTCAATATGTGCACGATCCAAACTCGCAATATGCTGATCTTGAATGCTAGTGCATGTGAATATGTTAGACTCGCATGGACGAGTATATTGACTTGGATAAGTTTGCCTCAGCCTTAGATCATTATTTAAGAAGGATTGTAACGGACCCCACGTTATGATATATGTTCCATGCTAAGGCGTAATAGAGACCGATTCAAAACTTGGATTGAATGATAGAGTCATTTAATGAGACTGACCTAGCATACACACGACACGGTAATAAGGAACGAGTAAAAAATTATGTTCGAATGGATCTAGTGGTACCGATCGCTATACTTGAGATAGATTCGATATAGGATAGAATGGCCTGCGCTAAGGAAGTCTCGAGGATGAGACTTTTTCTGAGTGGTGTATAATATAACGACCCATTCCGTTTAAGTGGATAGCCGATTCAAACGGCACAAGTGTAACAACTCGACCTGCTTTGCTCAGCGAGAAGACTCATTTGAGGCAAAGTATTTCCAGACTTAGCCTTTCAGGAGTTCAGACTTAGACTTTCAAAGGCTCGCTCAGAGTATCGCTCGACCGAGGCGAATCATGGCTAAGGTGGGTGACTACGATAAACTTGTCTTTGCTTAGCCAGCACACTTAAAATATGGACGATACATGCTAGTCGCTAGGTGAATTACCCCATGCATGCTAATAAAGAATACAACGCACATATCTAAGAGAATAATCCTAACTTGTATTGCATGTGTTAGAACATGAAAATAAAACTGTGCTTATAAATAGACCCTCGCATGCTACATTTGCCTTGTGCAAGTAGACTCCGCTATGCCTTGAGTAGATCGTTGTATACTCTTCATAGTGCACTGTTCACTTGTTTACACTACACGCCTTAAGAACTATGTCGCTCGATATGTCCCTGCACGACTTCACTACTCGCACTACCCCTTAGACCGTGCCAACATAAATATTTATGTTTCATATGAATGCATGCTTGCTTACATTGTAGCTAGTACTCATTGCCTCATTTCAATGCTTGTCACAAAATCTATGCCACGACCGTGTAACAATATCCATGTCATGCATTCATCTAGTTCTCCTCGAAAGACTATTTAATAGTCGTTCTGTGCAAGTATGAACCTGAAAGTATCCAGAACCGTTAGGTCACCAAGGCAGTTCCGGAACTAGGAGATTTGTACTATATCAATAATCCAAGAATCACAGCTCGTGGAGCATACTCGTTCTGAACAAGAATCATGAATCATGAATCCAAGAATCAAGAATCTAAGAATCAACATGTCATGTCATGAATCTCGTGAAATTAAAACCCTAGACTTGCATGGTCGTAAACAACTCGTGCACGAGGTAATAACATGGATTCCTTGGACTATCATCGGGGCACCGGGATCGTACCGTCCTAGGAGGAATATGGGTATTGTGTTACCAAATTGGTAGGATGCTCTCCGGTTTGGGGTGACATAATATATTCAGTGGTCGGGCCCTTGGTAGTGCATCCTACACTTGGATAACCCGGCTAACTCCATGATCTATGGTAGTCTCACCATATTTGGTCGGGATGATGGGTAACGCCCAATAACTCTTTCGCTATGCCTCATCTCCGTCCGAGACTATGCATCATCCTTTATGGCTAAGCCAGTGACATCATGTTCATATAGATAAGTCATCATCGCTTAGCGGCAATCTGCGTGCGAGTCATTGCATCGTATCCAATAATCTGAAATACATGAACGATATGAGTGTAAGATATTTATATAAATTGAACAACCTAAGCAATCTATTGAACACTTGAAGATCCATTACAACACGCCTAGATAATTTATGTAACTCGTGAACCGAGACATGACCTCGCTCATTATACTTGTGTTTGCATATGCTATTTCTCCTGGATTTTATTATATACGTGCTTGATTTAACTTGGTTTCCTTGGACAGGAAAGGACGAATGGTAAGTTGGTAAGTCTCACCGTATTTCTTTATATTGTATGGCACACTGCCACACAAGTTAGGCTTTTCATTATGCCATAAAATTGATCCTAAGGCAAGACTAGAAAGATAATTAATAGATGGTGCACGAAACCTATATAACGTGTTTGGATTTGTCGAGCGGGCAAGAAGACTCCCCATAAGTGCATTCATGAATTGATAACCCACCAGATTGCTTGCAGGGTTAGAGGGGAACCTCGTTCGGTGAGGATGCCCCCTTCATGCGTGCTAAGGTATGGAGTTCACTCTAGAGCCTTGGAGCGTTGCGTCCGGAACGAAAGTACATATACAAAATATAATATTGGAACATCGTATATGTATCATTCCATAAATGTAGCCACTTAAAACGCTTTTACTATTTCAGAGAGAGAGAGAGAGAGAGATGCTTGAGCGACTTGTAATCTCAGCCTAGCGCCTCTTGTAATACTTGTTCAATATCAATAAAGAGCTTGTTTTAATTCTATACTTATGTTATTCAATGCTTCCGCTATTGACGACTCTGTGAATTTGTTACCAATCGCCTATTTATTTCTTATTCCGCTTCACTCGGACTATTTGTGCGACTCTGTGGCTTAGTCATTTTATCGCATGTTCGGATCATGGCCTTGCACGGGTGCGGCTTACGCTCGTGCGGCATCACGACCAGATGGGAATGATCATCCTGCGGGAGCGCTAGTAGGGTGATTCGCGTCCAGCGGGGATAGCCGATTACCTGCGGGAGATTGGAGAGTGACATCAACATCCTCTGATACATAGTATGTGGGACACCAATCCTCCAGACCATCCACTAAAAATATTATCTAGTCAGGATGGAACGAGTACAAGCACTGAAAGCAGTTTTAATACATGGTAGAAGCTATAAAATAGTAAATAGTAATAAAATACATGATAAGAAAAGTAAAATAATATCATAGCATGGAAAGTAATGAGAAATGGGTAAATAAGAGCAACATGGCATCATCAACATATATGAAGTGAAATAGAGATGATCTGTAACTAACTAAGTATTTTAAAATATTAGTTTCGATATGTGATCGGCTTGGGACAATATATAAGGTCTAATAAGATTTGGCTAATCATACGTGAGGTCTATGATTAGCTATTCACAAGGTCTATAGTACCACAAGGTCTAAGAGTATGATCACATATCTAACTAACGCTTTCTCTCCCCAACCAGTATAATAGATCTAACCATGACACGTCACGACACATGAATCATAATACAAGGTCTAAATACAAGTATAATGATCAAGGTCTAATACCAGTACAATGCACAAGGTCTATATACCAATACAATGAATAAGGTCTAATATGGAAGCAACATCTCATGACTATGAATCCAAGATATACCAATCTGTGTACCATCGTGTCAGGAATCAAGTATGACATCATTAGGAACATGTATCATAGAAGCTATCAAATAAAAAAAACTATCAAAGAATGTACTTGTCAGTGGTCCTGAGATAAAAATAGCAATCAGTGTCCGTACCGGAGTCCAAGTGACCTATATATGAATTTTTATGTCAATAGGTGATTTGGAATAAAAAAAAAAGCTTAACTAACCTTATTTTAGGTTTCTAGGCTAATTCTAGGTCAATATGGTCAAACTAGATCAATACCTATTTTTGGGTTTTCTAATAGCTATTAGGTTGGCCTATAAAGTTATCTTAGCTATTAACAAGCTATTTATAGGTTTTTTAGTCATACCATATAGGTATAGGTATTCTAGGTATCATATACTATATGTATACCAATGTTGACTCATATATATAAGTATCATATAATACCTTAGCTATTTACCTAGTACCTTAACCCAATACCTAGTATCTTACCCATTACCTTGACCACTATCCAATATCTTAATATCTTTACCAATACCAAAGATACTACCCAAACTAATTATAATTCCTTAGTACCAACTAGAATACCCTCTCACGACACCCAAACTTACCCTTATCAATGATACTTGAGTATCATGATACCAATATTATCACGGTACCCAAGTATCACATTGGTACTACACTCCCTCACTTGATACCTACACTAACATACACTCATGCTCCTGATGATACATACCCTCTACCCACACACACTAGCTCACTAACACACTTACTACATTACCTTACTTTAAATACCACATTTACACATCACTATCCCTCGACACCTATACCACCATGCCTCTTATCTTGCTGACACCACTGTTGTACTGCTACTACCCTTCCTCTATTCTCCTGCAACTATTGCAGTATGCCAGAATAGCTGCTATTGTTGTTACCTTTCTCCACCTTGCTGCCACCACTTTTGAACCATATGCTCACTACCAATGCAGCAAGCCGCAAAGCAAACTGCTATTGCTTCTTGGGGTAGAACCCGATCCCCTTTCACTTTTGTGCAGGCAATAACAGATGCTCCCCCTCAAAACAGCATACTGCAGGCTAAAAATTGTTGTAATGTAAATACTGCCTGCAAGCCAGGCTTATAACTGTTGTCAGGTTGCACTTCCAAACCCCCCACACTCTTTGTTATAGGTCCAAGTCTGAAACTCCCCTTCCATCATACACATACCTCTCCAAAAGCTCACACCAAAAGACAAACACCAACACATCCTCAAACACCCATGATACTCTAGTATCAATACAACTACATTAATACACCATGATACTCCTCCCCATAACAAATACATCATGTGTCACGCCCCAGTCCCAAAATACGTAGGACTAGGAATACGTAACACGCCAGCCGTATGTATACGAACTCCAATATATGAAAACCATATACACACGTACGCTGTACATGAATATCCAATCCACAGTGGTAATATATGTCACAACAAGTCATACGCAGTTCTATATCTCATCCACAGCACCAATAATGGATAAATGGAAATCAATAACTGAATATCAAAGAAGCAGTCTCAAAATAGGAATCTCAAAGTGTGATAGTCGGGTGAAAACAAATCCACTGCAATTCGACTATAATAAACTACTAAAGAGAGAAGAGAATAAACTCTAATATAAGAATAAATGTCTCGAAAAGAATAGCAACTAAAATCTCTAAACAGCTGTAATGAATCACATGTAATCAGAAGGTAAGATCGTCTCAGACTGATAGGTAGCGTCAGGTCCAGGTCCATACTCCTGCGGGTACTCCTGCTCATCTATATCTGGAAAGGGACCAGGTCCTCAGAGGGATGTAACAAGATACAAAAAGCACATGCCAATAAAGTACTGAAAATTAACATCCATTGGGGTCGCCTAACCGTCTAAGTGAATGCAGTTAAGAACAACTTTCCCCACAAGTGAGCTATCTGGCTGAAAACTGGGATTTGGCATGGTTCTCTTTTGGAGATCCAGGGGCCCAAAGGCACGTCATCTTTTGAACGGCGGAGGCCCGCCAATGTACATAATATATATATATATGGGTTATCACCGCCCGTATCTCCAGTGGAGAATCCGGGTGCACAGAAAAAAAGTACAAAGGAGCTCAAATGCGGTACTTGTTGTTCTCCCCACCCAATGCTCTAAGCTTGTCATGTCCATGACACGATAAACCTCTAATAACCGCCAGGTCTACTAGCATGCAAAGTTTCTATTGGCAGTTATCCCTATCCGTCGCACGACCTATACGTACCAGTGGCCAGCCGAGTACGCAAGTCCGTGTCCTACATGTGACTCACACTTGTGTAAGAATAGTATCATGGCCAATGAAACATAATGCCTCATGAAGATGGGGTAGTCTCAGAAAATAGGTCCAATGCATATACATAAATAAAAACATAGTACGACGACACCGTCGTTGCACCCAAGTTTCCTTGGACGCGCAGTTTATATAGCAGTTAAAATAAATAAACTAATTAAGCAGAAAATAAATATGCATGTCTCATATGAAATGTAAATACAGTACAATGGCAAGGTATACTTGCCTGGCAAGAAATCTGTAAAGTGTACGCGCCCAAATATCAAGGATACGGAACCTGGAACTAAGGACTCCTAACAATCATCTTCGGATGCTGAAATAAACATCACCAACATTTTCGGAATGAGCAAAATAGCTAAAAAGCACATCCCTTTCGTCCAATTTGGACACAGGGGTAAAACGATAATTTCGGACAAAAGTGGAGTCCACGTGTGGCCCACTTTGCACCGAAAAGCGTGCCAAAGGTAGTAGTCTCTAAATAGGACAAACTATAGGTCAAAAAACTCTAAATGTCAATACGAACCCAACGTTATGTCCAAATGTGGATTCCGATAAGCCGAACACAATTTTATCCAAAAAGTCAACTGTGGGGCCCGCCAATTGGCAATTTGGTCAAACATCTCAGAATTGTGTGAAAATTGGGTCACAGGAACAGCATGTTACCACGAGTCCAGTGGCGCAAGTTTCGTCATAATCTGACAAGCGTGGACAAAATACGCGCGAGTTCCACAAAAGTTGTGACACGGGGTGTGTCCGCGGATACGGCCTGATTTCGGTGCGCACACGCGTCCGAATCAGTCCCCACAAATTTTTACGTGTCCGGTTACACTGCGTGCACCATTCGGTACACTTGGTACACGGCGGGACGGTCCCGTTTGGTGGGGCGCGCTCCATTTTCCAACTTTTGGAAATCTGGAAAAAGTGGGTTCGCATAGTTTTGTGACGAATTTAATTATGTCCACAGCAACTAATAATCTAGGGTTATTTAACAGAAAATAAACTATATCAAGTATTTTACACATATCAAAAAGAATCACCGAATTCGGATCTCTGTGGTGGGAGATACAAACTCGGCAACATGGGTGGTCACCGCAGTTTTCTGCGATCCCAGAATTGGTCCGCTCGTGCCAACTTGGACGCTGTTTTTCGCCTAGGGGTACACATTTTTCGAGGTTGGCTATTATACAAATATGGAAGAGCGTTAAGGGATGAGTATACCGGTGAAGACGGAACGGCGTTTGGTTGAGCGAGTCGACGGGAAACAATTTCGGAGCGAAGGTGCCTCGTGTGGGAATCTGCAGTGCGCGAGGTCGGAGTCGTCGGGATGGTTTGGACGGCTTGGCGGGGTTCCCTGGCTGCGGTGATAGCTCTAGACGAGAAGAGGGGGTCTGGATATTTTAGGTTAGGGTTTTTGAAAGATAAATATATATATATATATATATATATATATATATATATATTTAATAGGGAGAGAGAAAGGGAATAGGAGGCGTCCGCGTGCAAAAAGGGGTGAAATAGGCTTGCTGTGCTTATGCAATGGGCGGGTCTGTGGTAGCAATTGCTAAGGCTGAAGTGGGGCGGGTCTTAGCAAATTTGTTAAGTTGCTGAAGTGGTCCCTGGGAGCAATTACTAAATGATGGGAATATAGTAGTGTTATTATTATTATTATTATTATTAGGAAATTCCTATTTAATAATTCTTTTTCTTTCTTTCCTTTTCCTTTCTAAATATATATATATACATATATATTTGTGTATATATATATATTATATATATACCCATAAAAAAATTCATGGATTAGAATAATGCACACCATTAGGCTAGCAACTGCTTAAGGGGGTCTCCTACATGGAATAAATTTTGAAAAATTTCTGATGGTCCCATAAGTCCTCTAAGTGCCCGAACACCTAAAATAAAAATTATTAAAAATCTATTTCTCCTATTTAGCCCCTAATTACTACAATTTAATTAATAATTAATAAATAAAGGGTATATACGATTTTCTAGGAAGGGGGTTTTACATTCTACCCAACTTGTAAAAATTTCGTCCTCGAAATTAAAATTAAGCCATGATAGAATGCAAGGAGGGTATAAGATATAAATTAACAATGTAAATTCATACCTTGGTCTACGAATAGGTTCGGAAAACGCTTGCGCATGTCGTCCTCGCGCTCCCAAGTTGATTCTCCTGGCGCGCCATGCCTCCATGCTACGTGAACCAAGGGAATAGACTGGTTCCTCAACACTTTCTCTCGACGATCAAAGATTCCCACGGGTTGCTCTTGGTATGACAAGCTCGGCCCAATGGTGATCTCCGAATGGTCGAGGACATGACTGCTGTCTGCCACATATCGCCTGAGCTGCGACACATGGAATACGTCATGTACTCCCTCCAGTGAAGGTGGTAGAGCAAGTCGATATGCCACCTCTCCAACTCTCTCGAGCACGTCAAATGGTCCAATGTACCTTGGACTCAACTTGTCGTGCCCTCCGAATCGGATGGTGCCTCTGGTCGGTGATATCCTCAAGAAGACGTGATCGCCCTCTTTGAACTCCAAGGGACGACGATGAAGGTCTGCCCACTGCTTCTGCCTGTCTTGCGCTGCTCGCAAGTGTCCCTGAATCTTCTTGACTGTCTCTACGGTGTTGACCACCAAATCGGGTCCCAAAATCTGACGTTCTCCCACGTCACTCCATCACACAGGAGACCTACATTTTCTTCCATACAATGCTTCAAATAGAGCCATCTGAATACTTGCTTGATAGCTATTGTTGTAAGAAAATTCTACAAGATGTAGGTGGTCCTCCCATGATCCTCCGAAGTCTAACATGCAAGCCCTCAACATATCTTCCAAGGTCTAAATAGTACGCTCCGACTGCCCATCTGTCTGCGGGTGGTAAGATGTACTGAACTTCAGACGAGTACCAAGACTCTCTTGCATGCTCCTCCAAAAGTGCAATGTGAAGCACGAATCTCTGTCCGATACAATGCTGAATGGTATGCCGTGCTATCTCACGATCTGCCTCATATATAAGTCAGCTAAAGCTTCTGTAGACTGACCCACTCTAAAAGGTATAAAATGGGCTGACTTGGTGAGTCGGTCCACTATTACCCACACTGCATCTCTCCCACTTGGACTCTTGGGAAAACCCGTGACGAAGTCCATAGTGATGTGCTCCCACTTCCACTCTGGAATCGGGAGTGGTTACAATAATCCTGCTGTCCTCTGGTGCTCCGCCTTCACTTGTTGACATACCAGACATTTGGCTACAAAGTGAGCTATCTCTCTCTTCATTCCATGCCACCAAAAGTGTTGTCGTAAGTCACGATACATCTTGGTGCCTCCAGGATGAATAGAATAAATCGAACTATGAGCCTCTGCCATCAGCTCCTGTCGAATCTCTCCATTTGGAACATAAAGACGATCACCACATCGTAATGTTCCATCCTCATGAATGCACAATCCGGTCTGCTCTCCAGCCTCTGTCCTTTCCTTTAGTCTTCTGAATCTGGCATCTGTAGGCAAAGATGTCTTAATCCTCTCTACCAATGATGATTGTACTTGCAAGTTGGCTAGTGTCCCATCTGCTTCGGGTAGTATCACTTCAATATCAAGCTCTTGCAAGTCCTCCAATAGTTCCCTCTGTGCTGTCAAGAAGTAAGCTGCTGGCTTCCGGCTTAACGCGTCTGCTACCACGTTAGCCTTGTCTGGATGATAATGTAGCTCTATCTTAAAATCTTTCACCAACTCGAGCCATCGACGTTGCCTCATATTTAACTCCTTCTGTATGAAGACGTACTTGAGGCTTTTGTGGTTTGTATAGATCTCCACTCGTTCTCCATATAAGTAATGTCTCCATAGCTTCAGAGCAAATACAACGGCTGCAAGTTCCAAGTCATGAGTCGGATAATTCTTCTTATGTACTCGTAACTGCCTAGATGCATATGCAATCACCTTGCCATGCTGCATCAATACGCATCCTAAGCCTTTTTCTGATGCGTCACTGTAGATCACATAACCTCCTGATCCTGACGGAATCGTCAATACTGGTGTTGTAGTCAGTCGCTTCTTCAATTCTTCGAAGGCTGCTTGACACTCGTCAATCCATATAAATTCTTGGTCCTTACAAGTCAAACGAGTCATAGGTGCCGCTATCCTTGAGAAGTTTTCCACGAACCGTCGGTAATATCTCGCAAGTCCAAGGAAACTTCTCACCTCTGCTGCTGATTTAGGAACAGGCCATGTCTCAACTGCTGAGATCTTCTCTGGATCAACAGAAATACCATCTCCTGTAACAACATGTCCAAGAAATGAAACTCTGTCCAAGAAGAACTCACATTTGCTGAGTTTAGCATATAACTGCTCTCTCCTCAAAGTCTCTAGAACAATCCGCAGGTGCTCCTCGTGCTCCTCGTGGCTCTTCGAATATACATGTATATCATCTATGAAGACGACCACGAACTGGTCCAAGTACTGGTGGAAGACTCGATTCATCAAGTCCATGAAGATCGTTGGAGCATTGGTCAATCCAAATGGCATGACCAAAAACTCGTAGTGCCCATATCTTGTTCTGAATGCGGTCTTCGGAATATCCTGCTTCCGTACCTTCACTTGGTGATATCCCGATCTCAAATCTATCTTCGAGAATACCTTAGCTCCACTGAGTTGATTAAACAGGTCATTAATGCGTGGCAATGGATATTTGTTCTTCACTGTCACTGCATTCAAGGCTCGGTAGTCAATACACATACGCACTGACCCATCCTTCTTGGGTACAAACAACACTGGTGCTCCCCAGGGTGATGCACTCGGTCGGATGAAATCTTTCTCCTCTAGCTCTTTTAACTGTGCCTTCAGCTCGTCCATCTCCTTCTTCGCCAGTCTGTAAACATGCGATGCTATAGGTGCTGCTCCGGGTGCTAGTTCAATTAAAAACTCTACGTCTCTATCTGGGGGTAGTCCTGGCAAATCCTCTGGAAAGACGTCTAGAAATTCTGAAATAATGGGATGATAGACAACATCGTCCATTGCGAGCTGCATACCATCAAGGATTTATGTGGATCCTCGGACAAACTCAAGTTCAGGCTGGCCTGGTACCTTAAAAAGAATGCTTCCTCTAAAGCAATCGAAGAAAGCATGGTACTTGCTTAGCCAGTCCATTCCAAGCACAATATCAAAAGACGGCATAGGAAGGACTAAGAGTTGGGCATTCATCTCTCTGCCACGTATCACTATAGGGCCCGATCTACAAACTTGACTAACTGGTATAACTCCTCCTCCGGTAAGAATTCTAACACAACTAGATAATGGTGTAGAAGCAATGTTGTGTTTGGCAATAAAACTAGATGATATGAATGAGTGGGTGGCTCCCGTATCAAATAATGTCACAGCAGGAAAAGTAAAAGCAAGGGTAATACCTGCTATGACATCCACCTCATGATCTATGTCATCTACCTCCAATGCAAAAGCTCGCCCGTTCCTCTATGGTTGTCCATGTCCGGTCCTCATATACTACTCCTCCTGAGTGGGTAGCGGTGGTTCTCTCTGAAATCCTCCTACTGCTGGGGTCGAGGTGCTCCCGGTCCAGTCATCTGCTGAGCTGGCTTTGGTGCTGGAAGCGTTAATCTCTGAACTGGAGGTGGAAGTGTCTGCTGCATGTGGCAGTCTTTCGCCATGTGCTGTCCAGAGCCACATCTCCTACACTGACCCAAGCGAGTCCGATAATCTCTCGAAATATGTTCGATCCTCCCACAATAATTATATTAGGGTTTCTCCGAAATCTGGTACGGTCCGGCTCTGTGTTGCTGATGCTGCTGTGCCAAGGAATGTCTGATAGGTCCCCCCTGTTGTGTCCTGGCTGGTCCCTGCTGTATCCTTGCTGATCCTTGTTGTGTCCTCAGCTGACCTCCTTTTCCTCTGCTAATGGTTTCCTGAAATCTGGCCTCTGTCAGTAGTTCAGCATAAGAGACTCGGGACTGCGATCTTGTATAATTTTGTTGCTCCTGGGTCAGTCCTCGATGAAATCTCTTAGCCTTAGCCAAGTCATTTGGTATCAAAGCAGTGCCATATTTGCTGAGTCGACTAAACTCGGCATCATACTCGTCCACGGTTCGGTTCTCTTGCTCTAAGTGAAGAAACTGATCATACAAGGTATCCCTGACAGTGTCCGGGAAGTACTTTCCCTCAAAGCACTCCAAGAACTGCTCCCAAGTCTGGTAAGTACCCAACTAGCGCTCCATGGATTCCCACCAGTGATGAGCATTACCATCTAGAAGCGTCCGTACACCCGCCATCCATAGGTCCGTAGGTAACTGCGATGCCTCCAGTAGCTTCTGCGTATGAGTGATCCAGTTGGTAGTCTCCTCCGGGCCCTCAGTGCCCTTGTACTGCTTTGGACCCATCTGAACAAAATCCTTTACTGATCCAACCCTAGCTCGAGGTACTGGAGCTAGTGCTTGGGCTGGTACAGTAGCCTGTGCAGCCATCCTCTCCAGTGCTGCCAAAAATTCTTGCCTCTGCTCGGCTGCCTGTTGCCTCTGTTCCTGTATCATTATCTAAAAGAATTGGAACATCTGCGCTTGGCCATCTTGTGGTACTGGGACAGGTGGAAGGTTCCCAATAGGTGAAGCGGGAAGATCAGATGGAACTGGGGTGTGAGTCTGTCCATCTGGCCCCGGAAGCCTAGGAATCGTTGGGGTCCCTCCTTGAGTCTGACCATTGACTCCAGAAGTTGTGTCGCCATTGGCGGCAGTACATCCATTTTACATATCCATCTCTCTACAGTTGATGTACGAAACGATTAAAAAAAGTACATGAATCAAACAGGATACAAGTATTAAATAGGAAGGATGAATTTCAATCAAGCGTGGATGAGATCCTTATACTCTATTCCTATACCCAGGCTTGTTCGGTACAGTTACGTAACCGAGACAATATATTCTTGACCTGCATGGGCCACCACAAAAATATGTCATGCCCCAGTCCCAAAATACGTAGGACTAGGAATACCTAACACGCCAGCCGTATGTATACGAACTCCAATATATGGAAACCATATACACACGTACGCTGTACATGAATATCCAATCCACAGTGGTAATATATGTCACAATAAGTCATACGCAGTTCTATATCTCATCCACAGCACCAATAATGGATAAATGGAAATCAATAACTGAATATCAAAGAAGCAGTCTCAAAATAGGAATCTCAATGATAGTCGGGTGGAAACAAATCCACTGCAATTCGACTATAATAAACTACTAAAGAGAGAAGAGAATAAACTCTAATATAAGAATAAATATCTCGAAAAGAATAGCAACTAAAATCTCTAAACAGCTGTAATGAATCACATATAATCAGAAGGTAAGATCGTCTCAGACTGATAGGTAGCGTCAGGTCCAGGTCCATACTCCTGCGGGTACTCCTGCTCATCTATATCTGAAAAGGGACCAGGTCCTCAGAGGGACGTAACAAGATATAAAAAGAACATGCCAATAAAGTACTGAAAATCAACATCCATTGGGGTCGCCTAACCGTCTAAGTGAATGCAGTTAAGAACAACTTTTCCTACAAGTGAGCTATCTGGCTGAAAATTGGGATTTGGCATGGTTCTCTTTTGGAGATCCAGGGGCCCAAAGGCACGTCGTCTTTTGAACGGCGGAGGCCCGCCAATGTACATAATATATATATGGGTCATCACCGCCCGTATCTCCAGTGGAGAATCCGGGTGCACAGAAGAAAAGTGCAAAGGAGCTCAAATGCGGTACTTGTTGTTCTCTCCACCCAATGCTCTAAGCATGTCATATCCATGACACGATAAACCTCTAATAACCGCCAGGTCTACTAGCATGCAAAGTTTCTATTGGCAGTTATCCCTATCCGTAGCACGACCTATACGTACCAGTGGCCAACCGAGTATGCAAGTCCGTGTCCTACATGTGACTCACACTCGTGTAAGAATAGTGTCATGGCCAATGAAACATAATGTCTCATGAAGATGGGGTAGTCTCAGAAAATAGGTCCAATGCATATACATAAATAAAAATATAGTACGACGACACCGTCGTTGCACCCAAGTTTCCTTGGACGCGCAGTTTATATAGCAGTTAAAATAAATGAACTAATTAAGCAGAAAATAAACATGCATGCCTCATATGGAATGTAAATATAGTACAATGGCAAGGTATACTTGCCTGGCAAGAAATCTGTAAAGTGTACGCGCCCAAATGTCAAGGACACAGAACCTGGAACTAAGGACTCCGAACAAACGTCTCCGGATGCTGAAATAAACATCACTAACGTTTTCGGAATGAGCAAAATAGCTAAAAAGTATATCTCTTTCGTCCAATTTGGACACAGGGGCAAAACGGTAATTTTGGGCAAAAGTGGAGTCCACGTGTGGCCCACTTTGTACCGAAAAGTGTGCCAAAGATAGTAGTCTCTAAATGGGACAAACTATAGGTCAAACAACTCTAAATGTCAATACGAACCCAACGTTATGTCCAAATGTGGATTCCGATGAGCCGAACACAATTTTGTCCAAAAAGTCAACTGTGGGGCCCGCCAATTGGCGATTTGATCAACCGTCTCAGAATTGCGTAAAAATTGGGTCACAGGACCAGCGTGTTACCACGAGTCTAGTGGCGCAAGTTTCGTCGTAATCTGACAAGCGTGCACAAAATACGCACGAGTTCCACAAAAGTTACGACACGGGGTGTGTCCGCGGATACGGCCTGATTCCGGCGTGCACACGCGTCCGAATCAGTCCCCCAGAATTTTTACGTGTCCGGTTACGCTGCATGCACCATTCGGTACACTTGATACACGGCGGGACGGTCCCGTTTGGTGGGCGCGCTCCATTTTCCAACTTTTGAAAATTTGGAAAAAATGGGTTCGCATAGTTTTGTGACGAATTTAATTATGTCCACAGCAGCTAATAATCTAGGGTTATTTAACAGAAAATAAACTAGGTCAAGTATTGTACATATATCAAAAAGAATCACCGAATTCGGATCTCTGTGGTGGGAGATACGAACTCGGCAACATGGGTGGTCACCGCAGTTTTCTGCGATCCCAGAATTGGTCCGCTCGCGCCAACTTGGACGCTGTTTTTCGCCTAGGGGTACACGTTTTTCGAGTTCGGCTATTATACAAATATGGGATAGGGTTAAGGAGTGAGTATACCGGTGAAGACGGAACGGCGTTTGGTTGAGCGAGTCGACGAAAAACAATTCCGGAGCGAAGGTGCCTCGCATGGGAATCTGCAGTGCGCGAGGTCGGAGTCGTCGGGATGGTTTGGACGGCTTGGCGGGGTTCCCTGGCTGCGGTGACGGCTCTAGATGAGAAGAGCGGGTCTGGATATATATATATATATATATATATATATATATATAATAGGGAGAGAGAAAGGGAATAGGAGGCGTCCGCGTGCAAAAAGGGGTAAAATAGGCTTGCTGTGCTTATGCAATGGGCGGGTCTGTGGTAGCAATTGCTAAGGCTGAAGTGGGGCGGGTCTTAGCAAATTTGCTAAGTTGCTGAAGTGGTCCCTGGGAGCAATTACTAAAGGATGGGAATATAGTAGTGTTATTATTATTATTATTATTATTATTATTATTATTATTAGGAAATTCCTATTTAATAATTCTTTTTCTTTCTTTCCTTTTCCTTTCTAAATATATATATATATATATATACATATATATATATATATATATATATATATATATATATATATATATATATATATATTTGTGTATATATATATATTATATATATACCCATAAGAAAATTCATGGATTAGAATAATGCACACCATTAGGCTGGCAACTGCTTAAGGGGGTCTCCTACATGGAATAAATTCCGAAAAATTTCTGATGGTCCCATAAGTCCTCTAAGTGCCCGAACACCTAAAATAAAAATTATTAAAAATTTATTTCTCCTATTTAGCCCCTAATTACTACAATTTAATTAATAATTAATAAATAAAGGGTATATACGATTTTCTAGGAAGGGGGTTTTATATCATGATACTAGACACCAAAACCAATTAGAACATAAAATATATATAATATGACATAAAAATAGCTAGAACAAATAGATCTAAAGAAATATAGAGTAATTGACACAAAGAGTCTCCAAAACATACAAATTACCAAATCTACCTATATGTATCACGTCGTATCATGATACAAACACTAAGTATCCAATTGTGGATACTAGGACACAAGCACAAACCAAAATAGACACCAAAATAGATACTAAATTCCTCATGGAAACAATATAAAAATACTTGTTGGTCACAAATTCATAATTTTACCAAATGGCCTATAAAAACATATGGATCTACTAGGAAAAGGATCTCTATCACCTAATTCATCACCTGTAAGGTTGGATCTAACTATTGGTAGGTTCCTATAGGTTCAATTTGGGTTTCTAACAGAGAAATTGGTAGAAAAATAGAATTTATGTATTAAGAGTTGTATCCCAATGAAGATCACCAAATTGGAAACAATGAGGGTGAATTGGACACGATCCTCATATCTTGGCTCCTCACCAATGCTCCTTCTTGTGCTCCAATGCTCTAGGCCTCCATGAAAATAAAAATGAGTAAAAGTTGAATTGGTTGGGAGTTGGAATTGAAAGTGACTTAGGGAAAAAGAAGTAATTGGGGGGAAAATAAAGTGGGAAACTCTTCCAAAGGGGCCGGCCACTACATGGGTGGTTGTGGGTTGATTTAATTACAAGTTTGCTCCTCATTTTCCTAATTTGAATTCTATATCTAGTAAGAATGAAATCTTTTGATTATGAAGGAAATCTAATTAGTTATGGGTGGGTATCTAACTAACTAATAGGAAATATTCTATCTATGACAACTAGGTAATAATTAATTATAACTAATCACTTAATTAATAATAACTATATAATTAGCAACCAAAAAGGGAAATAAAAAAATACCCATAATCCTAATTTTAGGTAGTTACAAGTCTACCCCCCTTAAAAATAACTTTGTCATCAAAATTAAAAGACAGAACAAGGACAACAACAAAAAGATACCTCATGTCTCAAAAAGATAAGGGTATCGCTCGCGCATCTCATCTTCCCTCTCCCAAGTAGATTCACCCGGAGAGTGATACCTCCACGCGACACAAACCAAGATAATCGTCTAGTTACGCAGTACCTTCTCCATGCGATCTAGAATCTCCACCGACTGCTCCGGATAACTGAGACTCGGTTCTACCTTAATCTTTAAGTGGTCCAATACATGGCTGGGTTTGCTACGTACCATCTTAGCTGGGACATATGGAACACGTTATGCACACCCTCCAATGTAGATAGTAAGTCTAGTCGGTAGACCACAGCACAGACCTTCTCAAGAATGTTGAAAGGTTCGATGAACCTTGGACTAAGCTTCCCGCCTCTACCGAAATAAATCATGTCCCGTGTCAGAGAAATCCTTAGGAACACCAAATCGCCAACATAGAACCAAAAATAAGCTTAACACATAATCTATAAGGACAAACAATCACAAAATATAAGAAAAATCTATACCTCAAACTCTAATGGTCTTCGATGGCTATCGACCCAATACCTATGTCTATCTTGCGCCACAAAAACCTCTCTCTGATCTGCTTTACCTTCTCCGCAAACTCAACTACCATCTCAGGCCCCAACAAAGCTCTCTCACCTACACCGTCCCAAGGTAATGGAGTACAAAATCTCCAACCCTAAGGTGCCTCAAAAGGTGATATCTCTATACTCACCTGGTAGCTGTTGTTATATGCAAACTCTACCAAATGAAGATGATCCTCCCACGAGCCCCCAAAATCTAATACATAGGTACGGAGCATATCCTCAAGTGTCTGAATAGTCTTCTCTGACTGTCCATCCGTCTGAGAGTGGTAAGTGGTACTAAACTTGAGTTGAGTACCCAAGATAGCCTGCAAACTCCTCCAGAAATGGGATATAAATTTGATATCCCGATCCGAGACTATACTCACTGGAACTCCATGCAACCTGATGATCTGCCTCACATACAATTCAGCAAAAGTTGGTCAACCTATCAACGATGACCCAAATCGCGTCTTTCCCTCCTAGAGAATATGGAAGTCCAAAAATAAAATCCATATTGATATGTTCCCATTTCTACTCCAAAATCGGTAATGGCTGAAGAAACTCTCCTAGCCTCTGCCTCTCTGTCTTCACCTGCTAACATACAAAGCATCTGGAAACAAAGTATGACACTTCTCTCTTCGTGCCATACCACCACACGTGCTCTCTCGGATTCTTATATATCTTGTTGGCTCTAGGATGCATAAAATACTAAGAATGATAGGCTTCCAACAAAACCTCCTTCCTCATATCACCACTCAGCACACACAACCTAGCTCTATGCCACAATGAACCATCCTCTGCAATGGTAAAATCATCTAGCAATATTGCCTGTACATGAGCTCTGAACTCCTCAGACTAACATCCTGATACTGTATCTCCTTGATCGTGTCCATCATCTCAGACTGAATTAGCAAGCTCATTATCTGCATATCAACCCCAGGAACTATAATCTCAATGCCCAAACTCTCCAAATCTGCTAACAAATTTTGGTATGTCATCAAATACATAGCTACTGGATACTTGCTCAAGGCATCAGCAACTACGTTGGCCTTTCTTAGATGATACTGTAAGGAAATATCAAAGTCCTTCATCAGTTTTATCTATCTGCGTTGCCTTATATTCAACTCCTTTTGTGTGAAAACATACTTCAAGCTCTTGTGGTAAGTGAATATCTCCATACGCTCTCCGTACAAATAATGTTTCCATAACTTTAAAGCAAAGATTACCGCTGCCAACTCTAAATCATGGGTGGGATAATTCTTTTCATGTGGCTGTAAATTTCTGGTAGCATACGCCACCACCTTCTTGTTATGCTCTAGAACAAATCCCAACCCTTTCCCTGAAGCATCATTGAAATAGCAAATCCACTTGATCCCGATGGCAACGTCAAAACAGGAGTTGTATTCAACCTCTTCTTTATCTCATCAAACACAGCCTGGCAATCATCAGTCCACACAAACTTTATGTCCTTCCTGGTGAGTCTGGTCATCGTCTCTGCAATCCGGGAAAAAAATTCACAAACTTTCTGTAATATCCTGCCAATCCCAAGAAACTTCTGATCTTTGCAGCTGAACTCGGAGTAGCCCAAGACTCTACCGGTGTAATCTTCTTCGGATCCACCAAAATACTATCTCCAGTCACAACATGACCAAGAAACTCCACCTTGTCTAAGAAAAATTCGTATTTCGAGAGTTTCCCATAGACCTTCTCCTTCCTAAGAGTCTCCAATACAATCATCAAATGCTCATCATGCTCCTCTGGCGTCTTCGATTATATGAGTATATCATCAATGAACACCACCACGAACTTATCAAGGTACTGGTGGAACACCTTGTTCATCAAATTCATGAATAACGTCGGACCATTAGTCAACCCAAAGGGCACAACCATAAACTTATATTGGCCATAACGAGTCAAAATGCAGTCTTCGAAATGTCTACCTTCTTCACCTTCACTTGATGGTAGCCTGACCTCAAATCTATCTTGAAAAATACCTTTACACTACTCAACTGATCGAAAAGATTATCAATTTATTCTTGATAGTAAGATTATTCAAAGTCCTATAATCAATATACATCTGTATCGACCCATCCTTCTTTGGTACAAACAATACCGGAGCTCCCCAAGGCGATGAACTTGATCTGATAAACACCTTGTCCTGCAACTCATCCACTTACTTCTTCAGCTCTGCCAACTAACTATTATCGATTTGTAGACATGTTGTGGCACTAGATCTTCTCCTGGCACCAAGTCGATAAAGAATTCACTATCTCTTTCCGGTGGCAAACCCGACAACTCCTTCCGAAACACAACTAAAAACTCTTCTATAATAGAATAAGGTAATTCATTCTCCTCTACCAAGGCTCCAAAAATAATCCTCTTATTATGCCCTGTTGCTCCTCTAGAAAACTCAAACTCTGGCTCTCATAGGGAACAAAACAACACTCAACCTCCGCGGCAATCTATATTAGCAAAGTGCATACTCAACCAATCTATCCCGGGGATAATATTGTAACTCGGGAATGGTATTACGAGTAAGCTAGCACCCAAATCTCAGCCTCCCAAGGTAACTCTTCGTCCCTTTCAAATATCAGACAAAAAACTCTATCCTAGTCAGTGATGCTTGCAACTCCTACTCAAGGGTAGAAAATAAGATATTATTCAAGAAGGACAACAATTGTCAAATATAGCAAAGTATTCAGAATGAACAAGATTAGCAAATTTAAATTAGATTGAAATTCTTAGTTGTGATTAAGTATTCTCTCATTCTAATATCTCGTAATAGTACTCTAAGCATCGCACTAGTTGCAAAGCTTGACCTGCATGAGCCACCATAAAAATGTGTCATAATTCGCACCCGAATATTCAGACATGAGTACGTAGGTACTTCCAGCCTACGTCGCAGTATCGGAGGTAGAACATTGTCTAGTCTATCAAAATATCTATAATCATAATCCATGCAATAATATATCAACTCCCTAAGAAGGACAATAATATATAACAATCGTAATACTCAATCACAAGACCTAATAGAAAGGTAAAGCATAATATGATATAAAGAGAAAGAAATCTAAAATCACAAGTCAAGACAACAATGAATAAGTCTAAAATTCCAATATAACATCCAAGTGTCTCAAATAGTCTCTGGAGACAAATCCGGTATCAAATAGTAAGGTATACTAGCTACTAACTAACTAAGAAGTCTTGGGCTGGGTCTCTCCCATAACTACTCCAACCTCCTCCTGAGCAATAGGGTCAATCTCAACACCCTCAATATCCTGATGTCCATAGTATGTGGGACACCAATCCTCTAGAAAATCTTCTAAAAATATTATCCAGTCAGGATAAAACAAGTACAACCACTGAAAAGAGTTTCAATAAATGGTAGAAGCTATAAAACAGTAAATAGTAATAAAATATATGATAAGAAAACTAAAATGATATCATAGCATGGAAAGTAATGAGAAATAAGTAAATAAGAGCAACATGGCATCATCAACATATATGAAGTGAAATAGCGAAGATCTGTAACAAACTAAGTATTTTGAAATACTAATTTCGATATGTGATCGGCTTGGGACAATATACAAGGTCTAATAAGATTCGGTTAATCATACGTGAGGTGTATGATTAGCTATTCACAAGGTCTATACTACCACAAGGTCTAAGGGTATGATCGCATATCTAACTAGAACTTTTCCTCTAAGACTAGTATAATGGATCCAACCATGACACGTCATGACACATGAATCACAATACAAGGTCTAAATATCAGCACAATGATCAAGGTCTAATACCAGTACAATGCACATGGTCTATATACCAGTACAATGAACAAGGTCTAATATGGAAGCAACATCTCATGACTATGAATCCAAGATATACCAATATGTGTACCATCATGTCAGGAATCAAGTATGATATCACTAGGAATATGTATCATAGTAACTATCAAGTAAAAAAAACTATCAGAGAATGTACTTGCATTTGGTCCTGAGCTAAAAATACCAATCAGTGTCAGTACCTAAGTCCAAGTGACCTATATGTGAATTTTCATGTCAATAGGTGATTTAAAATCAAAAATAAGCTTAACTACCTTATTTTATGTTTCTAGGCCAATTCTAGGTCAATAGGGTCAAACTAGGTCAATAGTTATTTTTGGGGTTTTTAATACCTATTTGGTTGGCTTATGAAGTTATCTTAGCTATTACCAAGATATTTCTAGGTTTTCTAGCCATACCCTATAGGTATAGGTATTCTAGGTATCATATACTATATATATACCTATCTAGACTCATATATATAAGTATTATATAATACCTTAGCTATTTACCTAGTACCTTAACCCAATATCTAGTACCTTAACCATTAATTACCTTGACCACTACCCAATATCTTAATATCTTAACCAATACCTAAGATACTACCCAATCTAATTATAATTACTTGGTACCAACTAGGATACCCTCTCACAACACTCAAACTTTTCCTTCTCAATGATACTTGAGTATCATGAAACCAATATCATCTTGGTACCCAAGTATCACATTGGTACCTCATACCCTCACTTGATACCTACACTGATATACATTCATGCTCCTGATGATACATACCCCTCTACCCACCCACACTAGCTCACTACCACACTCACTACACTACCTTACTTCAAACACCATACTTACACATCACTACCTCTCGACACCTACACCATCATGCTCCTTATCTTGCTGACCCCACTGATGTGCTGCTACTACCCTTCCTCCTTGCTAATGTAGATGTTGTAGTGTGCCAGAACAGCAGCTACAGTTGTTGTTGTTGCTACCTTTCTCTACCTTGCTGCCACCACTGCTAAACCATATGCTTACTGCCAATGCAGCAAGCTGCAAAGCCTACTGCTATTGTTGCCTGGGGTAGAACCAAGCCCTTTTCACTACTGTGCATGCAATCACAGATGATCCCCCCCCCCCCTCAAATTAGTATACTGCAGGCTAACAGTTATTGCATGGCAAATACTGCTTGCAAGCCAGGCTTGCAACTACTACCAGGTTGCACTTCCAAATCCCCCATAGTCCTCAAGTTTGAAACTCCCCTTCCCTTATGCACACACCTCTCCAAAAGCTCACACCAAAAGACACAAACACCAACACATCCTCAAATACTCATTATACTCTAGTATCAACACAACTACACTAATACACCATGATACTCCTCACCACAACAAATACATCATGATACCACACATCAAAACTAATTGGAACACCCAATATATATAATATGACATGAAAATACCTAGAACAAATGGATCTAAAGCAATATAGAGTAATTGACACACAGACACTCCAAAATATACAAATTATCAAATCTACCTATACGTATCATGTCATATCATGATACGAACACTAAGTATCCAATTGTGTACACTAGGACACAAGCACAAACCAAAATAGACATCAAATTTCTCATGGAAACAACACATGAATACTTGATGGTCACTAATTCGTAATTCCACCAAATAGCCTAAACAAATACATGAATCTACTAGGAAAATATCTCTACCACCTAATTCACCACCAATGAGGTTGGATCTAACTATTGGTAGGTTTCTATATGTTTAATTTAGATTTCTAACATATAAATTGGTATGAAAAGAGAATTTACCTATTGGAAGTTGTATCCCAATGACGCTCCACCAAATTGGACACAATGAGGGTGAATTGGACATGATCCTCCTAGCTTGGCTCCTCTCCAATGCTCCTCCTTGTGCTCCAATGCTCTAGGCCTCCATGGAAATGAAATGAGTGAAAATTGAGTGGTTGGGAGTGGAAATTGGTTGGAATTGGAAGTGCCTTGGAGAAGAAGAAACTTGGGGAAGAAAAAGTAATTGGTGGAAAAATGAAGTGGAAAACTCTTCCAAAGGGGCCGGCCACTACATGGGTGGTTGTGGGTTGATTTAATTACAAGTTTGCCCCTCCTCTTTCTAATTTGAATTCTAGATCTAATATGAATGAAATCATTTGATTGTGGAGGGAATTTAATTAGTTATTGGAGAGAATCTAACTAAATAATAAAAAATATTCTATCCATGACAACTAGGTACTAATTAATTCTAACTAACCACTTAATTAAGCATAACTATATGATTAATAACCAAAAAGAAAAATGACAAAAATATACCTAGTCCTAATTTTAGGTGGTTACACAGCAGTATACTATGAGAACAAAAAATTTCACATAAAAGTTGCTAGAAATTTTGGTCTAATTTTAGTATACTGCCAGTATACTGTTGTGAGTAAATTTTGTCGATGAATAGCTTCTGAAAAATTGAAGCAAACATATTATTGGTCGCAGTGTACTCCAAACCCATATTTGGCTCAAGAACCGCTTTACATGCCTCCAAATTGACTTCAAATTGATATCGTTTTTTGCTAATGAACTTCTTGAACTTTTTCAAGACATAGATGGCACTCGTCGCACTCAAATCTGTTCTCAATATAGAAAGGGAATCCCACCCATCACTAACAAAAGACTTTCAGAGATTGATTAGAGGATTATTGTTCTTTTCTACTCTATTCCATACTGATGTATGTAACTCCTTACAGCAAAGTGTATCTTAGCTCTTTATTTAGACTCTTTAATCTGGAAGAAATTTGAGAGTACTTTTTGGTTGTATGAGCTTAAACTAACAAATAATAGAATAATATTTGGAATACATAGAAGGTTAACTTCATATCTATAATTGGTCATAAAAAAATTCTAAACCTATTAATTATATTTCTTATACAACCACATTTTGATAGAAGAAGTCTTGGACAACCATGATGACCACTTTTGGAGACATTGATCTTGATTGGGAGGAAAATATCATCTAATTTAGTCCCAATGGCTGAAAAATCAAATTATCTGCATCCAGGCAAAGATGCATCAATCATTTCCCAACCTGCTGTGAGAATTATAGGACATCAATCATTTCCCCAACCTGTTGTGAGAAATGGAAATTATAGGACATGAGTGTTGTGTGGAGTAACATCTCATGATGTATTCCCCAGGCAAAAGCATGCCAAACCAGAGTGGAAAGATATATATATATATATAACTGTCATAACTTGGGGAAACTATATTATTTCAAACTAAAGAAAAAATTAATCTCTGACAGTGTCATGTGGTTGTGAGCATAAGTGCATCCTCTCCAAGCACCACAAGACTTTGGTAAGATTGCCAACCGTGCTGTCATGGGGACTTCAATGCCTTTTGTGCTCCTCCCCTCACATGTGATGCTGCCTGGCCTTCTCTTGGAATGAAGCAACTTATAATTTATTGTTGCTAAACAAGTCCTCTTTTTTTTCCTCTGTCCCTCCCATGTCTTGAGCAAGGAAAGGCCAAGTTTGGGATGGTGTTTGTGTCCCACATGCAAAGCATTTTTCTTTTCATGAGAACTCTTACCAACCAGATATGATCAATTAAAGTATTGTTTCGTATCTATCATCAGGGGCGGTCCTTGGGTGGACTAGAACCCACCCCAATAAGAAAAAAAAAAATTCTTTTTTTTCACAAAAATATATTTTTTGAATTTTTTCTATATAGATTAATTTATTTTTAGTCCACCCAAATTTATGGTAGCCTATTCTAATTTTAATTTCTAGATCTGTTCCTATCTATCATGTAATTACTTAATTAGTATTTTGTATACAAAGATTCAAGCAGAAACCATTTCTATCAAGTAAATTCAAACCTCTCACATAAACACATTGGAATGCACATACGAACAGGAAAGATACTAGCATGTTAAATAACTACCATATCCAATAGCAATCTAGGAAAAGAAAACTATATATATATATATATATATATATATATATATATATATATATATATATATATATATATATATTAAATTCATGTACGTTGTATGTAAAGAATTGTGTTGCATGTATCAAACGTATAAAAAAATGATATTATTAAAAAAAATTAGATAAAAATAAAAATTATATTAGAATATTTTAAATATGATTTGAATATATTTGAATTATAATTTGTTATAAATATATTTTAAATTTTGGATATGTGTTTAATTAGGTAATATCTTGTAGGTAATTTAAATATAATTTAAATTTTGAATATATTTTATGATGAGTTATATCTTCATGTAGTTTTTATTTTTATTTTTTTAACTACTTGAGAACCCACGTCGTAGTTAATTTATTTTTAAAAATTTTATATTACTAGTTGATGATATATACATATGATTTAGACGGCTCATTTTTTAGCCGTATTATATATATATATATATATATATATATATATATATATATATATATATACACACACGTCCGGAATGGCTAGGTGTTGCCACGGTCCCGGACGGACCCATAAGGTTATTTATAGTTCCTTCTACAATACAAGCATGTATCATCGATACATCTCATATAATTGTATTGTAAAATTGTAAAAGTACAAGAAAATTCGACTAATTTGAACCATTGTACTAACAATTAATGGTTCAGAGTATCGATACACACTTGTATTTAAAAAAATTCATATATATATATATATATATATATATATATATATATATGGGAGCAGATCCGGAGTCCAGCGGGAGCCCCGTTACTTCCGACCGTTGGATCGCGGGAGTCCCACGTGTGGCCCCCACGCAGATCTCCCGATCCGATGGTGCATGGGAACGGAGCTTCGGCTGGGCTCCGGAAGCATATCATAGTGAACATATTTGTGTAACATAGGGGAAATGGATGAAGAAATATACAGGGGGTGCCATTTCTTTTCTGAGAACTTGTAGATATATTCATTCAACTACACTGGAGAATTATATTATTAATCATGCAATAGTAGGCAGATTGTTTTGCTTGGAGACAGTTTTCAACTAGCCCATGGAATAATGGCCAACTAGCTGGAGGTTGCAGAGGCTTACAAGTGGGTGGAGATGCTCGTCTCATGGCCCCAGATTAAGCAACAATAGCATGTTCAAGATTATTAAGTAGGCTTACTTTCAGCTTTGTTGCATATCTTAGGAGTACAGTTCCTATCACTCAGGTGACAGTAAATAAATATACTAAATGTACTCCAAAATCCAAATCATGGCATACTTAAAAATGTGTTTTGAGAAATCGAGAGTGAAAAGGAGGGCAACATATGGAGGCAAAGCATCTAATGAAGTAGCAGCGAGGGAGGTCAAGAGAAACAAACACAGTAATGAAGTTGAGAATATGTAGAAAGAACTAGAAATCAATGAAATTGAGAATTTCCCAACTGTGGACAATTTGTACAAAAAAAAAGCTGAATTCCCAAAGGAGGGAATTTGCTCTTCAAATGACTTCACCTGTTAATATCGGTAGGAAAAGAAAAAAGGAGAAACAAGCAGTATAACCCAAGAACCACAGACAATAAGTTCCGAATTTAACTCCTTCAACCGAGCTTTCAATCAGCATCTGTCGGAAGGAAATGTCATGGATCTTTGTTAGCAAAGAAAGATGCCAGCGACCATTCGTCTTTATGATTCAAAACTATCCGATGGCCCATTCTCTACTGCTTCTGCTTTGTTATCAAAATCTACGGAACCTGAGCTCTCCTTTAGGGACTCGATATCAATGCTTGCTGTGTGGGTTCTCCTGTTCCTCCGGTCCTATTGAAAAAAAAAAAGGAAAGAAAAAAAAATGTCACCTAATTTTCAATGCAAGATAATTATCAATATGATGGTATGAGTTGAAGGCTTCTACGACCTCACGGAAAGGAACATCCTCCGCTTCAAGCATTCTTACAACTTGACCCATCTTTGGCCTCTTCTCCGAGACAGGATCTACGCATCTGAGCGCAACTAGAAGAGCTCGTTTCAGAGCCCGAGTCGTTGGTCTAGCCTGCATATCAGGATCCACTACTTCCTCAACTCTCCTGCTCCCGACCATCGACTTTAGCCACTCCACTAGATTGACCTGGGGAAAGGAGCAGCAGCAGCGCATTGTTTCTGTAATTCTAACATACCAAACAAATCTCTCTAAACAGAGCAAGCATCAGAACACACACCGTAACTGACAATACCAAGAAAACCACGCATCATTAAGAGAAAAAAATTATTTGGACAGTAAAGAACTCTAGTGGTGACGATATCCCTTTACTAATTAATATGACAAACTTCCATGATGCATTTTATATGTTGATTTTTATAGCAAAGCTCTACACGACCTGATAGTTTGGCAAAAAAATACTTCAAAGAGTTACAATTTACTAAAGAAAAATCCATTTCGCTAAAACATGTATAATAATAACATTTCCAGTTTCATTCCAAATTCAATTGAGTAAATAGACATACTTACGCCAATCTGAAAAAAAAAATACAAGGACTACAAAATGTATATATATGAGAAAGTAATTTCTAAATTGGATGCCTTTTAAATGGACTATTATTCAGAAAATTATACCTCATTCTCAGGGCGACCATAATCTACGGGATCACGGCCAGTCACAGATTCTAAAAGCAGTACACCAAAACTGTATACATCACTCTTCTCATTCAACAGCCCAGTATTTGCATATTCAGGAGCGACATACCTGAAATAGACTATTTAAATTAAGTAGCTCTTTGAGGAAGAACAAAAAACAAAAGAAAAATGACTAGGCAGGCAGAATAATATTAGATTTGAAAGGAGGCTTTACCCAAATGTTCCCATTACTCTGGTTGCAACATGGCTCTTCCCTGATCCCAAGAGCTTGGCCAACCCAAAATCTGATACTTTTCCATTAAATTCGTCATCAATTAATATATTGCTTGATTTTATGTCTCGGTGCACAACTTTTGGTTCTATCGCTTCGTGCAAGTAAGCAAGCCTGCATCCATGGATTTAATTACTGATTTGCTAAATTAATGGTATAAAAAGTGGATAACTTAATGAATTATTGAAGCTTCAAAACTTACGCCTTTGCAGTGCCTAGGATGATTTTCATGCGTGACTCCCAGGTAAGAACACCATGTTGACGCATAGCTCCGTGAAGCCATTGCTCTAAGTTTCCATTGTTGACATATTCATACACGAGCATCCTAACAACAAATTTACATGTGAGATTAGGAAGGTGATGAGAAAAGATTCGCATTATCTGTATCGGAATCGGTTTCACACCCGTCCTATGAGTATCGATTTCGACAGTTTCGGGAGTTTCAAATCGGAGTATCGGATTTTTCATTTCAGAAAGCCAAAATGATAAAAAGTTAAAAACTTATTTTAAGAAGCTAGAAAAATATTTGATATATTTAGACAATTTTATATATCTAGTTTTAAATAGAATAATATTCTACTTAAAATAGACATAATTTTAAATAGAATATAATTTTTATTTGCATGTCTTTAGGCATAATGCAACAACAATAAATAGTTTTAAATTGGATAATATTAATACGGATGAATGTTGTGAATTTATAGACATACAACTTCGACAAACTTCAACAAAAGGTAATGGCTATAATTCATATATAAGGAATCTTATCGACTTATTGTAACATTGTCAACCTTAGTACAATTGAACCATTGTGTTCATACTATTTTTTTCATTCGCTATATTGTTCGTTTTATTTTATTTTTTGGGGGGGAGGGGGGAAGAGACCCCCAACGTCGGTGTCGTTCATTATAAGTAGCGGTCGGTATCGAATCGAGACATGACAAAACCAATACATATTAGCCGTATCGTATTGATATCGGCCGATAATGCAAACTATGGAAAAGACCAGTCAAATTTTAAAGCTACATCTTATGATAAATATGTGTAAGCATTCAAGAAATAGCATGATTTAATTTTCATACCTTCTGCAATTCAGGTTTAATAATTCAAGCCACATAGAAAAGAATGTGATACTATAAAACTACAATAATGCTATGTTTACTACCAAATGCTTACAACCTACTTACAACCCTCTCACCCCCCTGCTATGTGGGCCATCCCCGGCCCCACCTCTCCCCCAATGAACGACCGCCACATGGCGTTCCGGTCACGTGGCGACCACCCGGGCAGCCACCGGGTCCCACCTCTCCCCCATCCTCCAATGGGCGGCCGCCACGTGGTGGTTGTAAGAGGGTTGTAGGCATTTGGTTGTAGTCATAGCAGAGATATGGCTACCAAGTAACTTATTAAATTTTTAAGGTACTCTTTTATTGTCAAAGGAGAATCAAATAGCAATTTCAAAGATTTAGTGCTTCAGTTGATCTTGTATATTCCAACTTTTTTCAACTTTGTGCATGACCACAACAAAAGGGACCTTGTTGTTGTTGCATGACCACCATAAAAAGACGTTGTGCACGACCTACATTTGTTCTTGCTTTCTTTCAGAAAGTAACAACAGAAATAGACGTTTATACAGTTTTTGTTTCCTTTCCTTTATTCCTTGCAGCTAAACTAGTAACGTATTCACTTCCAATTGACAGCATTCGTTAGTTTTCTTTTCCATGTAATGTGACCCTGTGATGGAATATCTACTATAGTATTAGACCATCAGTAAACAATTTTCCAGTTACTTTGAGATGCTTCAAGGTGTTACATTCTGGAAGTCACTTCAGCTTTGTCCAGCACTCGTCTAGCAAAGTGGATTTTGGAAACACAATCTGGTCATCTGATTCATTCTTCTGCACCATTGCAGCATGCTTTTAAAACTAAAGAAAATTTGATGGTGTTGGTAAAAAATGTTTTAGTTTTAAATTCAGCACAAGGCATACATCGTCTTTGTGTGGAATCAATGTTTGTGCTGTTATTTTTAAATTCAGCACAAGACATAATTCGTCTTTGTGTGGAATCAATGTTTGTGCTGTTAGTGAATTCCCCTTTAAGCTGCTTTGATGTAGTGTAATCAACTCCTATTAGTTGAGCTAGTTCTGTCCACTAGAAATTAGTGGTTTCTTTAATACAACTAGGTTAAGTTGGGTAAAAAGGTGGTGCATTATTGTTGTTCATTGGCTTATAACGCATCGAAGAATTTTATGTTGTTCTATGAACTACTGACTACTACTAACAACACCTTTTCATGAATCATGATCAAATCAGAGCAGTATAAAAACTTGAATAATGTAAAAAGAAGTCTTCACCTATGAATTCCTTCTACACAATATCCCAGCAGCCGCACCAGATTCTTGTGACGGACATGACCAATAGCTTCAACTTCCACTCTAAATTCTTTCTCTGCTTGTCCCCTGATGCAATCAAACCAAATTCAAGTAGCTGACCTGCTGAAGCAAAAGTTTGACTAACCTAGCAATATGTATACCAAGGGGAATCTTACATGTTATTGAGAAGCTTTTTGACTGCAACCTCAGTGCCATTGATCAATCGTCCCCGATAAACAACTCCATAGCCTCCCTCACCAATGATGTTCTCCTTGGAGAAGCGGTTAGTGGCATACTCGAGATCCCTGAGAGTAAACCAATGACCCCACCCCAAGTGAGAAAACTCAGGAAGACCAACCAAAGGTGATGCAGACACTAGTACACGTGGAGATAATGCTCTCCTGGTGGCTCCTGAGCTACCGTCATCTCCAGAACATGAACTCCCACCCCTTTCAACTTGGTAAACTGAGCTACAGTGGCTTAAGTTATCAGCATCACTTGATTTGCTCATAGCAAGGTGTGCCAGTGTCTGTTGAGAATCTTTGTCTCGAAACTTATCGTGCGATGAAAAGGTAGGCCCTTCACGCTCGTGGAAACTCTGAGCTAAGGTGTGTCCGGCAACCCTGTCAACTGTGATCTCCTTGGAGATATCAGGGATTTGAGAATGCGGGAATTTGCCATTATAGGTTCTCCTCGTCTTCCTCCGAGAGGTGACCCATATAGATAAGATCGAGAGAAACAACACTATCAATGCACATACGCCGATGCCTATCAGGACATAAATCCTAAGGCCCAACACTGGTGTTTTCTGGGACAATTCAGCATCCAGAGAACCTCCGGATGACATGTTCTCTTCTGGATTATAAAGAGAAAAGTAGGATGATCAGTTTGATTACATTTAAAACCTTACACTTATGTCAATCCTAATTGAGTGTTGTGAAATAGTAATTCGATGAATCCACAATAGTAAAAGATAAAAATTGAAGACTGCCTTAGAATTGAATCATGATAAAACGAAGGACATCAGTGCAGTTTGTCTCTAACTAATGCCAAACCTTCAAAGTTGAAAAACTTTCTATTTGGGAAGGGTATGATAATTTGCTCTTGTCGATAAATTTTGAAAAAATTAAAGTAAACTTTTCAATTTGTGCTCTACTAAAAATTAACTTTGCGAAGCTATAAGCTTTCGGTACTTCAATTTATATCTCAAAAGCATCAAAAGTTCCCAAATTGAGCTACACAATAACATAGTCGCAAAGAAAAATCAATGGTTTGCTTCCTGCCAAAAAGAGTAAAATTGAGCTACAAAATAACTTCTAGTATCGATGATTAGTGCTCCTAATGCAAGAAAACTAACAATTACTCAAAAAATCTTTTTTCCCTTCAAAAAAGGAAAAGAAAAAAAAACATTTGCTATCTATGTTCCCCTCCACTTCACAACTAAATTATTAAAGAATGGATGCCCCCAAGATCCCCATGGAATTAATCCTTCTAGTCCTATTACAAATGTAACTGAAAAATAAATAAATAAACAGAGAAGAATGCTGTTGCCATCTCCAACAGTACATTATACCAGATTCACAACCATTCCACAAACAAGTCATGGAGAGTAACAAACTATAGCCACAATCTCAACAAATCTAAAGCAATGTTCACGTAAAATGCCATTACTACCCAACAAAGATTAAAACTTTATTCTCAAAAAAGAAGAAAGATTGAAACTTTGGGGGAGAAAAAATAAATTTTCAAATCCAACTCCAACTCCTCTCTCTCTCTGTCTCTCATCGCCATCTAGCAAATCTTTAAAGAGTATGGTCACAGTAAACTGCCATAACCATCCAACAAAGATTGAAAATTTGGCCTCTCCCATTCGTTCAACGTCTAAATTAAAAAAATGCAAGATAGAAAAAAAAAAAAAAAAGTACCTCCTTTGTGATTGAATCTCCTCACTCCAAGCAACACATCACCTCTTCATGAAGAAAATGCTAGTAAAACTGAAAAAAGAAAGAGTTGAGGAAAGGAAAGGAAGGGTCTTTCTTTCTTTCTTTCTCTCTTTCTTTATTTATCCTTTCCTTCCTTCAACGCAAGAGGCCTTGGGA
Source organism: Iris macrosiphon (assembly GCA_036927795.1). Classification (NCBI taxonomy): domain Eukaryota; kingdom Viridiplantae; phylum Streptophyta; class Magnoliopsida; order Asparagales; family Iridaceae; genus Iris; species Iris macrosiphon. The sequence continues at coordinate 144,373,471 of JAYESA010000015.1, forward strand.
GAAGATAAAAAAATGCTTTGGTGGGTTCCTCTCCCTCTCTTTTATGAGAGGGACCATTGAAGAAAGAAGAAGGAAGAAGAAGAAGCAGCAGCAGCAGCAGCAGGTTTGGTTTTAACAATGGAGGAACGAACAGGAAAGAAAGCTAGAGACGAATGAATGAATGAATGAATGGAGAGTCAGAACGCAAATGAACAGAGGACTCCCAAACATTACTTGCTGGCATTTGGAATTTGGACCAACAAAAAAATATTCAAAAATAATAACAATAACAATCAGAAAAAATAATAATAATAATAATTTGAGTTGCGTCTTACTTTATTTATCACTAGTATATACGCACGTGCGTTGTACGTATTTCATATTATTTGAAAAAAAATAATAGTTTATTAAAAGAGCAAACGACAATTTCTTAATTTTATTATAGGTGAAAATATAATAGGTAAGAGCATGAAAGTTGGAAGAAATTAAATGACGGGAATAGTAAATGTTTCTCTTATCTCTTGGGCTCATGTGCCTACTTTGCATGCATGTCTTATTAACTTTTGTTTTATTCTCCAAATTACCTACTTTGCATGCATGCATATCTTTGTTTTATTAACTATCATTCCCCAAGTTGTCTCATGCATACATACATATATTTAATATGTATTTAATTACTTTTTTAATTACTTTGAAGTGTATTTTTGGAACGAAAAACTTTCACGGTGAAGCCTTGTTTTGGCATTATATAGTAGAATAGATAATTCAAATTGCATCATTACCATAATGTACGATACTTTTTACTTTTGACGGAAATCATCCACGACTGACGGTCAACGTCTTTAACCGAACTTTTTTGACTAAAATATCCTTCACTGTTTTCTCCTTTTCCTGTACGTCTCGGGGGGGAGGGAGGGGAGGGGTTGCACGACGGCTTTCTCCCCCCGCCTTCCCTCCTCTTTCACCAGGAGGGCTAGCGCGGGGGCCGACGGGGACTCACACGGCACTACGGAGGGGGCTCCCGCATGCGCTCTCCATCGCTGTCGCTAGTTAACCGGAGAAAGAGGAGAGGAGGAGAGGGGAGCATGGGTATTTTGGTTGAAAAATTTTGGTTAAACGCGTTGACCGTCGGTCAGTGACAATTTCTGTTAAAAATGATAGAGTTCGTACATTATGGTAAAGTACTGAGGGTCAACTTAAATATAGATAAATAATGTAGAATACGACTTAAATTTTAAATAAATAAAATAATAATAATGTAGACATTAGTTTTACAAAATTGGAAACAACAAAAAGTAATTAATTATTATAATAAATTGTAGAGGGACCATGAGGAAGAGAAATGATGTCAAGCCACAGGAGAGTGGGGAGGAGCACACAACTACAACAAATCTAGCCTCTTGGTTGGGAAACCTCTTTGCATTTACCACCATGTCCCTAGATACAGCAACGGCTATTTCTGGCATACTGTTTCCTTAGTACGTGTGTGGACAGTGACAGAGAGGTGACAGGTCATGTACATAATACCTATTTGCCATCTTTGGATAGAGTTTGTAATCTATAAATTCAGTTTGGTACATGTGGAAATCTAGAGAAATATATCTAAGGTATTAAAATATGTGATTAACTTATTATAGTTTCACTGAACACAATTGGTTTTTGTGGCCAGTGAAAAAAGGTATAATTTTTTTGACTGGACGAATATTTCGGAATCAAACCGCGAAAAAGATATGAAAGCAATGGACCCAAATAATATACAATGCAGCGTGCGTAAAGTTCCGTGTGTATCACCGGACATCTCAAAAAAAAAAAATATTTTTAGTTTCTGGGCTAAATTACAACTCGATAGTCCCAACTATTCAAAAAATTTAACTTGATATACTCAACTTTTATAGATATCAACTTGATACCCTAAAATAAAAAAATATATATAAATAAAACTACTCTCTCATTCTCTCTCTCTCTCTCTCCTCTCTCTCTCTACCGAATGCACCCCCCCCCCCCTCCGGTCGTGCCTCCAACCCCGCCCCCCACTCTCTTCAGCGGCGACGGCAGCAACAGCTTGCGGCGGAGAAAGAGGATGAGGGGGGCAGGGGCGCCGCGAAGAGGGGGGGGGGAGCGTAGGGGTGGTGAAGCTGGGGGTTGCGAGAGCAGGGACAGACTGCGGGACCGAAGGTAGTGCAGCCGGTGGGGGGTGGAGGAGAGAGAGGGAATAGTTTCGTGCTTTTTTTAATATTAGGATATCAAATTGATACCTATAAAAGTTGAAAATATCATATTATAATTTAGTCTAGTTTCAATATAATGCTATAAAAAATTTGGTTCATGATCATCTAGTTAATAGGAAGGGCTAAAATTAATATTTAGACCCTGGATTTTGTATTAGTTTAGAGTTTAAGCTCCGACATGTTAATTGAAAATTTTGGATCATAGATTTTTTTTTCCGTTATATCCAGAATATGCGTACAACTACCAACATAAACTGGAAAGGAGAATATAATAGAAAAAAAAAATTCATGGTCCAAACTTTCTAACTGTACATGTCGGAACTTAAATTCTAAGCTGATATAAAATCCAGAATCTAAACGATAATTAGCCCTAATAAAAATTAGATCTTATATTTTTTAGGAGTTATTCTATGCAGGATTAGCAAGGGTTGTCCTGGCCCAGGATAGGCTGAAAGACGGTCAAAGATCTAAAGATTAAAGGGACACCAACATGATTGTAGCTAAAATAGAATTAGTATGTACTATGAAAAATTCTTAACACACAATATATGTGTAGTTAGTGGTTATCATGTTAGACTTGTATATTAGAGATCCTTAGTTCAATTCTTGATGACAATAATATTTTATAAATTTACTTTTAAATTAAAAAAAAAAATTATATCACATAGGAGGGTCCATTTTAGAAGTTCCTCTCGGATCACATAAGCTCACAGATGGCCTCTTGGATTAGTGTTGCTCATCGAACTCGAATGGCTCTTGTGGTTACCGATGAGAGGTATAAGACTACGGCTGGGTGGCAGAAGGTTAGTGGATCGAGCCACGAGAGCATATTATTCCTTCAATTTATAAATAATGAAAGTTGGGAGACAGTGGACCCAAAGATATATAATACAGCGTGCACAAAAGTCTCCAACGTTCACGTCGGATTCCGTGAGTTATTTCTACAAGTTAAAAAAAAAAAAAAATAGTGTTGCTCCAGTTGAAAGCTAACTTCTAAAAATAACAAAGTTTTTTTTTTTTTTTTTTTTTTACGGTTTGATTAGAAATCGTCCTACTAAACAATTCCAGTCTCGATCTAACCGAACCATTGATTGGTTAAATATCACTATGCTATTTGAGAGAAAATGAAGAATTTGGCTCCGGAGGATTGAGATTATAAAATCCATGTACTTACTTTATTACTGTATCGTCACAGTGCAGTAGCAGTAATGTTACGAAAGTACTGCAATATTAAAATGAATAAATATTAAAAATAAGAGGGGTTCTGTCATCTTTGTCCGTTGGAGTACGGAATACGGAGGGAATCCGAGGGATGAGTTGGTTTGACCGTGCACAGTTTTGCTACAACATTTTTTTTTGGACCTACATGGAAATTATGGACGGTTAAAAAGGAAGGGTTTTTTTTTTCCCATGGTTCAAAGGATGAAAAAGTAGGAAAAAAAAAAATTTAGTAGAATATTTTTTTTACCAAAGGAAAGGAAAAGATTTTTTTTTTTTCTTTTTGTATTTGGTAGGAAAAAAGAAAAAGAGAAGAGAACCATTTTTTTTTTATCTGACATGGAAAAAAAATAGAAGAAAATAATAAAAATATATAAAAATTATCAATTCTATCATCATCTAAAAATATTTATTTACCATTAAACTTCATGAATAATTTTAAATCATACAATTCATATGGGGTATAATTGTTAATTGATATAAGCATCCATTTTTTTCAAATTTTTTTTCACTTTTTCTCCCACTTTTGAAATGATTGAATTTATTAGGTCATGAGGAAAAATTAATCCCTTCATTTTTTCTTCATTCATTCTACTTTTTCTTTCATACCAAACAAGAGAATAAATTCTTTCCTCCACTTTTTCATTCCTTCCTCCCACTTTTCTTTCCTACCAAACATACCCAGTTTGACTACTTTCTTTCATTTGGCAATTATATCGAAACTTTTATTATTAAACTAAATTATGTATTGTTGTAATTAATTTGTACAAAAATTTAAGTTAAAATATTAAAGTTATAAGAAATTGCACAAGAAAAAGAAATTTTGTAAGAATTAGTGAGAAGGAATCGAAACGTCCTTAGTAAAGACGTTTTAGCTAATTCCCTCACCTCCTACGTGAACAACAATTTAAAAAAAAAAATTTAGAGAGAGAGAGAGATACCTCATTATGAAGGACGTATAATGTAATAGAATCACTCTTGTTCTTTTTAAAAATTACTTATTAAGTGGTTCGCTATATTTTTAAAATAAAATAAAATATAAAAATATCCTTACTAAGAGCATTTTTGGGTCTGTCTGTGTCACATCCCAGAACCAGAATACTGGAGAGCGAGAGCAGACAAAGACATCTACGTATACCACAGTACTCTATACCCCAAGATACGGTCATGGCTGTCTAGACATGTGAGGGTTTACTCTACAATCCATCAGGCAATCCTGGATCAAGAATCCTAGGTGTCTCAGTCTCAAGCAAGCAACAAGTTTACAAGATGTATGATCATCAACATATAATAGTAAGGCATCCAAAACTATACATACCCAAATGATCATGAAACTAGTTACAAAAGTGAAGAACTAGCAAAGTACAATGTTACATGATCAGCTCTAGCTATAGTCTAGAATATGCTTTACATGTAGGCCCGCAGGCTAGAACGTCAAGTCCCAAAATACAAGCTAAACACGTGCTCAGTAGCTAAACACCTCAAAAAAATAATTATACAATATAAAGTGGGTGATGAAAGAGGAACCTACTCATTGTCCTGGGTGCTCCTGGTGTTCATCATCTTGAGGCGGGAATGACGGAAGATCCTGCGGTCCTGCTCTGATATCTGGTAATACAAAACCAGTGGGGTTAGACCCCAAAACAACAAGTACCATAAGAGAGCCAAACATATGAACTAAAATCAACATGCAAAAAATCTATAAGAATAGCATGTAAAGTGACAGTTAAACAGTTCTGGAGTATTTAAACAAGGACATCTGAAATCAGAATTCCGGTTACCAATTTCGGATCAGCTGCTAATTTAAATCAGGACATGACTAGACTAGATTGGTAATCAAGCAATCACGGCTAATCATGTCCTACGGCTTATTTTTATTAGCTAACTAGAGTTATCACAGTCCTAGTTATGGATACATATGAATACATGCAGTTTGAGATTCCTTACAACCACAGCCCTGCAGACTATCTGGGTTATCTAGACGAACGGGTACATAGTACAGGTTTATCAGGTATAATTATTTTCTTATATTTTCTTGTAGTACAACACTCGTTAGTGTGCTGGAAGTGCGCCCCTCACGACGGAGAGCTCCAAATCCATCATGTGTCATTAGGATATCGGGATTGCATATAACCAGAAAATCTCTCTAGATGCTATCTAGATTATTATTCTAGTTATTAGCCTGGACAATTATTAAGGATTCTCGACCGTGGTGTTCAGGAATCTGCCTTAGATATGATGCAATATAGGACAGTATCTTGACGAGTACAATCAAAATCAACCATGGAGATAACGGGACATGCAATACAGGTGCTACTAATAGCCTTGATCAGGACAGTATATAAATTCTCGAGTCAGGAGTGCGCTAGGTCAAGCCACTATCAGGATTATCAGTACAAGATCAGGATTATCGGTATCTAAAATATTAGTACATGATCATGATTATCAGTACAATATCAAGATTATAGTACATGATCAGGATTATCGGTACAGGATCATGATTATCAGTACAATATCAGGATTGTCAGTTCTATGTCAAGATTTATGAGTTCATTTATAGTGTATAATCACTAGATCATGTCAGAAAATCAAGATCAATATCAAGAATATCATATTCAGGAAATAACCAGGATTAACTAAATTAACGGGACCAGAGAATCATCAAGAGTTAAGCATATTAAAGAGAATACTGGCATACAGGCGCATAAATCATCAATTCAGGGTTGACGCATAAAATCAGGCAATAAAATAACATTCGCACACAATGGGCCAAAAACTACTATTGGCGCACAAATGGCCAGAAAGAGTATTGGTGCACAAATGACAAAAATAGTTTTGGCGCACAAATCACTAATCCGGGCAGTTCTAGCGCACTTTGATACAAAAGTACTCCGAGCAAAAGGTGGTGCACAAATCATACTAAAGCGCACTTATAGGACCTTGGCGCACAATAATAGAAGTGCGTGAGCCAGGAGCTTGGCGCATAAATCTATTATTGACGCACAAATAAAAGTACCCAAGCTATGAACTTGACATACTTTCATCAAGTATGCCAGTAGTGAGGTTTGGCGCACAAACAAGCATAGGGAGGTCTATTAAAAGACAAAACATAAGTTGCAAGGCATGGCAGAGCATTCGAGACAACCCTGCAGTCGAGAACATAATTATCGAGAATGGTCAGAAGTTATTGCTTAGTTATTAAGTAATTACGAAGGGTTACAAAGTACGTCATCTCTGAAGAATGCCATATAGTGCGCCACACAGCAAAGTGTGCTATTCTCCAGAAGCGATAAAGTGCGCCGGTAAGAAAAGTTCACCAAAGTGCGCCAACTCTGCAATATCTGCAAAGTGCGCCAACTTGACTATTTAAGAAGTGCGTACATTCTTGATGACTTGCAGACCCATTCAAAAGTGTGCCAAGTAGGATTGGCATACTTTTGAAGAAATTATTATAGTACAAAATGTACGTAGGAGTAGAGAAGTGCGCCCATATTACTAAACATATCTTGGCGCACTTTCTAAGAAATTTGTGAAATACACACAAGTGTGCTTACTGGAACTTCGCTATATGCGACAAGGGTTCTCTGCGTACTTTTTGTATGCATTCTCAGGCTAACTTTGCATTCTCCGACTTGCTGTTCTCGGGCTCCATGAGCAATCCAATTCAAGAAAAATAAAATCATCAATGAGACAAGTTCTAAGTGTTATCCAAAAATAAAATCGATCAAGTGATTAAAACAAGCTATACTATGAATCAAAGCAAGATCCATAGTTGTTCCTTCAGTTGACAAGATATACTTGCCTACGGTCAAGTTCTAGCCTAATACCAACACTACCAAGGTCACCCACGGCCAAGGCCAAGCTCGACTGCTGCTCTCTACTAGGAAAGAAATAAATGAGTAAAGAGAAATGAAAGAAAATAAAAGTGGAGTAAGAGAATGTAATTTCTTATATAGGAAGAGCTAGGATTGCAAGCCATTAGATCATAATCCATGCCCCTCACCCGGGTTCATCACAGCCACACACCAAAAAAATCAAGGGACCAACGGTCCAAAGAATACAACTAAGGAAAACTTACAAAAATAATCTAAACAATGCATGAATGACATAAAGCATAATGCAAGCAATTAAATAATAAACGAACTATACATATATAATACGCATATATCGGGTACGTATACTAGATCAGTGAGACGAGTCTCACAGTCTGTTACCAAAATGTACTTAATATAGACTTTTTAAGTTTTTTTAAAAAACTTCCTTAATAAGGGTTTTTTTTTGCATGAAAAACTCTCTTACTAAGGGAGATTTTGCATGAAAAACTCCCTTACTAAGAGAGTTTTTTCATGCTGTGAATACATCCTTACTATGGGCGCTTATTTTTTATTTTATTGCAAATATGCCCTTAGTAAGAAGGTTTTTTTTATTGACCGGATAAAAATGCTCTTAATAATTGCATTTTTCATTCTAATTTAAAATTAACTATAACGCCATTAATGTGGGTGTTTGGTTTCTTTGATTAAAATTTTGGCAAAATTCTTTCTCCTTATGCAATTTGTGTAACTTAATTTTTCTTGGTGAAAATTTCTATTAATTTGTAATATATTCTTTTTGTACCTAAATTTAACTATATTTATGTGGAAAACTTAGAAAAGTGGCCCTTGCTTATACAAACTTAAGATGCATAATCAAAAATTATGCCACGGATTCCGTGAGCTAACATATAGGTCTTATTACATATTGTCTTCTAGTGCTCATAGTTATTTTGGTAAGATGTTTGGCACTGACATATATGGTCAATTTCAAGTGACAATCTAGACTAAAAACTTTTTATGGAAGAAGGATTGGATGATAACAATGATTATTATTTTTTACATTTATTCTAGTTGATGATGATGCTTTCTTACCATCATAATCCTAAAAAAGCTTCTTAGATCATATTACAATATTCCCTCTTATTAAGATGGTGGTGATTCCTTATTCTAGTTGTTTTCTTGCTTTCATGTGTACATGATCAGTAAAAGGAACAAAAAAGCTCTCTGAGTGCCACTCCAACGTTCAAGTTAGATCAATATTTAGGTGGGTACACAAATCGACAGAATTTTAGGGTGGAAGAAGTGTGTTGTTTAGACAACAAAGAGGAGTATATATAGCATGTTAAGAGATAACCCTAAATCTTTACTTTCTTTCCAAGTTTATTATTTAGAAAGATTGACGGAATAAAAATAAAATCTCCTACAAATATTCATTATAATCTCTTTGTGATCTTATTTAATTAGCGTTTGTTATTTGTTCGGATATGGGTCAAAAATGGATTTGAGCCCATGAAGAAGTTTATCATTCCCGGGCTTAGGCCTCCGGCCTTGGCTTATATGTCACCAGAAGCTCTCAAGTCTAGTCCAAGTCGAGAAGCGGGTTTGGGTGATGACTTTGTAATAATGAAAATATGTTCAACATATATGGGCAGGAGATTGGTTGTAGATCTTAACAACCCACTTAAAGACTCTTAATTTGATTACATGAGCCTCGTTGTCTTCAACCGTGAGAGGCTTTAACCCTCAAAAAATTGAGGCTCCTTTTCAACTGGACATGACTTAATTCGTATCATGAGACATAAGTTTAGCTGAACCAAGGCATAGAGTTTTATTTTAATTATGCCGAGAATCTTCCACCCTTAATTAGGAATAGTTCAAGCAATTGATCCCCAAATAAAGTGAACTATATTTGGGTTATCCATATGTTAAGGGCCTTCCATAAGTCACACTAAATAACTTAGATGGAGTGGTTCTTTCGATGTTTGTAGATTTGATGGGGGATTGGTATCACAACTCGCTCTCAACTTTGGGATATGAGTATATGGCCAAGCCTAGTCTATGCTACAACATCGATGGTAGTACGTTGTCCCGGTCTCATGTGCTCTCAAAATCCACATAAAGTAAACCTATCACAATTTGACTATTTTCTAACTCAATTCACAATATTCATTATAGTCTAAGACATGATATAGATAAACAAAGAATTTAACATAAGGCTACAAGTTCCATCAATTATAAGAGGGCCAAATCACATGAACAAACCTGTTAAATAATTAATAAATGAATTTAATATTCTAAAGAAACTAACTTATCTATATAACCTACGACAAGATTGATCTCCAAAAGTGGCAACATCTCCTTCATGACAACCATGGTGTATATGTTAGCCCTTGTCTAAAGCTAAAAAATGGTTACTTTGTCAGGATTTTAGAAAGTACACAAGACCAATATGTAGTAACTCACTCTGGGTGGCGTACTATGTGATAGACTTGTGGCTAGTTTGACTCAGTCAGAATTGAGCATTAGAAAAAGTACTTTTCGGCATCTAATCGATCTGGATGAATGCATTGAGAACCTTTCCAATTCATGGATCGACTTTTGTTAAAATAAATCTTAAATTCAGTGGATTGTGTCTTGATGAATGAACTATATATATATATATATATATATATATAAGATCATCTTCTCAATACATTTTTATTGTATTTTTTTTGGACATTTATGTTGCTTGGTTTTGATAAATATGCTTTTATGCTAATTTTTGCATTTATTTCCTGAGAATTCTAAGAGGGAAATGATAGAAGAAGGATACTGATTCGATGTTGGCGTCATTGAAAAAGCATGCATAACTGATATTTGATCATTGTGAAGTTATTTTCCTTCTCTAAGAAAATTCTCTACTCTGTGGGTGGTTATGATCCTTCTTTTATACTCCTTCATACCTTAACAAGTTAAGAAATCCTTGTATCCTTGCAAAGTCCTTAGATCGATGATGCTTGGTAGAATATAACTGATAAATGAAGGTCATAATGTATGTTGTTCTCCTAAGAGTACAATATTGAATGACTGTAACTGTTGAGTGCAGCTATGCACGAGATTTTATAGTAAGAGCTTCGTATGAGAAGCAGACAATTGTGGTTCAGTACTACAAAACTATTGGAAAAGGTGCAGTGCCCAGAACTATTAGTTATGGCATAATGTCATAAAATGTTTGGGACCAATTGGTTGTCAATCAAAAACAGACTAGAGAGAATGAACGGATGTATAAGTATATATTTATATTACTTATTTTAGTTTTGTGTAACATATATGATTTATAGTTAAATTGTTCACACATTTGTATGGTCATGGAGAACTTGTGCACAAGGTTTGACTTTCCTTGAAATGGTATCCGGGATATTGGAACCGAATTGACCTAGGAGAAATTATGTTGAACGTGCTTCAAGCAAGAGGTATTGTGGAACCTTCGGTGGGCTTGCAATCCGGACTGTAAAGTGCATCGTAATACCACGTAATAGTCTTTTTTGGTATAGGTTTCACCAATGACCTTATATAGACAGCTGCATGCTAATATATGTCTTCTGTAGGGGCGATAAGTATTCATCTATATTTTATGCAAGGACAGAGATATCGATTATGGTAAGAAATTACTGATAAGTGCTATGATTACATGTTTCATGTTTTACTTTGCACTATCGATATGATTGGTCAAATCAATCCTAGTTTCTAAATAACAAGATCACTATATAAATTGCATACTTTACATGATTATAGTTCTGGTTTAGACGAGTGGGTCACTCCTACTCACCAGTGTACGATAATATACTGACCCTATCCCCACAGGTGTCGAGAACAATGCGAGTGCATAAAGCTAGTTAAAGTCTTGGAAAAACGGCTATAAGCTCTTTCTATTTTGAAGTATTTTGAAGCTGGATCATTTTGAAGGCATCTTAGATCCAATATATACATGGACGTAATGTATGTGACGATAAGTATATATTATTTTATGGCAGCTTGTTAGTTTTATGTTATTTCATGAATGTAGTCGAGATGATATTTCAAATGTATTCAAATAATGTATTTCGCTACAAGTTATTAATAAAAAATATTTTTTTCTATATTGTATGTTTAATTTCTACTATAATATGATTTTAACTTGTGTTCAAAAAAATTATAACCGATGCACGTTCTTGCCTTGTATAAGTACAATTTAAACTTGTATAATCCGGTGGCGACTAAGCAATTCGACGAAATCGAAAGATGGCATAATGGTATCAGAGCACGATTTACTTCTTCGGTGTCACGATCCGCACCCGGATGATCAGACACGAGTACGTGGGTACGTCCAGCCTACCCTGCAGCATCGGTGGTAGTATACTGTCTAGGTCAACAATACTATCTATCCATCTCAGACAATAAAATATATATATTCTGTCAATGATATCTCAACTCCAAAAGGAAGACAAGATGATGATAATGTTGTAATAACACTCAATCACAATAATCTATAAGGAAGAGAATGGCACGATAAGATATAAAGCAATCGCAAAGACACAATCTAGAATAGCTACAAAATATCTCCAAGTCTAAGAGTCTAGCAATAACAATATAAAGTCTAGGAGTAATAATAATACATCTCAAAGTCTAGACGCTTGAGACAAATCCAGTACCAAATGCTAAGTAATATAATTAATATATCTGATGACACCGGCTAGACCTCCCGGTAATCACTTATGAGCGACAGAGCCCATGGTTGCTACTCCCTCCCGCGGTCCGTAATACGTAGGACACCAGTTCTCTAAGTAATAGTCTGAAAAATATATCTGGTCAGGATAAAACGAGTATAACCCAATAATTGTTCCAATTAATTGACAAAGCCTATAAAACAGTAAATAGTGATGTAATACTTGATGAACAGATAATAAAGAAGCATGGTACAAAATAGAGTAAGCGAATAAATAAGAAAGCAATGAAAAGCAAGAAGGAAGAACATATAAGTATGTAAAGACAGAAAGATATGTGAAACTAGTAAACCTGTTAATGTAAATATGCAACCAGCAGGTATAGAGTAACTAAGAAAAGACTGTATCTAAACTAGTTTTTTGAAATACCAAGTTGACATGTGAACGACTAGGGGATATGTCCGGCAAACCACATGTGTCGTGTGTGGCTGCTATTATTCCAATCAAACCATGGAATAAAAATATAATGTTCATACATCTCCTAGGTATTTTTTGTCCGACTAGTACTCATGGATCCAGGTCCCGACACGAAGAATCTCAATAATACAAATTAGACCATTAGGCCCAAAAATATATTAGTCCAGTAATGCATTAGTTCAGAAAAGTTAATAGGCCTGAAACCACGTATCTCAAGACAATAAATTCATGCAATACCAATTTGTGTATCTAGCGTGTCAGGAATCAGGTAAAGCAATACTATAAAATATGAATTATAGTAAATACTAAATATAAAAACTATCAGAGAATGTACTCGCCTCTGGTCCAGAGCAATAAGTATCAAACAGTGTCCATCTCGGTGTCTCAAGATATAAAATATCAAGTTAAAACAATATTTTGGAATCATAAACATGTTATACTAACTTGAAACTAGATCTCTAAGTCAACACTAGGTCTAACTAGGTCTAACTAAATCAAACTAGGTCAAATTTGGTAAAACTAGGTCAAATTTGCTCAAACTAGGTCAAATTTAGGTTAATACAGTCAAACTAGGTCATTTTCTAGGTTGATTTTACTATTTACAAGGTTTATAAAGTTATACTAGGTCTTAACAAGTCACTATTTGATTTTTAAGTGCTAACTAGGTCAAACTAGTCAATACTAGTTAATACTAAACCAATACTAGGTTTCTAGGCTATATTAATAAATTTTTAGCATATATTACCCTAATATATACTTCTACCTATAATTTCTAGCAATACCTTGGCCTATAACTATTTATCTTACCCCGTATCACAATATCTTAACCTATATCACATATTTGACTAATAGCTTAGCCTGTATCTCAAATACCATAAATATTAGTCAATACCTTTGTTCTAGGGTTAATACCTTAGCCTATAGCTATTTACCTTATCTCATATCACGGTATCTTAACCCGTATCACACATTTACCTAATACCTTAGCTTGTATCTCAAATACCTTAACTATGGGTCAATACCTTGCTAATACTAGATTTTAAAGTCATACTAGTTAGCTATGATATAATAATATCATATATACTATATAGATATACTAATATATACAATAACTTAGTCTAACACTTAATACCTAGCCAATACCTTAGTATTATCTTATTAGCTAGCTATTACCCTAGTATTACCTCATTAGCTTACCAATACCTTAACATATTATCCCATATCATAGTTTCTAGACTAATACCTTAGCTAATACCATTACTTTGACTAATACCCAAGACCTTAACTCATACCTTGGTACCTAACCCATTACCCAAGCTGGACACTACCCTTACCATGGTATCTTAATCTATTACCTAATATCATAACCTTACCTTAGTATTCTAGTATTACCTTATACTATTTCTAATATTTTAGTATCTTGGTATTCTAAATACTTTGATACATCTTAGGATATCACACTCTAATTTACCCCACACATATCATACTTGTTTGTACATGGTACCATGGTACCATATTAAGTATCATATGATACCAACCCCCAAGATATTAACCCATGACCATAACTTACACTTACCTTACATCCAAGATACTCATCCTACTTTTGGCACTTGACATATTGATATTTATCCATTACCTAGTTCTAATACCCAATATCTTAGTATCTTGACCAAACCTTATCCTCCTAGATGCTTACCCAACGAACTCTAATACTAATACTTGATACCAAATATAATACCTTACTCAAGCCCCAATACTCAATTACCCTCACTCATGATACTTGAGTGTCATGATATCAATATCATCATGGTACCTAAGTATCATACTAGTACCTTGCCCTAAACTCTAATACCTTGACACATAACTTACCTATACTTGGCTCACTTGATAACCACTTGTATCAACACACACACACACACATACACACACACACACACTAACCAGCACATATTACCTAACACTTATATATATATATATATATATATATATATATATATATATATATATATATATACTTGACAAGCTATAATACATATACTCACTTGATATCCATACTACCTAGGCTCATAGGATACATAAAATGCCTATGTCGTGTATTCAGTTCTCTACTTGTAACCAATACTGCACATATTTGACATATATATTGGACCTATTTGATATATTCAATAAATTCTAGGGTTAACGTATGTCATATCCTTTTATATCAACTTTTCAAAACTTTAAACGGATCACATTTTCATGTCCAGAAGCAACCAAAATCGCAAAAATATTGAAACACGTTCGTCTTTCGGACACCTGACACTCAAACAGTTTTACAAATTTTTTTAGAAAGAATTTGACCTATTAATTTATATATATGAAAATCTAACTTCAATGCAATTCTTTTAAAAAAAATGAGAGATTAATTGGAGTCTAAAGTTAGGAGTTATGATATTTCTAAGTTGCTCTGACTGCTAAAAATGAGGCTGAATACTATGACGAATTTGAGCTATTTTGGACAAAAAAATGCATGTATACATCCAATTTACCAAATCCACCTATATATATCATGTCGTATCATGATACGGACTCTATGTGTCCAATTTTGGACACAAGGATACCTTCACACCATCAAATAAATATCAATAGTTCTCGTTAGGACACAATACGCACACTCAATGGACACAATTGGACATTTTTCCAAATTGATCCCCAAAATCATTACGCCAACTTAGGTCTACCAAATTAAGGGCTCATAGTACTTAGATATACCATTGGAAAGTTAAATCTAACCATGAGAAGGTTCCTACATGACCAAGAGGTGTTCCTAATCATAAATTTGATAAAATTAAAAAAATTACCTAGTATTTTGGTAGCATCCTTAGATAATTTTGAATTTGAACACGAAAGAGATAAGTCAGACACAATCTCCTAGCAAGCTCATCTCCTATGGATCTCCTTGTGCTCTCTAATATAATTCTAATACTAATATAATTCTAGACAATCACTAATATAAAAAAATTTAACAACATATAAAATTATAAAAATATTTTTATGGTGGAAAGTGATAGTTACAATCATACTCCCCTTAGAAAATTTTTGTCCTCGATTGCTTATGGAGTTTCACCAATCAGTCATCGTTAATTTCTTCTGGAGTCCACTGCACATCAATGAGCTATCTGGATCCGAACACGTAGATCGCTATTAGAGGAATAGATCAGAAGATCTGGAAGGAGAAGAAGGACACTATGTCTACCTCTGTTTCGGTCTCGTCCCTAAAGTAGGAACTTCAATTAGAGTTTTAGAGCTCTGTGCTGTGAAGAAGACCCATCACTGGTGGAGAATTGTTTGCCATGGACGAACACTTCGAGAGGGTGAACTGCGGCTCCTGTATAACTCAGATTCATGGACGACAATTACGATCGTAACTGATTCTTGATCAGGAATTGTGGGAACAGAGGAATTTGGTGGGGAGAAGAAATGGCAGGACTTCGCCAATGGTTGGTGGTCATGAAGAACAAGGACTCTAGGATCCTATTTATATGGTAGGAGATCGGTGGTGAGGCGGTTAGCTGTCGACGGAGATGAACGAAGGCGAGTCGGTAGTTAAGGAACGGTGGAGGTAGGATGATGGTGGGTGCGGATTGCTAACATGGAGGGAAACGAGAAGCTTCGAGAGGGTCCTGGCGAGTCTTGACTGGCCTAGAAGGTTCGTGGTCCTTCGGGAATTGTCGAGGAGCTTCAGTGGAATGATAGTTTAACGGTGGTGGTGAGCTCTGACTGAAGATTTATGAGTAATGAAAGAAGAGGGAACAATAACCGCTCGGTTTACTTTGGTTCTTATAAGCTAAACGGTGGTGTGTCCAATGAATCAGGTTTTAGAGCTTAATGGGTCAGGTCATTGGTTAAAGGCTATACTGATAGCTTAAGGGCCGGGTTGGGTCTGATCAACGGGTTGCCCCAATAGTCCAATACATATACATCTGACTAATAATTATTTATGAACTATTTGTGAATTGCTTGGAGTTAAAAATGGTTTCTAATTGTAAAGCTTCCAATGGTGGTTTGGGTTGGATAATACTAGGGTTATGCTTAGCATTAAGGAGTACTAATATCTCACTATCATTCTAGAATATTATCTATTGATTATTAACAAGCTCTAATTTTTGTTCTAAAAATCAATTATTAGAAAATTGAATTTTTAGGGAAGGAGAGTTACACTACGATCATAAATTCTATACTTGCAAAGTTTGTTGGCAAATTTCTCCCTGACAAAAGTCAAGTATTGTGTACCAAGCACACATCAGAGTATACGCAATGAAGTTCTCGAAGGGTCCGAAGCTCTAGAAGGGTCCAAATAAAAATGCCACAAAGAAGAATGCCACAAAGGTGATACAACACACTTGCTCTTTCTCTGGCCCATAAAGGTACTTACCGTTCCATACAGCATGTCCCGTATATCCAAGCTGAGCCACTACACCTGTGTGCCTGAAAATAATACCCACAAACGTGGGTCAGTCAGTACACAGCCGTACTGGTGAGCGGGATAACCCACTCATCTAAACCGATACTAAGTAGATAGTGAATACTTACTGTTATATGGTAATTTTTCTACTTGAATCCTAGATTTATTTTATGGCAGAGGTATGATATGTTAAGGAAAGCAGTAAAGCAGTAAAGCAGTAAAGCAGTTTAAGAGTGCAATCATTCAACTCAAGTAAATGTACTAGCACTTTATCAATCTCAAATACGACTAAGCATGCAATCCATTCTACTCAAACCCGAAGCAAAGCATGAACCTATCAAACCACATCGAACTCCAAGTCTCAAATCTATCGCATCACGCCAACATCCAAGCCTTATTAATCTAATAATCGATGAGCACACTCTTGCCGAAGGCAAGATGGCGTCGCCGCCTACACGAATGCATAATCTTAAACCGAACCAACTCTTATCTATATGAAGGTCACTGGCCAAGCCATAAAGGACTATCCAACTATATTTTGACCCAATCCAATGCTGAGTAGCTAGCCTGCCTGGTGGTCTCGAACTGCAAGTACAGTGCTTAAAGCATGTTACCCAAATGCTTCATCCATGGCCGAACGGTCCTGGTGCACCGGAGCCTATAGCGTTTGAGGAAACCAAACCATGTGCACAACAGGTTGTCGGTGATAAATATAATATCAATAAGTAGGTACGATGAGAGAATCGAGCCTTCTTGCCCCCACCAAATGAAACTCACCTCGATGCATCCAATGCACCATAACTATTCTACAACTATAGCCCAAGGCATCCTTATTTAATTATCACCATTAGGCACCATGCCGCTTCTCGATATAGTGCTCTGATTAGGTGCAACATCCCTCGCTCTGAATGCTCCATGGCATAATGCCCCAACAGTGGCACAATGCTCCAATAGTGGCACAATGCCCTCTCCGATGTAGTTGTCCGATTTTGAACCACAACTGCAAGATTTGCTTGATAAAGCGTCCAATATGATGCTCGTATGCAACGCCCGCTCGCTCGCTCGATAAAATATTTCACTTCTCCAACCAAGATAATCCACTCAAACTCTAACTATCCAAATGTAAGTCCAACTCAAGCCACAAATTATATCCATCCAAACGACGCACACTCTATGCATGCCATAGTGTGGTGTTTCCAATATTCTAGTCCAAGTGTTCAAACCATTATGTGTGTTCCATATTATTAGGCATAAAGGAGTATAGGAAAATGGACATATCCCACTCACCAAGTCTGACCGCTAAGCACTATGCCTTGCCGATACGGTCAAGCCCCTTGAATCTGTGGTCCGATGTGAAGCACGATCTACTCAATTGGTATGACCGTACGAGCAAGATATGCTCTCCAAATCATCCGATTGATCAAACTAAGGAAGACAATGTTATCGCTTAAATCCTGCTATCCTATCACTGCTCTGAACAAACACCTGATTCCATCGAACTTTGCACGCGATATGCACATAAAACTAACTCAAATCAATACTTTCTCCTAAATCCAACAAATCAAAATATAACTAACCATTGTCTTGTCTAATCCGACTTAGCATAATGTACCATGCGATTGTGGAACATTATATAATATACCACTTAGAATAAGGTTTATCCTCGAACCAAACTAGTATACATTCCTTTCTTGTATGCCGTTTGACCATTTCATAACTCTGCTCCAATATAACTCATATTCTATTGATCCAGACTCATCATCTTCGCTACGCGCTGAATGCTCAAACACCAATTTCATATTCCCATATCCTCCTGGTAGCTCAATTCATATTCAATATATCACTTAGTTTGGATCATACACATATTTAAGGCATCCCCGAAATATATGTATTTCAGCCGAGCTTAGCGATAATAAATTTGAACAAGTTATAAGGGTATCTTCATGTCCGAGACATTCACCACTTCACTTTTTACTGAATCGATTCTAACATTCATCCACAACATATTCATACAAGCGCTATTCTCAAATACGATAATTTTCTACTGACGATCTCTCCACCTGACCCAATTCAATTTGTGTTCTGACTCAATCCATTCTCTAGCAAGATCCAACATACGCTCAAAGTCCTTGCGCATCCCAAGCACAACGACTAGTATGTAAGGCCCTTTCATCCAACTATTTGTGAATTCTCACTAGCACCGTCCAATCTCAACCAACCAAACTCTAGCATGACTCCAATTGCACCATATTACGCATACAATGTCTCCAAATACTATCTCATGCTTCGAACGTTCATCACAACTGATACTACCCCAACTAAGCGACTTACCAAAATATTGTACTATGCTCTTAGATCAGCTTGTCCCAACACCTCTGCCTCAATCTCAACACCTCATAAGGTGAACATCTATATTGAGGTTCATGTGATCCACGAAGATTTTGCCGCCATGCCATAGGGATAGTGTCGCCATAATTTTGACGCGGACACATTCGCCATAATTCCTAGGTTACGCATGAAATAGTTTTTCGTGCTGCTTCCACCGCCTCGAAGCATAGGATCACATTTGCCCTCTGCATGAGCACATACCACAAACCAAGTCCTATTTTATCTTGTGGATCTGAGGCACATCTGTCCTATCTGGTAGTGCAATGATCTGATCTGAATGAGTCACGGCTTTAACTTCTCGAAGCTAGTCACTTAGTCATTAATTCATATGAATATGATTCCCTTCTGGGGCACGATGAGTCAGAGATGATGTCATATTCAATAATCTGCGACTCCGAATCTCAATAGTTGACTTAGGCCATTTTCACCATCGCTTCGATCTTCTGGCAGCATATTCAGCTGAAGGTTATTTTAATGATCACTCAAATCCAACACTCAATCACCTAGGTTATCTCCAATATACATCACAAACATCCACCCTAGATGCATTCCCAAATGCGTCATCGCAAGGGTCATTATATGGGTCTACAATATTTATTTCGATTTGGGCAGTCAAATATCTAGGGTCAGTTGTTCCAAAACTATGCACTATAATTGTTGATCATCTCGTGGGATAGTCACTATGAACCATGCTATATTTCGTCTGCAAGTCTGAGCCATAACCCAATCATCCAATCCGAACGAACGAACTTCTGAATTCGAGCACAATTCATGAACTATCTCTAACGCATCTGTTAACCAAATGCCATATAACCACCTAAAGTCTTACTATCTATCCAAGCCACTAATTGTCAAACTACGCTCGTTGAAACTGTCTTCCATCACTTCGCCGTTCTACCCTAAATTTATTAAAATTCTGATCCGTATTGCTTGACTTCTCGCACTACCACTTACAATGATTCCCAAAACTATAGACTTGTTCCATTTCTTATCCATATGCCATGCATCATATTGCACATCCAACTTGCTCGAGAGGCACGGTAATTTGCTTCAACTTCGCTCTCTTGTTTAGCTATCTTCAAAAGTCTATCCGTCATAATCCTTGTTCTTGTTTCACTTTCTTAGCACCATTTTGATTTCTCCGTGTTCTGATTTGTCTGCACGATCTAGACGACTTGCAAGCCAATCCCAATATACATCCACTTTATTGTACTATTTCACTAACTTCACATCCACTAACTTTGAGTCAAACTTCTCGAGCGCCAATATCCATAATCCTTAAGTTCGTACGACTCTATCGCATTTCTCATCCAAAACCAATCGTGTTCCACTACTTGACCAACTGCTTCCTTGCGTTGCTAAAATTCTGTCACTACCATATTTTCTAGGAAAGGATATTTTAATAATTTCATATTTAATTAAATATTGTGCTTGATAAATAATTATTTGTTATTTTATTTAATTATTGTTAGATGTTAGTTATTTAATTTGGACTTGTGTTAATGTACCTAACTAGTTTAGTTTGGACCCATGAACCAAGATAAATTAATTGGTTAAAACTTAGCCCATTTAGAAAGCCCATTGTTAAGGAGATGGATTAAATTAATTAAATTATTAGACTAGAAGCTTCCTTCCTTAATTATTTCTTCATGAGAGGCCCCAAGGGGTATAATGGACATTACATGATAACTTGAGGGAGAGGAAAAGGGGCCGACCTATTTAAATAGAGGGAGAAATTTCTCTCTCCTCTTTTTATTCCAAATCTAGATCTAGAATTTTCCACTACCAAATTTTCTTCATTCCTATTTCATTTCCCTACCAAATTCATTCCAATTCCTTCCCAAATCACCATTAGAGACTTGAGAAGCAAGGATCTAGCAGGAAGAAGCAAGGATCTACAAAGAGGAGCAAGAATCTACAAGTTGGAGGCAATTTTATCTCAATTGGAGATTTTATTGGGAATCCATCTCCTAATAGGTACAATTCAGTTTTTTCCTTTAAATTAAGTTCTAAATCTGAGATTTAACCATAGAAATTCAACCCATATACATAGGCTGCCCATATGATTTGATTTTGTGTTCATAGGAGGCCTATTGAGAAAGTTATGGTACTTTTTGTGTCAATTTTGGAAAAATTTCGAGAATGACATTTGTTGTGTGTGTCAATTGATCCTATAGATCGATTTGGCATGTGTTTATGTGTTTGGGGCTAGTGTCGTGTCCATAATTGGGTACGTGTAGGTTATTCCCAATAATTTGGTGATACGTGTTGTTTTGGGAATTTTCCCTCCGACACGGGACTTTGTACATGTTGTATTTTGACACAGACACATAGATCTATATTTGACACTTCTTATTATTCATAAATAATATATGTGACTTATTTGTGTCCTTCGGGGTACAATTAGATGTGTGGTGGACTCGTGTCACATGCGTATCCTAGATCTAGTAGGATACGGTGTGATACTCTCCATATGTTGTGTAATTATGTGTAGATCTAATTATTGTGCTCTTAATTCATGAAGTTATAATTGTGAATATATATATATATATAAATATAGATATTATATATGTATTATAGTGTATTTATTATAGTGTTTATTGTATCATAGATATATATACTATATATAGAGAATATATATATATAGCTTTCTTCTACATGCATTAATATATATGTTATAGTATATAGTATGGGTATATATGTATATGTTTTAATATAAATATATATGTATGTTTATTTGGGTAATTATATTATTTATAGTTGTTATATGATTATTTATATATATGTATAGATGTATATTATAATATATTTATGTATGTGTGCATATGGCTATGTTGTAATATGTACATTATTATAGAGGGGGGTATTTATAGTTTATTTGGTATTTATATATATAGATATATATATATATTTTATTATGGGTTTATATATATATATATATATATATATATATATATATATATATATGTTATTAGTATATATATATGTTATATATTAACAGGTTATTAGTGACAGTGGATTAATGACCAACCGCTGTCATTAATAGCAGAGGTTTTATACAGCAGTCGCTGTAGCAAGGGGGCGGTGGCATTAATGACAGCAGCCGCTGTCATTAATAGTAGCAGCAGTGGCAAAAATGTTCAGCAGCAGTGATAGTTATTTCGATGACGGTTGTAAACCGTCACCAAAGCAGCAGTATCAGTGAAGAACTCAGCAGCAGCAGCGACAACGGTTTCAGTGACAGCCAGAACTGTCACTAAAGGCCAGCGTATCAAAATATCTGTTTTTCAGCACAGTTTTCAGCGACGTTTGGTAGATTTTATATTTATATGATTATATACTTTTATATATATATATATATATATATATATATATATATATATATATATATATATATATATATATATATATATATATATATATATATATATATATATATATGTATTGATATTGATATAATATATTATATAATGCTAAATTCTTCATATGTATATACTTAGTATATATGTATATTATATATAAGGGTAATTAATATACCAAGGTATTGGGAATTACCTTGAGGAGACTAAGGTAATTGGGGATACCCAAGATGTTGGGTTTGGGTATCAAGTTGTGATTATTGTTGAGATACCAAGTTGGTTCAAAACTATGGTACATATTTTAATGTTAAAATTGTGATTCTATATTATTATAAATATTGTTTGATATATATTTTGAGGTGTTACCTTGGATTTACGTATCCGGAGATACAGTATCCAAATATTTAAGATGTGGGTTTCTTGACTTAGACTTTAGTATCTTGACCCAAGATTTTTGTGTTAGATTTGTGCAACCTAAAAATAGATAGTTGACCTTGGTTTGACCATAGTTGACCATAGTTGACTTAGAGTTGACCATAGTTGAGTTTTGACTTAGAATTGACTTATTGACCTAGAAGTTGACTAGTTTAACTTATTCTCTTTTTGGAACCTTGTATTGATGTTGTATTCTATATCTAGGTCTTCGAGGTACCATATCAGACATCTGTGAGACTATTTTTTGGACTTCAGGTGAGTACATTCTCTGATAGTTTCTCATTTATGATATCCTCTATGTTCATTGTATTTAGTATAGATATCCATGTTCTCTTGACACTATGCTTACACAGATTTGTATATCCGGATCTCGTCATGAGATATTATTCCTTGGTATATGGTGTATATGGTACAAGTATTATTTCATTGGTTATCTTGTACATGTACAGACACTGATTCTCGGGACGACTAGCTATCTTCTTGGGGAATCTCGTGCCATAGCATACCGTGGTTGGATCTATTATACCAGTCGAG
Organism: Iris macrosiphon; assembly: GCA_036927795.1. Taxonomy (NCBI): domain Eukaryota; kingdom Viridiplantae; phylum Streptophyta; class Magnoliopsida; order Asparagales; family Iridaceae; genus Iris; species Iris macrosiphon. The sequence continues at coordinate 144,397,030 of JAYESA010000015.1, forward strand.
GGTGGGGAGTATTAGTATAGATATGTGATCAATATCCCTATTGTATCAAGTACTGATTACTGAATAGTATTGATCATACACCGCACGTATGATTAGCCAGGCCGCATCACATCTTGCCCAAGCCGATCACATGTTAAGTTAATACTCACACACTTAGTCTTTAGTATTCTTGTTCATTGGCATATTATTCATTATTATATTATTCTAGTATTTTCTTATTGTACATATATCTCTTATATCTATTGTGTATCTTGTATATTCACATCTATTTATTGCTACATAGTTTTTATCATTGATTAAAACTGCTGTTAGAGATGTACTCTGCTCCTTTTCCGACTGGATATATTTTTCTAGATGACACTGAGGAGTGGTAACCTACCTATTATGGACCCCAAGATGTTGTGGGTTTAGATTCTGAGACCCTGGCTCAGGAGGAACTTATCCCAACTGAGACAGTTGACCCAGGAGTTGTAGCTTCTTAGTATTCTTTGTACTGGTTTTGTCTCCAGCTTATTTTGTTATTTCTTCAGACTCATTGATGTATTATTTTAGACTCACGAGTTATATTATGACTATTATATTCTTTATCTGATTCGTGATCATTTCCATCTTAGTTTTGTGATTGAGTATATTATCATTATTGGTGGTTCATTATATTATTAGATAGATTATCCAGACAACGTTCTACCGTCGATTCTGCGGCATAGGCTGAGCGTTATTTCCGACTTGTACCCTTACACCGGGTGCAGGTCGTGACAAATTCGTAGTCCATGATCGCTATTCTTCGATACATCCATTGATCGTGCATGCGTGCCCCAACTATTTGTGCCTTATGCTCAACTCTCTTTGCATCAATAAATGCTCCACCGAACTTCCAAATCGCACAAGCGAACTCTGATATTTAGCTTTCCGTCTGATCAATCTTATCTTGTTTCCAATACTTGGTCGGCATCACTCATTCGAATTCCATACACTCATTCCATTGCTTGTTCCTTTCTCGTCCAATAAAACTTCCATTTATACAAGTCCGTTCCTAATCGCTCAAATCCAACGCATCGAAGAATACCCGAGTCAAACTCCATTGCTCTAATTTTTGACACAATCTTGCACTAGCCTATCTGTTGTGAGCAAACTTATCACTTATCTTGTTTCAAACCTTTCAAACGTACGCACCACTCTGTAGCACGCATATACCACTTAGAAATAGAGTCACTCTCGCACCAGTTTTACTATTTATCAACGAATGTCTATTTTGAACCAACTATTCCATAGGGATCCAGCCAATCGTAACTCAGTATTCGTTTGATCCAAGTTCCAAAACATAACTCAGTCGATGTGTACCAACCAACTTATATTTCTGTTATCTGCGTTCATCGCGGCCATTCCGTTGCTTCCTATCCAAATAATCCAATATAGTGATCACGACGTGGTATACTATATACCACTTCAAATCAAGACACTCCTCGCATCACACTTCTTTACACTAATCCAAGATCCTTTCAAGCTATACATTCTGCGTAATCCTGCCATTCATAACTCAACCGATTACTCAAAGTCTAACACGAAACTCGGTCAATGCATGAATCATCTAACTCTTCTATCGATCTCGCCTAATGTAACTTGTGCCATGTTTCATTCTTGATACTTCTAACTATTTTTCAAATTGTTCGATACTTTCGCTATACATGAAACCCATACAACGATCTCTTCCAAATAATCCAAACCAATACACAACTGTTCAACACATTCGCCATACGAGCAACTCGTGCAATGCTCTATTTGGTATTCCAAGTCACTGCTCAAATCAACTAAAAATATGTGCCGTACGAGCAAATCGTGCAACGCTCTCTCTGATATTCCCAATCAAAACTCAAACTCCGTTTAACACATTCGCTACACGAACAACTCGTACAACGTTCCATTCTCATCCGATATTTTTACTCACAATATGCCATCTCGTCTGACAACCAAATACTCCACTAATACAACCAAAATCTCCCCGAATAACAAGCCAAACCATGCAACCACACCTCTCAACTTACTGCAAAAATACAATAATACTATACAACTTGCTGCACGAATGCAATAACACCAAATGATGCCAACGAAAGCCAACGCAATAAAAAATAACATGCACAACCAAAAAATATATAGACTTATTGCATGAAACATCCAATGCGGTACCGAGTAGAGCCAAGAGCCATTCGACACGTGGAAGCAATTTAGTATTTGTGATAAAGCAAAGGGAAAGAATCCGAGGAAATGAACCAGGCGCTCTGATACCAAATTATTATGCCCCAATCTCCTGCAAGTTTGATCGTCTCCACTGAACGTGAATCACCATATTGTAGTGCTCCCACAGGACAATCGTTCTCATCGGGACGTGATGCCGTACGAGCCTGGAGTTGCGCTCGCACAAGACAATGATGTCAAATATCATGGATATCATCAAAATGACTAAGTTGTAGCAAAAGTCAAGTATTGTATACCAAGCACACATCAGAGTATACTCAGCGAAGCTCTCGAATGGTCCAAATAAAAATATTGCAAAAGAGAATGCCACAAAGGCGATGCAATACTCTTGCTCTTTCTCTTGCCCACAAAGGTAGTTACTATTTTATATATCATGTCCCGTATATCCAAGCTAAGCCACTACACCTGCATACCTGAAAATAATGCCCATAAGCGTGGGTCAGTATACAGCCATACTGGTGAGCGGGGTAACCCATTCATCTAAATCGATACTAAGTAGATAGTGAATGCAAACAGTTATATATATTGATCTTTTTTCTTGAATTCTATATTTATTTCATGACAGAGATATGACATGTTAAGGAAAGCAGTAAAGCAGTTTAAGAATGCAATCATTCAACTCAAGCAAATATACTAGCAGTTTATTAATCTCAAATAAGACTAAGTATTCAATCCATTCTACTCAAATCCGAAGCAAAGCATGAACCTATCGAACCACATCGCACTCCAAGTCTCAAATATATTGCATCACGCCACCATCCAAGCCTAGCTAATCCAATCATCGATGCACACACTCTTGCCGAAGGCAAGATGGTCCCGCCGCCTACATGAATGCACAATCTCAAACCGAACCAATTCTTTTCTATATGAAGGTCACTAGCCAAGCCATAAAGGACTATCCAATTGTATTTTGATCCAATCTAGCACTGAGTAGCTAGCCTGCCTGGTGGTCTCGAATTGTAAGTATCGTGCTTAAAGCACGTTACCCAAATTCTTCCTCCATGGTCGAACGGTCTCGGTGCCCCAGAGCCTATCCCGTTTGAGAAAACTAAACCTTGTGTACAATAGGTTATCAGTGACCAATGCAATACTCTAATAAGTAGGTATGATAAGAGAATCGATCCTTTTTGTCCCACCAAATAATACTCACCTCGATCCATCCAATGTACCATAACCATTCTCCAACGATAGCCCAAGGTACCCTTCTCAAATTAACTCCATTAGGCACCATGCCGCTTCTCGACATAGTCCTTCGATTAGGTGCAACATCCCTTGCTATGAATGCTTCATGGCACAATGTCCCAACAGTAGCATAATGCCCCAACAGTGGCACAATGCCCTCTCCAATACAGTTGCTAGGTTTTGAACCACAACTGCACGCTTTGCTTGACAAAGCGTCCACCATGAAACTCGTGTGCAACGCACACTCGCTCGATGATACGTTTCGCTTCTCCAACCAAGATGATCCAATCAAGCTCCAACTGTCCAAACGTAAGTCCAACTCAAGCCACAAATTATATCCATACAAACGACATATACTCTATGCACGTCACTGTGCGATATTTCTAATATTCCAGTCCAAGTGTTCAAACCATTACATATTTTCTATATTATTAGGCATAAAGGAGTAGAGAAGAAGGGACAGAGCCCACTCACCAAGTCTGAATCCGCTAAGCACTCTGCCTTGCCGATATGGTTGATCCTTTCAATCCGTGGTCCGGTGTAAAGCATAATCTACTTAATTGGTATGACTATGTGAGCAGGTCGTGCTCTCCAAATCATTCAACCAATCGGACTAAGGATAATATCATTATTTCTCAAATCTCGCTATCCCAGCACTGCTCTGAACGAACAACTGATTCCATCGAACTCCGCACGCGATCTACACATAAAACTAACTCAAATCAATACTTGCTCCCAAATCCAACAAATCAAAATATTACCAACAATTGTCTCGTTTAATCCGATATAGCGTAATGCATCGTGCGGTTGTGGGACATTACATAATATACCACTTAGAATAAGGTTCATCCTTGAACCAAACTAGCACACATTCCTTTCTCGTATGCCGTAGGAGATATCGTCTTTTTAATTCGTCATAACTACTAGAAAATGAGGCTGAATTTATGACGAATTTTGACTATTTTTAGACGAAAAAGAGAGGAGTTTGGGAAAAAAAATGAAAGATGAGTTTGTTCCATAAGTCTAATAGATATTTATAATGGTGGAGACTACTTAATTGAATACAACTATAATTGGCTAATTTGGATTTGATTAGGATTAATTTAGATAAGGATAGAATATGCATGAAGTTGCTTTCCTAATTTGAAAAATATGAAAGATGAGTTTGTTCCATAGGCTCAGGATTTGAATTAATTTAAAATATAGTTTAAATTTATCTCAATAATTTATAATATTAAATAGAATTAAAGATAATACAAATAATTTATATATAATCGTATTAATATCTATTAACACTAAATTAACATCTATCTAATATTAAGACCTCATATATCCAAATAAATCCTCAATAATTCCAAAATCCAAATTTTTTAAAAATTCTAAATAAATTACAAAATAATATATTTAAATATTTTAACTCTAAAATAAATATTTGGTAGTAACAACATGTAAGTATGGTCTCATAGTAAATTATGAAAGTCTTAGAAATTTACGTTTCCTAGGTTTTAATTACCCAAAAGTTCTAGAAAAATCTCCAAAAATTAGCCTAAAAATAATTCTAAATAAATTTATATATAAGTAAATATATCAAAAAAATTATTTTTTAATTGACTAAGAGAATACTCTAAATAAATTCAATATCTATAACAAATATAATAATATAAAATACACACAGAATATCTATTTTTGTTGAGAGGGTTTACACCTATGAACTCTAGAAGGGTATTATGAGAGTTGGTATCCTGAGTACCAAGGTGTCATGAGTGAGTATTAGTTATGGATTAGAGTATCACGAGATACTTAGATATGTGATTGGTAAGTATGAGTTAGCTACTAAGGTAAGTGAGTCTAGGCAAGGTAAAGGGGTATAGGGTTAGAGTATAATACCAAGGTATTAGAAATATTAAGGTATTATAAGTATTACTATTTAAGAGTTACGTATTAAGGTATTATAGATTATGAGTGTAATGGCTAGATATACTAGTTAGTGATATTGATACTAAGGTAGTTCTTATAATAGTTATAACTAGTATAAGATATATATATATATATATATATATATATATATATATATATATATATATATATATATATATATATATATATATATATATTACTTAGTGTTATTAACTAGTATAAGAGAGAGATATCGATACTTAGTATAGATATGGTATCTTAGTGATATTAGATAGTATAGCTAATACCTTCAAGGTATGGAACTAGAAACCTAGGTATAGACTAGTATTACCTAGAATTGACTAGTTTGACCGAGTTTGATTAGTTTGACTTAGTATTGACCTAGGAACCTAGTTTTGAGTTAATTAAATATATTGTTGACTTTGAAATACTATTTGACCTTGATACATCATATATAAGTCACTTGGATTCCAGTTCAGACACTATTCGATATTTATTGCTCCAAATCTCAGGCGAGTATATTCTCTGATAGTTTTTATTATTTTGATGATTATTATGATTCCAACTTTGTAGTGTTATACTTGATTTCTGACACGATGATACATGGATTAGTATATCCTGGATCCCATTATGAGATATTATTTTTTTGAGAATCCTGTACATGTCCTGTAATAACTGTACATGTATAGACATCGATTCAGGAGCAGGTTGGCCCCCTGATCTATGAATCTTGTGTCGTAACGTGTCATGGTTGGATCTATTATACTAGTCCAGGGATGGGGAAAGTATTAGCTAGTTATGTGATCATACCCCACCTACTTATTCTTAGCTCACCCTCACCACACGTAGGGTATAGCCTGATCTTATTACTTGTGCATAGCTTCCCATATTTGATTGGCCTAATCCCCTTACTTGTACTTGTACATAGTCAATCATATATGATTGACTGATCACTTACCCGTACTTGTGCATAGCCAATCATATATGGTAGAGCCTGATTTTGTCCTAAGCCGATCACATAACAAACTAATATTTCAAACACTTAGCTAGTTTACTTTATTATTCTATTCCAGCTTATAATTGATGAGACTGATATTCACCTGCTTACTCATTGTTCATTATTTTATTATGGTTGGTGTTTCTTCTATTTTCTTACATTATTAATATTATTTTTCCATCATGTATATTCATTACTCACTATTTTATAGTGTTTATCAATTTAATTAGAACTGCTCTTAGTTTATGTGCTTCGCTCTAATCCTGACATGGATAATATTTTTTAATGATTGTGGTGCTCTACATTTCGGGATTTCAGAGTGATGCTATAGAAAGGACCGCTCTTACATGTTATATCTTGTATCATGACCCGTACCCAAAAAATGGGCATGAGTCGTAGGTACGTCCAGCATACGCCGTATCATCGACGGTAGAATACTGTCTAGGTCATAATACTATCTATCATATCTCACAATAATATATAATCTGTCAATGATCTCAACTCCATAAGGAGGACAAGATCAATATATAATAAAAATATAAAGTCAACCAATACTCAATCACAATAATATCTATAGAAAGATGAATGACACGATAAAGATATAAAATATTATAAAATAGTTTTAACACAAGTCTAAAAATAAATATCTCAAACAATAATAATAAGTCTAAGAGTCTAGCTAACTTAAAAATAACATAAGTATCAAATAGTATAACTCAAAATATCTCAAATTGGAACCATCCTAATAAAATATAAAATGCTAGGCACTAAGTCACTACGAATGGATCCTCTAATAGAACGGGAAACTCTTGAGGCTCCTGGATGTAACCATCGTCTACTCCCGGTCCATAGTATGTGGAACAAAAGTCCTCGAGATCCTCTGAAAAATGTTATCCAGTTAGGATTGGAGCGAAGCACAAACACTAACATCAATTCTAATTATATTGATAAAAACTATAAAGCAGTGAGTAAGGAATATACATGATAGAATAAAATACTGAAATGTAAGAAAAACTAGAGAGAAAATTATCATATCATAGAGGAATAACTAGCAATGAGTATACTGGTAAAAGTAAGCAGTAAAAACTGATAGATGTGAATACTAGCAATATATGAACTGGAATAAAGGAATATAAATACTAGATAAGTGCCTTAAAATATTAGTTTGCTTTGTGATCGGCTTGGGTCTAGATCAGGCTTGTTACATATGATCAGCTATGATACATGTGAAGTCAGGCTAACCGTCTGGTTAGCTATGATGCGAGCAAAAGTCAGGCTAATCATATATAACAGGATATGAGGCATGTAATATGGTCAGGCTATACCCTACGTGATTTGTGGTATAAGCTATGATGCATATAAGGTGGGGTATGATCACATAACTTGCTAATATTTTCTCGTCACCAACTAGTACGATGGATCCAATCACGACTCCTCATGACAGGTATCTATGATACTAGGCTGTGTATCCATTATGTCAAGAATCAACTATAATACTACAAAACTAGAATCATAGTAATCATCAAAATAACGAAAACTGTCAAAGAATGTACTCGCATGTGGTCCTGAGAAAACTGTGAGGATCGGGATCCAAAATAAAGTCAAAATGACCTAAATATAAAATATTAGTGTTAATTGGTGAATTGAAAGGATAACATGATTAACTAATAAATGATGATGTTTCTAGGCCATGTCTAAGTCCATACTAGTTAATTATAGGTCATACTTAATTGCACTAGGTCTTCTAGGTCATGGTAAGATATACCAACTAAAACTAGTCCATATTAGGTAATAACTATATAATACTAGTTAATAATAATAATTATTATACTAGATACTAATAACATATAATAATTCCTATACTATGGTGACTTGGTATCTTGCTGATACCTTACCATTACTTCTAACTTAGCATAACTAAGATACTTCCTTCTACCTACTACTTGACTGTATAGGAATAATCCTACTGGTAATCGAACGACAACTCCAATATCCTACATTCATAACCTTTAGTCTATAACTGATATCTCTCTATCAGTCACTCCTTGATGACCATATACTCCATTTGGTATCTTATTTAATTTTCTTGAAGTTCTCAACTGGTACTTCTATATATCACTGATACCAATACACCTTGTACCCTTGACTGTTACACTTAAAAATCCTATAACTGAACTATACTTCACGCCAAACCTAATGATGTAACCATCCTATTAGTGAAGGGAGCAAAGCCAAGGCCTGTTGTATAAGTGATAGCAGACCAAGCTATGCTCGAAACAAATATGTTTGGCTGCTGTTATTAGGTACAACTGCTATTGCACATCCAAATATGCAAATCTGTATCAGACATCAAAAGTTCCCTACTACATTTGAATGCACAACCCTCAACTCTTAATCATCTACTAAACTTAAGCCTCACTGATACTCCAGTCTAATCTCACAATACTCTAATTGATACTAAGTATCAGTACTACCCCACTATTTTATACATATAAAATAAAAAAACAACAACACTTGCATCATCAGTTCATAGTGCTCATGATACACTTACAATAACTAACACAACAACAACATCAGCAGTTAGCTGCAAGCCACTCATAACTTATCCTATTGTACTGCTAATGCATCCTAACAGTTGCTGCTAAGCAATAGAAAAACTTGCTGTTAACTTCCCCCCTCACTTTCAAATGGCTACAGTGTCTCCCTGCAGTGCACTTGAAGTGCACTGCATGACTGTTACAGAGTTACAACTGATACTAATTTGTATCATTCCAAAACCCCCTCTATTCCCAATTACTACTATGAAATAACTAATGGCCGGATCTCCTTAATACTTGTTGTGCACTTAAGATGATGTGAAAAGCTACCCCTCCAATGCCTATCACTGAAACACCAACCTACATTAGTTATGGCACACCACTACTCCTCAACACTTCACGCACACAACACAGCTACTAGCCATGGCTCACTCTCAATTTGCTGAACCCAGAAATTACTGTCAACTTATATATACATATATCAATATACCAATAGATATATATATATATAATTCACTATATGAACACACATTTATATATATATATATATATATATATATATATATATATATATATATATATATATATATATATATATACACTATCATATGAGTATCATATTCTAAATAGATACACCTTCTACTAGTCAATTCATCATACACCTTGAGTGCACAAGTCAAGATACTCTCTATAGTGTCATGATACTCTATCAATCTACATGCCAAATCCCACAATATACAACCAATATTATATATACATGGCAAATCTAAAAATATATGACTAATGTAACTTGCTACACTAGAATTTGGAGTAAAAATTACTAGTATGCACAAAACTCCCAAAATAGAGCCTTGTATCATATCGTATCATATTGTATCATGATACACCCTACTCGAATCCAATTATGGACATGATACTACCCCTCATATGACCAATCTAAGTCTAAATTGACCTAATAATCCTAATGACAAATACTTAGTGTACCATTCTCGGATTTACCCCAAAAATGGAATAAAACTCAATGTAAAAGTCACAATAACGGTCATTAGAAGATCAAACTTCTCCTATGGGTAGCCCTAATGCATGGGTACAATCCTAATGCTCTAATACAACAAATAGAACCTAATTAGAGAAGAGAATTTAGAATTACCTATTGGGAGATGAATTTTTAATGCCAACTCAATATGACACGATTTGGACATGCGATCTTAGCCAAACTCGTTCTTCTTCAATACTACTAGCAATCCAAGCTCGTGCTCCTTGATCATGATTAGGAAAAGGATTGGAAGTGGTTTGGTAGAATTTGGTGGATGAATGGGTCAATTTAAGGATGCACACTAATTAGAAAATAATTGGATGAAGAATGAGAGGAGAGAGAGAGAGTCTCTCCCTCCTATATTAGGGCCGATCATGTATTCCCCTTCTTCAAGCAATATAGAATGTCATAATTATCCCTATTGGGTTTTCATGAAGGAAGTTAACTAATAGAAGCTTCTAATCCTAATGAAGGTTCCATCTAATCTCTAATTAATGAGAAGGGTTAACTTAATTTGAGTCTAATATGACTAGTCAAACTATTGGTCCAAGTTGTCAAGTCTAGTTAGGTCCACTAGTGTCATATCTAATAAGTAGTCTAGTTCTTACACCAAATAATAATAATTACTATATATAAATAAATAATATGCACAATATATAAAAAATATAAAATGACAAAATATTCCTATCTAGAAATGTGGTAGTGACAAGTATACCTCCTTAAAATAATATTGTCCTCAAAATTAAAGACTAAACTAGTACAAGAACACAACAAAACAAGAAGAACAATACCTTAAGGCTCGAAGAGATAAGGGTATTACTCGCGGATTTTATCCTCCCTCTCCCATGTTGACACACTCGGAGAGTTATGTCTCCATGCGATATGAACCAAAGGAATGGTCTGGTTTCGCAGCACCTTCTTCCTGCAATCCTGAATCTCAACTGGCTGCTCTGGATAGCTGAGAGTCGAACCAACCTCGATCTCTGAGTGATCTAGTATGTGACTAGGATCTGCCACGTACCGTCTTAAATGCGACACGTAGAACACGTCATGTACTCCCTCTAGTGTAGGCGATAAGTCAGTCTGTAGGCTACTGCACCGACCCTCGCAAGAATACCGAAGGGTCCGATATACCGTAGACTAAGCTTGCTGCCTCCAGCAAAGTGAATTGTGTCCCATGTCGAAGAAATCATAAGTACACCAGATGGTCAACCTAGAAAAAATACAGCCTTAACCCGCAATCTAAAATAAAGCAATCACAAGCAATTATAAACAAAACCTATACCTTAAACTCCAAAGGTCTCCAGTGGCTATCGGCCCAATGCCGTTGTCTGTCCTACGCCACCCGAAGTCTATCTCTGATAAGCTTTACCTTCTCAGTTGCATCCACGACCATCTCTGGCCCCAACAAGGCTCTCTTACCAATAGCATCCCAAGATAAATGAGTGCGACATCTTCGTCCGTATAAAGCCTCGAATGGTGACATCTCAATACTGGCCTGGTAACTGTTATTGTAAGAAAAATCTATCAGGTACATATGATCCTTCCAAGAACTTTTGAGATCCAAAACACAAGTGCGGAATATATTCTCGAGAGTCTGAATAGTCCTATCCGACTGTCCGTCTGTTTGGAGGTGATATGCGGTACTAAACTTGAGCTGAGTGCCCAAGCTAGCCTACAAACTCCTCTAGAAGTAGGAAATGAAACGACTATCCTTATTTGAGATGATGCTCACAGAAACTTCATGCAATCTGATAATCTGTCGCACATACATCTTTGCTAGTTTCTCCGTTGACGTACCCACTTTAAATGGTAAGAAGTGGGCCAATTTGGTCAACCTGTCTATGATAACCCAAATTATTTCCTTTCCTCCCGGAGAATGTGAAAGCCTTAACAAAAATCCATGGTCATATGCTCTCACTTTCACTTTGGGATGGGTAAAGGCTGAAGCAATCCACATGGCCTCTGCCTATCCGCCTTTACTTATTGGCACACTAAACACCTAGATACAATGTGTGCCACCTCCCGCTTTATACCATACCACCATACGTGCTCCCTCAGGTCTTGGTACATCTTGTTGGCACCTGGATGCACCGAACTAAGAGCGATGTGCCTCTTGCAGAATCTCCTCGCGTAACTCCCCACTCGGTACACATAACCTAGTACCGTGCCGCAATGATCCATCCTCAGCAATAGTAAAGTCCTCTAATAATCTCATCCTAACTTGTTCCATGATACTCCTCAGATCCTCATCATTATACTGTGTACCCCTGATTCTGTCCATCAGCTCAGACTGTATCTGCAATCCCTATATCTATATCTCGATACCAGGAACTAGCACCTCAATTCCCAAGATCTCAAGATCGTCCAACAAGTGTTTGTCCATCGTCAAGTACATAGCCGTCGGATACCTGCTTAAGGCATCGGTGACTACTTTGGCCTTCCCTAGGTGATACTGTAATAAAATATCGAAGTCCTTCGTCACCTCAAACTACCGCCTTTGCCTCATATTCAGCTCTTTCTATGTAAACACGTAATTCAAGCTCTTTTGGTCTGTGAAGATCTTTATACGCTCTACGTATAGATAATGTTTCCATAACTTTAAAGCAAATATGGTCGTTGCCAACTCTAAATCATGGGTGGGATAGTTCTTCTCATGAGGACATAATTGCATAAAAGCATAGAAAATTACCTTCTCGTGCTGCTGAAGAACGCAACCTAAACCCTTCCCTAAAGCATCACTATAGATAGTGAATCCACATGTCCCTGATGGCAACATCAATACTGGAGCTGTCATCAATCTCTTCTTTATCACATCAAAAGTGGCCTGACAATCCTCTGTCCAGACAAACTCTATATCCTTCCTGGTTAGCCTACTCATCGGCTCTACGATACTGGAGAAATCTTGTACAAATCTTCTGTTTTACCCTACCAGCCCCAGAAAACTTATGATCTCTGCCACTGAACGTAGAGTAGCCTATGACTCCACTGCCATGATCTTCTTCGGGTCAAATGAGATTTCGTCACCTATCATCACATGTCCAAGGAATTCAATATTGTCAAGAAAGAACTCACACTTTGAAAGCTTTCCATAAAGTTACTTCCTCCCGAGAGTCTCCAAAACTATCCTCAGGTGCTTCTTATGCTCCTCTGATGTCTTCGAATACACAAGAATGTCATCAATGATCACCAGCATAAACTTGTCAAGGTACTGGTGGAACACCTTGTTCATCAGGTTCATGAATACCGTCGGGGCATTGATCAACCCAAACGACATCACCATGAACTCAAACTAGCCATACCGAGTCCATAAAGCTGTCTTCGGAATATCTTTCTTCTTCACTTTCACCTGGTGGTAACCTGACCTCAAGTTTATCTTTAAAAATACCTTCGCTCTGCTCAACCGATCGAAGAGATCATCTATCCTCAGCAACAGGGTATTTGTTCTTGATAGTGACGTTGTTTAGAGCCCTGTAGTTGATACACATGTGTATCGATCCATCCTTTTTTGGTACAAATAATATCGGAGCATCCCACGATAATGAACTGGATCTGATAAAGCCCTTATCCTGCAACTCATTAAACTGCTTCTTCAACTCTGCCAGTTCGCTGTTGTTGACCCTATAGATATGCTATGATATTGGCTCTGCGCCTGACACAAAGTCTATAGAGATATCAGCATCTCTCTGGCAAAAATTCTGACAGCTCCTCTGGACAGACATTCAGGAACTCAGCTATCAAAGGATGTCGCAGCTCTTTCTCTTCCACCATGGCTCCAAAAAAGATGCTCTAACTCTGCTCCACTACTCCTCTGGCAATCTTGAACTCTGGCTCTCTTGGCGGTCGAAATAATACTCTGTTCTACGATAATCTATACTATCATGGTGCCTACTCAATCAATCCATTCTGAGTACAATATCGTATCCCGGAAGTGGCATTACGAGTAAGCACGCACTCAACTCCCGGCCTCCCAATAAAACTCTCTGATCCTTGTAAAATTTACTAACTAGGATAATGCCACCCCCAATCGTGATCTTCCAAGTCCTATCCAAGGGTTCAACCTCTAAATGGTGCTTAGGAGCAAAAGATACATATACGAAACTATGGAAAGCACCAAAATCAAATAAAGTAAATGCTAGAATGGAATCGAGATGGACTGAACCTGAAATCACATCTCCCACTGGCTTGGCCTCCTTGATCGTTATAGAAAAAGCTCGCCCTGGGGTGCAACTCTCTGCTATTGCTATTGTTATTGCTGGGCGAATCTCTGTTACTGTGGTAGAAGTGGAGGTCCCTTCTGCTGGCCTCCCGGTATGGTAGGTGCTCTGGCAGGTCCCCTCTGAGCAACTTTTCCACCCTGACCTGGGCGAGTCTAAAAAGATGGGTACTCTCTCAACTAGTGTGCTGATGATCTGTAAGATAAACAGGTACCCAACCTATTCCTGCAGATATCCCTCGTGTGTCCTGTATTCCCATAGTACGCATAATGGACAGCAGGCTGGGTCTGCCTTTACTGCTGCTACAGAACATGTCCACGAGCTGGTGCTTGGTGCTGATAAGGCCTCTTCTTCTGCTGAAAGTAGGGATGCTTGGCCGGTCCTGCACTGCCACTCGTGCCTCCAGAAATATCATGACCCCTCTTGAGCTTGAGATCCAGATTATCCTCAGTAATCTGGGCATCCATCAGAATGCCCTCGAAGGTAGCAGTGCGACAACCATAAGTACGCGACTTGATCTCTCTCATCAGCCCTTTTCTGAACTTTTGGGCTCGATCTTTTGGGTCTCGAATCATAGATGGTACAAAATGGCTCAAACGACAGAACTCTGTGGTGTACTCATCAACCAATATATTTTCTTGGACTGTCATAAAACTGACTCTCCAAAGCTCTCAGGGCCACGTCAGGGAAGAAATTTTTCTTAAAAAGCTCCTTTAAAGCCTCCCAAGTAAGTCCTCGAACGATAACTAGGCTCCGTGCGATACCAAGTAAGTGCGATATAGAACAGTTGGCTGCCGGCCGCCTCGATCTGTAGGCTCTCTGGAATCTAAGCCAAACGCAGGTTCCTCTCTATATCCTCCAACTAGTCATCGGCATAGAGTATCCCCTCGCTACCCTTGAACTGTCGAGGTATCATCGTCTTGAAGTCCACTATAGTGCATGTCTAGGATGCTGCTGGGCAACTCTCTCCTCTGCATGTAGAGCCACCTAGTGAGCATTCTCCATGTTCTCTCTCATCAGCTCGATCTGCACTTGGTGCCACTCTGCCTGTACCCTCTGTGCCTCAGCCTGAACACGCTGAGCCTCCGCTGACACCCTCTGGACATACTAAGTATCAGTCGACTACCCCACTATTTTATGCATATGAAATGGCAAAACAAAAAAACTTGCATCATCACTTCATAGTGCTCATGATACACTTACAATAATTAATACAACAACAACAACATCAGTAGTTAGCTGCAACCTGCTCATAACCTATCATATTGCACTGCTAATGCAACCTAAAGCAGCTGCTAATAGTTGCTACTAAGAAACAGAAACACTTGATATTAACTTCCCCCCTCACTTTCAGATGTCTACCGTGTCTCCCTGCAGTGCACTTGAAGTGCACTGCTTGACTGTTGCAGAGTTGCAACTGATAATAATTTATATCAGTCCAAAATCCCCCATATTCCTAATTATTGTTGTGAAACAACCAATGGCCTGATCTCCTTAATACTTGTTGTGCACTTAAGATGATGTGCACAGCCACCCCTCCAATGCCTATCACTGAAACACCAACCTACATTAGTTATGGCACACCACTACTCCTCAATACTTCACGCATACAACACAGCTACTAGCTATAGCTCACTCTCAACTTGCTGAACTCAGAAATCACAGTCAACTTTTGTATACATATATCAATATACAAATACATATATATAATTTACTATATGAACACACATTTATATATGTATATGTATACACTATCATATAAGAATCACATTCTAAATAGGTACACCTTCTACTAATTAATTCATCATACACCTTGCATGCACAAGTCAAGATACTCTCTATAGTATCATGATACTCTATCAATCTATATGCCAAATCACACAATATACAACTAATATTATATATACATGAAAAATTTAAAAATATATGACTAATGTAACTTGCTACAATAGAATTTGGAGTAAAAATTACTAGTATGCACAAAACCCCAAAATAAAGTCCCGTATCATACTGTATCATACCGTATCATGATAAACCATACTCATATCCAATTGTGGACACGATACTACCCCCAATATGAACAATCTAAGTCTAAATCGACCTAATAATCCTAATAAAAAATACTTGGTGTATCATTCTCAGATTTTTTCCAAAATAGATACAAAACTCAATGTAAAAGTCACAATAACGATCATTAGAAGCTCAAACTTCTTCCTATGGGTAGTCCTAATGCATGGGTAAAATCCTAATGCTCTAATATAACAAATAGAACCTAATTAGATAACGAAATTCATAATTTATCTTTTGGGAGATGGATTCCCAATGCTAACTCAATAGGACATGATTTGGATACGAGCTCCTAGCCAAACTCATTTTTCTCCAATGCTCATAGCAATCCAAGCTCCTAATGCTCATTTATGATGATTAGGGAAAGGATTAGAAATTTTTTAGTAGAATTTGGTGGAGGAATAAGGCAATTTGGGGGAGAACACTAATTAGGAAATAATTGGATGAAGAATGAGAGGAGAGAGAATCTCTACCCCCGATATTAGGGTCGACCATGTATTCCCCTTCTCCAAGCAATGTAAAATATCATAATTATCCCTATTGGGTTGTCATGAAGGAAGTTAACTAATGGAAGCTTCTAATCCAAATGAGCGTTCAATCTAATCTCTAATGAATGAGAAGGGTTAACTTAATTTGAGTCTAATGTGACTAGTCCAACTATTGATCCAAGTTGTCATGCCAAGTCTAGTTAGATCCACTACTATCATGTCTAATAAGTAGTCTAGTTCCTACACCAAATAAATAATAATTACTATATATAAATAAATAATATTCACAATATATGAATAATATAAAATAATAAAAATAATCCTATTCTAGAAATGTGGTAGTGATACCTTGAGGTGACAATCGTAGAGATCTAGGCTAGTGCTTCTGATTTCATATCTTGTGTACTTTAATTCCTTTAGAATGTTATTGGTTTTCTTTCTTATTCATTCTTCCTTTAGATTATTGTGATTGAGTACATGATAGAACTAGTTATATTAGTATGATTGAAAGCTAGATATTGATGACCTAGACAACGTTATATCGTTGATGCTGTGGTGTAGGCTGGACGCACCCACGTACTCATGCCCCTATACCGGGTGCGGATTGTGACACCCGACCACGGAGAAGCTGACCTTCTGCTATTTAAACAACAACAATCACCCCTCAAAATCTGAGATTTTCCTTCCTTTTGAAGTTCCCTAATACCTCGTCGAGTTTTGTGAAGTTTGGAGATCGTTTGATACTCCGAAAGCCCAAAATTGTGAAGAAGGTCTCTACCCTAATCGCATTGGTGCGTATTCTAACTCTATGAGTTTTTGATCTATTTATTGTACTTAAAATCATGTGTAATATATATGTGATATATTAGAAATACAGAGATCCATCTCCATGTCTTGTAGCACTCAAAATCGTTGATCCAAACTATAATTTTAATAGGTTGCAACTATGGTTACAACGTAGAAAGTTAGATCCTAAAAGATAGTTTTTGATTCGATATTTTTTTGTTTTAAATAAAATTCCAGAATTTATTTAGATTAAATATCATATTATAATTATGTTTTAAACATGAATTAAAGATATAAACAATGGAAGTTGTAGAGTAGTACATGTCTATGTTTGTGTGTATATATACTATAGTTGATATATCAATATGCATACGTAGAGATAAGTTTATATATATATATATATATATATATATATATATATATATATATATATATATATATATATATATATATATATATATGACCATGCTATTATGGTGTGTTAGAACGTAGTATGAGACGTGTAACATTACAAGTTGTAATGCCATGCTTGAGTGGGATCATTGGCACGGACACCGAGAGACTTGTTGATTTTTGGAAGATAAAACTATAACTAACACTATGATATTTAGGATATTGTGATGTTTAGATTTTAATTTAAGTACTTTATTCAGGGTACGAGGGATCCACAACACCAGCAGACTTAGGCACCGGACAGACAACTAAGCAGCATCCGAACACAGGAAATTATACTTTGTCATTTCGTATCATAATTTATTTATTATTCACTTTATATAATATTACTGTTACTTGATAATTCTGATGTATGTGGTTATCCTAGACCCGATACACGATACTTAGCATCCGAACTAGATTTGGGTGCCGACGTCCGTCAGCGTAGTCGAGTATCGTAGATAGAGAGTCGATACCTCGAACACATGATACGTACTTGTATCCTTGGACATCAAACCATAGGACACTCGACATGACTTCATGTGACGGGATCCATCTTGATATATTCATGGTGATTGGATTCTATATAGGATTCTAGGACTCATGATATATATATATATATATATATATATATATATATATATATATATATATATATATATATATATATATATATATAACAATCCATAGCATAGTGTATACTCTTTCCTCCCATGTAATCTCTCGTATCACCGCGAGACTCGTGGTGATTCACCCATACTCAGGCGAGACTCGTGGTGATAGTTAGAGGTTATAATCTCGCGTACTATGACATGATACGTGAGATTACATGGGAGAAAAGAGTATACACTATGCTATGGATTATTATATATATATATATATATATATATATATATATATATATATATATATATATATATATATATATATATACATTCTTGTCTTAGTCTCTATAGCAGAACATTGGTGTTATTTAAGTGACTGCTTTAGGTTCCCTGATCAGGAGCCTTTAATGATATAATTTCCTGCTTTGGGTTCCATGTACAGAGTCCTTAGTGATATTTTACATGACTTCTTGAGGTTTTCCCACACGGAGCCTTTAATGTCCCGCCTGAGTATGGGTGATGCTCTAATTTTCATATCACATAGACGGATATTGTAGCTTACCCTTGAGTATTATATATATTTATACTGTTTTACCTTGACATATTGTTTCTTGTACCTTGCAAAGTCCCCTGAGGACCTGGTTTCTTGCTAGGTTTAGGCGAGGAGGATTATCCTGAGATATATGGTTCAGGAGCAGGAGTTGCAGCTGAGGACGAGGTTCTTCCAGAGGAGTTCACTTGATCCGTGTAGGGTCTCTATCTTGGAATGATAGCATCTTTGGTTTAGCAGACATTGGACTGATCTCTTTTACTTCTTTTATTTACAATCAATACTTATTTTAGCGGGTTGTTCCCTATATGACTCTTTGATGATGCACTCTGTCATTAAGACTTATTTCCTTTTATGCATTGTAGTGGACTTGATTATCTTTGGGTGCAACTGTTTCATTTTCGTGGATGAGTTGTAGATATGTTGCCTGTGTATAGATATTGGACTATTACTTATTTTGCAGCTTAAGTGCACTCTAAAGGGTCCATTAGATTGGATTGCCCATTGGAGTTGTGCTTATAGCTGTCATGTCTCGATCCCGGAGGACCGATAGTCACCACTGGGCGTAATACTGTACAATCCTAAGTTGCACTTGCACAAGGCCAATGCTTCTACAATGACAAAATAAGCTATTCAAAGTTAGAAGCAACAACATAATAAGCAGAAAAGTAAATGAACACAATGGTATAAGAAAACAGTCTCTTTATTGATATATGAAATGATTACAAAACTTTTAATACAATGCCAATTGGCTTACATCTTACTTGAGCTATACATAATACAATAACATCGTTCCATACACTATATTCTTTTATACAAAAGTATCTCAAAATGTCTCAATGCATCTTAAGGCATCTCATGATTTTTGGCTCCTGAGGATGAGGATCTGCTATCACTTTGGACTATCCTGCACCTACGAATAAACTGGTGGGGGTGAGCACTTTGGAAAAAATCACTGGTGAGGAAGAAAAGCAACACTATCTGAAATATCACTAAGTAATCATATGAGAAAAATATTGCATTATTAGTGATCTATCTACTTTTACCCATGTTTATTTCATGTAGTACAAGATTCAAGAGTTCGGTTACATCTTTTTGAAAATATCTTTGAAAGCCACATTCCATATTCAATTCAATTAAGCATACAATAGGACAGTTCATGCACGATATTGAATCTAGTCTATCTTGATGTGTGCAACGTGTTTTGTGAGCCATATTCATTTTCTTAAGGAGACCTACATTTTTAATGAACAGAATGGTAATAATTCATGTAACAAGGACTATTCTAAGGAGCAGCATTTATAGAAAAATATAATAAAATGATTATCACTTATTCAGTGATTTCTACCCACAGCCGAACGGTTATCCCTGCAACAGATACACAAGTTAGCAACAATTTGCATAAACATATAGGTACTATTCTCTGTTCGTCTCTGCATAAAACAGTTAGGTATGAAAGAAGGCTAACATCACAGCATGCGACCTAACTACATGATGGCCCATGGCCCATGAGTATTCTTTCTCATGATTAGTAGCAGTGTTATCACAGTTCAATACTGACTAATATACGCTCAAACTAGCTACCGTGACGCATGATCCAACTAACTAATAGACATGAACACCCGCCTGATCGCGAGAACTTCTTTGCCTAATGATGTTTTCGATTATCTCTCCTAGCCTGAATGATTGCGAGTTCCACAGGAACCGCTCGAAAGGTGTTCCATTGTGCACAAGTTGTCAGACTAATGTATGAATGCACTTCTATCAGATAAAAACTATATGATGCACATGTTCATGAATAAGAAAACTTTCTATCTATTCTCTTCTTTTCATTCGATCAATAAGTTCAATAACTCTTTTCTTTTCTAATAGCCATACCCCATAATCGTGAGAACTACAAGCCTCATGGTGCACTATTACTCCCTTATCTCAGTGCAGACAAGCCGCCATCTCTTTGTCACAGTACAAGCATTTCATACAGTTCTATTTTTGCAGCGATAAGAAAAGCATATAAATAATCTCTATTTAAACAGACATGGCAACAGTTCTTCTATCTCTTTAACTAAGCATGTAGTTCTACTCTTACCTTAGCAATTCGATATGGGTACATGTTCAGGGAATCTTTCTACTCTACTTATTAACAAGGCATTTGTTTGTTCAATGACAGTGACAGTATAATTAACAATGTAATACTTTATGCTTGAATTAGCAAGGCAGGGTTCTTTCATTGACAAGCATACAAGTTCTCTTATTAAGCATATAGAGTCGTGTTCTATCATTCTTCTTATGAACAATAATCTTCTTAACAATAAGTATTATAAAATTAGATTCTTTATTAGGCGTAAAAGGATCATATAATAAAGTTTTGCCTACTCACAAAGACCAATCGTCTTTTGTTTCAACAAGGAACCCTTCGTGAAGGCTTCTTCTCAAGCCAGCAAACTGATATCTCTTGTTACATAGTGCCAACGTGGAGCGGGATACTACACTGGCCATCGCTACGTAGCTCGATCCCTTCTATTTTGGGACTGGGGTGTGACATCTGGCGCATAGATCAGAGTGCATATGCGAGACAATCATGTACATACCAAGATATGCACATGCTGCAAAGGGGCTACGACAAGGAATTCGTGCCAAATGGCATTGCTGTCTTATAGCTTCCCTGCCGCATGGACTGCATCATCCTAGAAAAGCAAGTTCACCATGGAAAAGCTTCAAAACTTATTTTTTTCATATATAAAATTCTTATTTTTAACTCTAAATCAAGTGAAATAAAAGTCAAAATCGCACAAATTTAATTCTCTACAACATGGAATAATTAGTTTTTTAAAATACTAAGTTTTTGGAGATATCATTCCCATGAAATACCATAACATTCTAATTTTAAAACTTAGATCTACTATATTCTATCCATCAAAACCGAAAATACAAACTACTAAAGATGCTTAGAATCATAAGATATACATTATAGACTAATAATATACAAGAAAAATCAAAGAACTAAAATATGCCATGTTTCTTCATTTGTGCAAGATGTACTTGCCTAAGCTCTAAGGAGAGGAAAGAAAATACAAGGAGTGGAAATAATGGAAGAAAAAAGAAGAAGGGTTTATATAGGGTAGGCTTGATTGCTTAGCCATAGGATCAGGTCATGAATCCTTCCAAACAATCCTAGCCGTACAAATAAACCATAAAATACTAGCAAAAAGAGGAATGTGTCTAGTCTCAAGGCTACCTGAAAATTATGCCAAGTAAGCTGCATACATACTAATACGTATATCGAAAACGAGAAATGACAATACCTAAGGGGCACAACTGGCTCAACTACAACTTAAGGCAAGTTTGCTAGAAAAGATAAAGACTATACAAAATGGTGACATATTCCTCCAGAAGATCTGAGAGCTGATTTAAACAAAAAATACAACCGATTTTGCGAAAGACGAGGGTGAAATATTGTATGTGAAGGAAAGAGTGTGTGTTCCTAAGGATAAGGAGCTCAGAAAAGAAATATTGTCGAAAGCATATTACGCAAAGTATTTTTTACATCCGGGTAGCACGAAGATGTATAGCATATTTTGACTCCAAGAAATATCATATGATTTTGCTAGACTCTCGAGGTCATAAGAATTTTGTTCTAAACATGATATCTAGTGCTAAACAAGAAGATGTTGTTGTTCTCATTGTTGATTCGTTTAAAGGCTCCTTTGGAGCATGAATAGATATGGTTATGGTATCAGACAGACCAGGGAGCATGCTCAACTTTTTCAAAGTTTTGATATTGAGCAGATAATAGTTGATGTCAATAAGATGGATGTAGTAGATTTCTCCAAGAAAAGATTTAATTTCATAAACTACACCTTGACTCTTTTCTAAAGTCTTATGGTTTCAAGGATACATTTGTGACTTGGATTCTACTTAGTGTCTTGGAATATCAAAACTTGGTGATGAGAACTTGGTGATTATTGCTTAACAAGCTATCCGTCGAACCGAGACACAAAAACTATAGGCGTTTCTATCCATCAGTTTTAACCTGTCAAATCGATTATGGCGGTCGACCCATAGAATCCAGTTATAGCCAAGAATAAAGAATGTTTGACCAGACGAATTACTAGTCTCAACCAGTCGAATATTGCTGAAGATACTAAGCATGTGTGTAATAACCCACTTCGCTCAGTTCAGCAAGTTGACTCAAACGACATAATAACACTTGGACTTGGAGTTTCAGCGGTTCACTCGGAGTCTCGCTTGGCCGAGGCAAGCCCTCGTTCAGGTGGGTGGCTATGATGAACCTATCTTTGCTTGGACAATACACCTAAGAACTTGGAGTACACATGCTATATTGCTATATGATAACCCCTTGCATGCTAATAAGAATACAATACACCTAGATAAGAGAATAATCACATCTTAAATTGCTCGTATTAGAACATGGAAATAAAACTTGTACATATGTTGGTTCCTCGGACTATCCCTTAGACCGAGCTAGCGTAATGGCTTATGTTTTCAAGTAATGGCTATATCGCATGTTTCCTTAAGTTATATATTCATATTGTTCCAATGCTTGTCCGCTTTACATATTCGCTATGCTTATCTCATAATATTTATGCCTCAATCCTGTAACAATATCTTGTCTTACATTCATCTAGTTAGCCGGAAGACTATTGAATAGTCATTCCGTGCAAGTATGAACCTGAAAGTATTCCGGACTGTTAGGTCGCCAAGGTAGTTTCCGAACTAGTGGATTGCATCATGTCAAGTAAAGCAAGAATCACAGCTCGTGGAGCAATACTCGTTTAGAACAAGAATAAAAAATTATCATGTCATATCGTGAATCTGGAAAACCCAAGACTTGTATGTCGCGGACAACTTGGTGCACAAAGGAGATTCTCGAATCTCGTGCCGCAGACGGTCTCCAAGGCACCGAGGCCGATCCAATCCAGACGAAAACTCACGCAATCTTAATCATGTGCGAGCAGGATGACGTATGCGCCTCATGTACTTTTTGTTGCACGCCATCCTCGTCAATGACTATAACTCATCCTTTATGGCTTTGCCAGCGATAATTATTTATATAGATAAGTCATATTCGCTTAGCGACAATCCATGTACGAGTCATTACATCACACCTAGTAATTTGGAACACCTGAATGGATATGCGTATTAGATATTTGAGCATATTTGAGCACTTGAACAATCTTCTACAACACTTCTGAATAATCCGTGTAACTCGTGCACCCGAATCAGAACCCGCTCGTGACACTTGTGTTCGCTTATGCAATTTTTCTCCGATTTTATTATATATATATATTCGTTCTTGATTTAACTTGATTTACCTTGGACAGGGAAGGATGAATCGTAAGTTGGTAAGTATCATCATGTTACTCTTATATAGCACGACGCACTGCCACACAAGTTAGGCTTTATATCTTTGACATAGAATTGTTGCTAAAAAAAAGACTAAAAATACAACAATGATAGAGTGCACATAACTAATTGAACGTGTTGGATTTGTTGAGCGGGCGAGAAGCCTCCCCACCAGTGCATTCAATGTACTGATAACCCACCAGATTGTGTGCAGGGTACGGGAGAACCTCGTTCGGTGTGGAGTGTTCCCTTGTGCGCGCTAAGGCATGGAGTTCACTCTGGAGCCTTGGAGTGTTGCGTCAGAGCTGAAGCAGATATACAGGACATAATGTTAGAGCATCTCTTATGTATCATTCTATGTTGTAAGCCACTTGGCACGCATTTATTGTTTCGTGAGAGAGAGTATGAGCGACTTGTAATCTCGGCCTAGCGCCGCATGTAATACTTATTATGAATCAATAAAGAGCTAGTTTTTGTATCATACTTGTGTTCGTTCTATGCTTCCGCTATATCGACCTTGCGAACTTGTTATCTTACCGTCCGTTCTATGCCTGGCCTTGCATATGTGCAACTTAGGCTCACGCGGTATCACGCCCATGCGAGGGCGACTAGCCCTGCGGGGCCAAGGCATGACAATGTGGAGATTGATTGTCATTTCATAAAGAAAAAACTAAATATGAAATTTATTAGTTTTTCTTTGGTTCATATTGAAGAGTAACTGGCAAATGTTCTTACAAAAGATGTTTCTAAAAGTCTTTTATGACTTAGTGGACAATTTGGGTATGCTCGATGTTTATGCTCCAACTTGAAGGAGAGTATTAGCGTAAGTCATAATAATATTTGTATATGGAAGAAATATATTGTGTTTAGTACTTACCATATAGGAATACCATTATATATGGTAGTACTTGTATATAGTAAAAATATATTGTATTTATTAATTACCATCTAAGAATATAATCATATATGGTAATACAAACTTCTTTATATAATCTCCACTGTAAGATTAATAAATGTCCAATAATTCAATCTCCCAAATACATCTTCAAGCTCTATGTTTGACTTATAACTTATCTTCTCTCATGTGCTTCATATTCAACCGAGAACCCCCATCATAATTGAGACCGTGCCATCTTGCCATCGTCATCGGCCTGTAACGACAACCGAAGGAGGATCTACAACAGCAATATCAAGCCCCATCGTCGGCACTTGTCGTTTGAACCCCCACACCGGCCTGGACGAGTTCTTCCATATTGCGGATTATCTGTTGATGGTGAACGATGATACCAAACACTCTTAATATTCAAGTTTATGCCTAAAATAGTCTACCTGAAAAACTCAATATATATTTTTGTCATGTTTCCATTTTTTTAGTTGGACACAATTTTATATTGGCCTGACACGGTACGGTGTGGACACGATGAGATATAGATAAGACGATACTAACACAATATTCATTGTGTTTAAAAAAAATTCAGAATATTTTAAGTTTAGTCCAAAATAAACTAAAATTATGGCTCTTTCCTTGACTATGCTACTTAAATTTGATAGTCCTTGTCATGTTTCATATGCTCACGTAGTTGTCATGTCAATTTCTTTGTATTATGGTTATTTTGTTAGCTATGCTTGAGCAAAAGCTCAACTTTCCTCTTTCTTTAGTCCCACATCGGTTGGACCACCCCCTCCTTGCTTGTATATATTAGTTCTTCTCCTTTGCTTTCTTAAAGATGTTGTGTGGGGGACCCCTTGGGCCACACGCACGCGCCGCCGCCCCGCCCGGCCCGGTTCGGCTCGGTTCGGTTCGACGCGCGTAACGGGTGCGGGTACGTGCCCACACCTGCGGGCGCCGAATGCCGATCCAATTTACTCTTCGGGTTCGGGCTGGGATCCAAAAAATCTTTTTGCTCCCCTTTAATTTTTTGAACTGTTTTGATTGATTCAAATTTGAACGTTGAGACTCATGTCCAGGTTCTTTGAACCTTGCAACAGCTCTTTTGACAGTCATTTCTCCATATTTTTATTGCTCCTTAATGGCCTGTTTATGAGCCATTAAGTATTATGTCTGTGGCTGTGTATAAGGGTCTGCCTATTTAAAATGGTCTCCTCCTCCTTTATTTCAGAACCAAAAAATCCTCCTACGTGAATCCTCTCTCTCTCAAACCACATTCTGGTCTCTAATTCCTTTCTCTGGGCAGAGCTAAGTTTGGTCTCTCTCTCTGAGTTGTGTGCAACGAATAGAACCCGGTAGTCAGGGGATTTTACCACTATGAGCTTTCAAGAAACGTCTGCACATAGTCCTCGGATCAACTCTTAGGGCAGTGCTTCGTGCACGACTTTTCCGGAGGCCGGTAACAATTTTATTTTGTTTCTTTGTTCTCTTATTAACTTCTGGAAACTAATATATATGTATATATATATATATATCAAAACGATTAACAATCTAAGAATTGAACCTATATATATATATATATATATATATATATATATATATATATATATATATATATATATATATATATATATATATATTATCTTTACCAAATAGTATATTATGTGAACATATATTCTATGAACATATATTATGTGAGCATATATTTTTTGTAGCAATTTTTACAAACAAATAGTGTAGCAAACAAAGGCTTTTCTAATTGCTTACCAAACAAAGGTTTTCTTTTATTAACGAATATTTATTGTAGCAAACAAAGGCTTTTCTAATTGCTTACCAAACAAAGGTTTTCTTTTATTAACGAATATTTATTGTAGCAAACTTGTCGTTCACTGTTCATTTAGCAAATTTGTTAACGAGTATTACAGCTTACATACCAAAGTGCAACATAAATTTTAATTATTTTAAATTATATATTAATTAAGAATTGGTATTAGAAATTACTATTCAAAGGACTATTCTGTTAATAAAATAAAAGAATTTCTAATTTAATATTTATAGCACATAAAATCTTGGTTAATATATATACCATCATTGGTATTCATTATTATTATTAGCTCTAAATTTACTTATTGTTAACTACAATATTGTTTAATTGAAACGACCTCAAGACAATAATAGTTAAGTATAATTGTAAATCTTTTTGAGTCTGAATTCTAAAAGTAAAGATCAATTTGGGAACAAGCCAAAAGGGTCCTTCTGTCAATCGGGTGTAAATAGCCCTAAGCGACACGGTATTTAAGTATCTTCGGACCACCGCTAGCTGGGAACTGTCCCCTACAGCTAGCCCAAATCAATCTACACTTGATAGACTAAAGATTTTAAGATTGGTTAGCAAAATCACTTGAACTATTATTCTAAATTATTGGACATTGTTATTGAGTAATTTCGTATCTTTCAGACTTTCCTTATTTGCAACTATGACTGGCAAGGATGAGACTTTTACTGCTAAACCTGTAAAATTCAACGGGACCTTCTTTAAGAGATGGCAAAGTCAGATAAAATTTTGGCTCACTACCTTAGGATTAATCTCAGCCATTGATGGTTCCACACCAATCACAAATGGCTCTGATGACACCGAGTCTGACATAGGTGTATCCAAGTCCTCTGGTTCCACTAGACCCAAGACCCCTAAGAAAATAGACTACTATTGCTTCCATAGAATTCTAAGTGCTTTGTCTGAATCATTATATGACATATTCTTTGAATACAAAAGTGCAAAAGAACTTTGGGATGCTCTGGAAAATGAATATAGCTGTGATGATGCTGAAATTAAAAGATTCAAATCCTCCTCATTCAACAGATACTTTATAGTAGATAATAAACCTATAAATGACCAAATACATGAATTCCAAGAATACCTTAGGCATATTCAAGCCAAAGGCACTTTTTTCTCTACTGAGTATAAAATAGCCTGCTTAATATACAAGCTTCCTCTTTCTTGGTCTGATGTCAAGAAAGACCTCATTCACACTCATGGTGACCTTACCTTTGCTCAAGACCTAAAGAAAATTAGAACAGAAGAACAAATTAGGCTAAGGTCTAACCCTAAGTCGGAGTCTAAATGTAAACTCCCTCACCCAAAATAGGTATTTGTGTATGTTTTATATTATTATATTATTATAGATATTGAATTTCTTTAGAGTATTCTGTTATTTAATTAGCAAATGAATTTCTCGATATATTTACTTATATAAATATTTATTTAGAATCATTTTTAGGTTATTTTAGATTTTTTGAAATTAATTAGGATTTATTTGGATATATATAGTCTTAATATTAGATAGATGCTAATTTAGTGTTAATAGATATTAATAAGATTTTATAAATTATTTATATTATATTTAATTATATTCAAGATTATAAATTATTGAGATAGATTCAAACTCTACTTTAAATTAATTCAAATCCTGAACCTACTAGGAAAGCAACTTAATGTATATCATATCCTTATTTAAATTCATCATAATCCTATCTAAATTAACCAATCCTAGTCGTATTTAATTAAGTAGTGTCCACATTATAAATACCCCATCCTTCATATTTTTCTTCCCCAAATTCCTCTCTTTTTCGTCCAAAAATAGTCAAAATTCGTCATAAATTCAGCCTCATTTTCAACTAGTTATGACGAATTAAAAAGACGATATCTCCTAGCTCCGGACTCCAAACGCGCTCCAGTTTTTTTTGTTAGAATGATAATGAGGTTAGAGTTCTGATTATATAAATTGTTTTTCTAAATTATTAGTATTAAATTCTGAAAAATTCGTAGAGTACAGCATGTCCGAAAATAGACGTGTTTAGATGTATTCGTGATTTCGGGAGAACCAGGAATCAGAATCATGAACCGTTTAAAGTTTCGGAAAGCTAATATCGAGATAATCGACATATATTTTTCCCAGAATTTATTTCGAAGTATTTACATACTGTTAATTCTGTAGAACTTCTAGATTAGAATTTAACCATCGGTGCACAATACAAAATTTGTATGTGCCATAATTCCCAAACGAATTTGAATTCGGACGAGCTGTAAATTCCAGCATGTTTTTGATGCTGAAATCTACAGGAAATTATACATAAAAGTTGAGTTTGTGTCGGTTGAATTTTTGGTCAACAGATCACCTCGATTTGCGTGCCATGAGTCTCGAGTTGATAAAATTCAGTTTCTTTGGACAAAATTTAGGAATTAACATAAAAATCAGAATAATAAGATTAAAATAGGATTTTAGAGTAATTATTCCAGAATTAAATAAATTAAAATAAATTATCTTTTGACGTGATAAATTTGTAATACATAGGCTATTTGGACTGTGACTTGGACTCTGATTCATACCAGCAGCAGGACCCCAGGCAAGATACCTTGCCAAATTGTTTACAGTATTTTGCATGCTATTTATATTTCTATTTATTTATTGCATTCTGTATATTTCTTGCATGTGTAGTTTTATTTCAGTCATTACTATGTATTAGATATGTTGACACACACATGGCACTTAGTATCATAGAGGACAATTATTAGGCGTATGGGCTTTTAACCACTCTGGTAACACCGTAGTCACTAGCACGCACTATGGTGGGTCGTGTCCGATGGTCGCTACCCCCGAGGTATGTCGATTGATGGAGTCCGAGGGTCGCTACCCCAGAGGTATGTTGGCTGATGATGTCCACTGACGAGCGTGAGGTTGTGAGAATTAGATCGAGTAGCCTACCCTTGCCCATACATCAAAAAGTTGTCCTCATTTGCATTCATATAGATGGTCTTGTACAGCGTACTTATTTATTTTCAAATTATATGCATGTTTACTGTATTCAAATTGGCTCGTATTTTCTGTATCTTGTTACGTCCCTTTGAGGACCTGGTCCGCTGCCAGGTGTATCTTTTCTTGAGTATTTACAGGAGTGCAGATTTGGATGGTTACATGTGATCCGAGAATGTCTTCTCTTCGAGCTGTGATGGATAGATGGTATTCTTATATTGTGTTGTGGTATTGTACTTATATTGTATTTACCTCTCCATTCGAGTTGGTAGTGGATTTGTCTCCATCCAACTATCATCCTTAGATACTCCTTATTGAGATCTAGTTTCATAGATACTGGTCATTTATTTCTATATAATTTTGGTGGATGAGATTTAGATTATACCCTGTGACTTGTGACATATGTTTTATACCACTTATGGATTTGATATTCATATTACAGCGTATGTGTGGATTTGGTTTCCATATATTGGAGTTGCCATATCCATGCGGCTGGCATGCTTATGTGTCATAGTCCTACGTATTTTTGGGACTGGGGCATGATATATTTTTGTGGTGGCCAATGCAGGTCGAGAGCATATTGTCTCGGTTACGTTACTGTACCGAACAAGCCTGCCCCTAGGACTAGAGTATAGGATCTCATCCATAATTGACTGTGATTCATCTCCTCCTATCTGTTCTATTTTGAACAATTGTATCCTGCTTGATTCATATGCTTCCCTAATAGTTCCTTGAGTATTGTCTTCTGCTAGAATATAGGAACCCCTGTTATTATGATAATAATTAGAGTAGCACACCTATTAAGAATACAACGAGAATATAGACACACCACTAAGTTTAGAATATCTAGTGAACCTAGAATTCCTTATCTTTAGATTGTTATACCATTACCCCTTGATGTATTAAGAAGACTTGAGAGTAGTATAGACACTACTAGAGTTAGTTAGAAGTTTTACCATAATGTTTGACACCTAGTATCACATAGTCTTTTGACCTATTAATTGAAGTGTAACCGAATGATATTTATCGTATGCTAGCAAAAGATGACAGTGTTTATTCAGACCATAGAATTTAGATGTCCTTGCCCTATTTGGTCGACTAGCGACTTGGATAAGAAGATTGTATGATAACTGTAGAGATTGTAGAGTCTTTTATTATTATTGCTTATGTTATTTTTGCTTTTGCGAACTTAAATTATTTTGTAACTTCTCACATCATAATCCAGCGTTATATTTTCTGTGCTACCTTGAATTATGCTGCTATTATAGCCTAGTTTTTGCAAGCTTAATCTTATATCGAGCTTGTTCATGACATATGTGTTATTGGGGCCTGATCAACCACACTAATACAAATTGTCTAATCAGAATCAGTGTATTATGGTCTAGCTAGCCATAATGCGCTTGATTCGCCCTTCGTAATAGTATTTTACGTGGATTGAGATGTATAGTGGACCAGTAGACAAATATACTTACCCTCTAGATACGACAAAGCATATCATATCAAGTACATAACTGCACCGATGTGAGCATGCGAATAGAAAATTACCAAATTAAGATTTCAATCCACAACTGTCTTGACAATTCCTATTTGAATTCTTTAAACGCTTTGATTCCCATACTTCCATTCTATTACCCCTCCTTGAACTCTTTTCTGTTGCTTTCCGTCTTCCCTTGTTTCGGAAAGACAAAATCTCATGCTTGGATATAAGTGATACACGGATAGTACAAGATATACCCCATAGGCCAATCACATTATTTGGTGACTATCTTTCATAATTGATTAAGGGCATATCACATATGATATAGTTGGTGTTAAAGTTTTGAGGATTGAATGACATGAGAAAATAAATTAAGGAATATTTTTCTTAAGTGTAAGAGCCTTATGTGATAGATGGGTAAATTCTAAGTTGGGTAGAAATTGCATTATTAAACTTGAGGAGAATTCTTTTAGATTGTGATCAAGTAGGATTAGATTGAGAGATTAAGTCCTTTTAAATGTGGAGAATTTTAAAAGAAGGATTAAGATAATGAGGATTTAATGAATTTTAAAAATCTTGATATTGAGGACCCAATATTTATACTTTGAGCACATGATTTAAATTTTGAATATTGAAGGATGAATCATCGATTTAAATTTTTAGGATAAATATAGAATTTTAGACTTGAACAATTGGTTAATTAGATTTAAATTTTATAATTTGATGATTTGAATTAAAAGTTCAATTTTGATTGTTGGGTCACCTATTTGAAATATTGAGGATGTAAATTGAGTTTAAATATTTGAATAGTACAAAATTCTTAAGTTAAGAATAAGAATAAGATTTGATTAGAATTGTTTATTGTTCAAAGTCTAGAGGAGATTATGATAGTTGGAAATTATGATATAAATTTTGATGTGGGATTTCATATAGACTTGAGTTAGATTTGGATGTTGATTATTTAAAAATCGAGAAGAGATTACGACAGGTTGAATTTTGATTTAAACAGTGGTTATCTTAATTTTGAAGTGATCGCGATAGATTTGAATAGATTTTGTTATTTAAATTTTTGCAAGAGATTGCGATTGACGTACCTTATGTACGAATGTGAAGGATTTAACAAATTATGCCTTATTTTAATTTCGAGGACGAAATTGTTTTAAGTTGGGTAGATTGTAAACTCCCTCACCCAAAATAGGTATTTGTGTATATTTTATATTATTATATTATTATAGATATTGAATTTTTTTAGAGTATTCTGTTATTTAATTAGCAAATAAATTTCTCGATATATTTACTTATATAAATATTTATTTAGAATCATTTTTAGGTTATTTTAGATTTTTTGAAATTAATTAGGATTTATTTGGATATATATAGTCTTAATATTAGATAGATGCTAATTTAGTGTTAATAGATAAT
The DNA here is from genome assembly GCA_036927795.1 of Iris macrosiphon. Classification (NCBI taxonomy): domain Eukaryota; kingdom Viridiplantae; phylum Streptophyta; class Magnoliopsida; order Asparagales; family Iridaceae; genus Iris; species Iris macrosiphon. The sequence goes on from JAYESA010000015.1 coordinate 144,430,060, forward strand.
AATAAGATTTTATAAATTATTTGTATTATATTTAATTATATTCAAGATTATAAATTATTGAGATAGATTCAAACTCTACTTTAAATTAATTCAAATCCTGAACCTACTAGGAAAGCAACTTAATGTATATCATATCCTTATTTAAATTCATCATAATCCTATCCAAATTAACCAATCCTAGTCGTATTTAATTAAGTAGTGTCCACATTATAAATACCCCATCTTTCATATTTTTCTTCCCCAAATTCCTCTCTTTTTCGTCCAAAAATAGTCAAAATTCGTCATAAATTCAGCCTCATTTTCTACTAGTTATGACGAATTAAAAAAACGATATCTCCTAGCTCTGGACTCCAAACGCGCTCCAGTTTTTTTTGTTAGAACGATAATGAGGTTAAATTTCTGATTATATAAATTTTTTTTCTAAATTATTAGTATTAAATTCTGGAAAATTCGTAGAGCACAGCATGTCCGAAAATAGACGTATTTTGATGTATTCGCGATTTCGGGAGAACCAGGAATCAGAATCACGAACCGTTTAAAGTTTCAGAAAGCTAATATCGAGATAATCGACATATATTTTTTTAGAATTTATTTCGAAGTATTTACATACTGTTAATTCTGTAGAACTTCTAGATTATAATTTAACCATCGGTGCACAATACAAAATTTGTATGTGCCATAATTCCCAAACGAATTTGAATTTGGACGAGCTATAAATTCCAGCATGTTTTTGACGCTAAAATCTACAGGAATTCATACATGAAAGTTGAGTTTGTATCGGTTGACTTTTTGGTCAACAGATCGCCTCGATTTGCGTGCCATGAGTCTCGAGTTGATAAAATTCAGTTTCTTTGGACAAAATTTAGGAATTAACATAAAAATCAGAATAATAAGATTAAAATAGGATTTTAGAGTAATTATTCCAGAATTAAATAAATTAAAATAAATTATCTTTTGACGTGATAAATTTGTAATACATAGGCTATTTGGACTGTGACTTGGACTCTGATTCATACCAGCAGCAGGACCCCAGGCAAGATATCTTGCCAAATTGTTTACAGTACTTTGCATGCTATTTATATTTCTGTTTATTTATTGCATTATGTATATTTCTTGCATGTGTAGTTTTATTTCAGTCATTACTATGTATTAGATATGTTGACACACACATGGCACTTAGTATCATAGAGGACAATTATTAGGCGTATGGGCTTTTAACCACTCTGATAACACCGTAGTCACTAGCACGCACTATGGTGGGTCGTGTCCGATGGTCGCTACCCCCGAGGTATGTCGATTGATGGAGTCTGAGGGTCGCTACCCCAGAGGTATGTCGGCTGATGATGTCCACTGACGAGCGTGAGGTTGTGAGGATTAGATCGAGTAGCCTACCCTTGCTCATACGTCAAAAAGTTGTCCTCATTTGCATTCATATAGATGGTCTTATACAGCGTACTTATTTATTTTCAAATTATATGCATGTTTACTGTATTCAAATTGGCTCGTATTTTCTGTATCTTGTTACGTCCCTCTGAGGACCTGGTCCGCTGCCAGGTGTATCTTTTCTTGAGTATTTGCAGGAGCGCAGATTTGGATGATTACATGTGATCCGAGGATGTCTTCTCTTCGAGCTGTGATGGATAGCTGGTATTCTTATATTGTGTTGTGGTATTGTACTTATATTGTATTTACCTCTCCATTCGAGTTGGTAGTGGATTTGTCTCCATCCAACTATCATCCTTAGATACTCCTTATTGAGATCTAGTTTCATAGATACTGGTCATTTATTTCTATTTAATTTTGGTGGATGAGATTTAGATTATACCCTGTGACTTGTGATATATATTTTATACCACTTATGGATTTGATATTCATATTACAGCGTACGTGTGGATTTGGTTTCCATATATTGGAGTTGCCATATCCATCGGCTGGCATGCTTACGTGTCATAGTCCTACGTATTTTTGGGACTGGGGCATGACACTAAAGCTAAGATAAATCTAGTAGAATCCCAAGACAAACCCAAGCCTCATCATCACCACAAACCCAAAAGAAACCTCTTCAAGAAGAAGCAGAACCCTCAGCCTCACCACCAAAACCATTACCATAATAAACCAAGAACCTTTGGTCAAACTCAGGATCAGAAGAGATTTTATTTTGTGTGTGGTAAAACAAACCATATAGCCACCAACTGTTTCCATAGGAAGAAGGAAGCTGTCCAGACTTCTTACAAAGGAAAACGTCCTGCCAAACTAGAAGCAAACATGCTTCTCAATGGCTCTTCTAGTTCCTTCAGGTCTGTAAGCTATCAACCCTTAGTCAATATTTCTTACCATTCTGACGATTGGTGGTTGGATTCTGGAGCTAATATTCATGTTTTCTTTGATCGCTCTTATTTTTTAAACTATCAGGAATCATTAGAGGAGGTGTAACTCTAGGAGATGGCTCAATGGCACAGATTATAGGAAGAGGAAGAATATATCTAAAGATGATATTAGGAAAAACTCTGACTCTTCATGATGTGTTACATGTGTCGTCTATCAGAAGAAATTTAGTTAGTGGGTCTCTTCTTGTACCTTCAGGGTACAAGATTGTTTTGGAAGCAAATAAAGTAGTATTTTCTAAGAATGACTCTTTTATTGGAAAATGATTTGTAAGATATGGTCTTTTTATTCTGAGTACCGTGAATAAAATTTTAGATCCTTCTTTTATTGTTTTCAATGTAGAATCTTCAAATGTGTGGCACAGTAGATTAGGTCATGTAAATCTAGGTTCCCTAAGAAGGGTGATGAACTTAGATCTTATTCCTAAAACTCCAATAGATGATAAACACAAGTGTGAGATCTGTGTTCAAGCTAAATACACAAAACTACCTTTTAAATATGTAAAAAGGAACTCTGACCTTCTAGAGCTAGTTCATAGTGATGTATATGACTCAAATAGGGTTTTGACCAAAGGCGGTAGAAAATACTTTGTTATCTTTATAGATTATCATTCAAAGTATTTTTTTTATACATATCTACCTAAAACCAAAGATAAAGTTCTATACAGGTTTAAGGTCTGTAAATCTGAAGCTGAGAACCAGTAAGAGAGAAAGATTAAGATTCTTAAACCAGATCCTGGTGGAGAGTATACATCAAATAATATGATCAATTTCTGTGAAGAATACGGAATAATCCATTAGGTAACTGCTCTATATTCACCACAGTCCAACGGAGTTGTTGAAAGAAAGAATCGTACTTTGTTAGACATGGTCAATGCCATGCTCCTCAGCTCAGGTACTCCCGATAATTTGTGGAAAGAAGCATTATTATCGGCCTGTTACATCCTTAATAGGATTTCTAGTAATTCAAATGATAAGACTCCCTATGAATTATGAAAAGGTAGAGCTCCTAGGATCCATTATCTCAAAGTTTTGGGATGTCTAGCTAAAGTAGGATTCCTGAACCTAAAAAGAGGAAGATTGGACCTAAGACTGTAGATGCTATATTCATAGGATATGCCCTAGATAGCAATGCCAATAGATTTCTTGTTACTCACTAGGAAGTAAATGAAATCTCTAACAATACTATTATAGAAGCAAGAGATGCAGTTTACTTTAAAAATATATATCCTTTCAAAGATAGAATTTCTTCCTCTCCCTCCAATCTCTCTCTTACTCCATCCATCAGCTCTCATGTTCAAATATCTAGTTCATAACCCGAACAAAATATAGAACCTAGAAGGAGTAAAAGAGAAAGAATTGAAAAGAACTTAGGAGAAGGTTTCTTCACCTTTTTGATAAAGGGTGATCCCTCAACTTAAGAAGAAGCAATATCTTCTCCTGATGCTCCTTTATGGAAAGAAGCCATTAACAGTGAGTATAACTCTATCATGGAGAATAATACTTGGTTTCTAGCAGACCTACCTTTAGGTAGTAAACCCATAGGGAGTAAGTGGATATTCAAAAGGAAATTTAGAACCGATGGTACCATAAAGAAATACAAGGCTAGCTTAGTAGCCAAAGATTTTACCCAGAAAAAGGGATTAGATTATTTTGATACCTACTCACCTGTAGCTAGGATCACCTCTATCAGAACCCTTCTAGCCTTAGCATCTATTCATAATATGCTAATCCATCAAATGGATGTAAAAATAACATTTCTAAATGGGGACCTAGAGGAAGAAATCTACATGGAGCAACCTGAATGTTTTATTACTAAAGGCCAAGAATATAAAGTTTGTAGATTAGTTAAATCTCTTTATGGTCTAAAGCAGGCTCCCAAGCAATGGCACAACAAATTTGACATAGTCATCTCAGAATATGGTTTCGTGCCAAATGAGTATGACAAATATATATAATCCAAAATTTTAGATGAAAGTTGTGTCATCTATGTTTGTATGTAGATAACATCCTTATATTTGGATCATCACTAGAATTGATTACTAATACCAAGGACTATTTATCCAGCCAGTTTGATATGAAAGATCTAGGTGAAGCCAACTTGATTCTAGGCATACAACTGTCCAAATTCAAAGAGGGCTATACTCTATCCTTAGCACACTCTATCGAGAAAATGCTAATAAAATTTGAGTATTTTGATAAGAAACCTACTCTTACTCCTTATGACAATAGTGTTGTTCTCAAGAAGAATGAGGGTTCTCCCATGGAACAACACAGATATTCTCAGATGATAGGTTCTCTCATGTATATATCAAACAGGACCAGACCTGATATTGCATTTGCTATTGGAAGACTAAGTAGATATACTAGTAACCCAAATCGGTTACATTGGACAGCATTAGAAAGAGTATTTAGATATCTTAGGGATACTCTAGATTATATGTTGCACTATACTAGATACCCTGACATCATAGAAGGTTATTCAGATGCAAACTAGGTAACTGACTCACATGATGTAAAATCTACTACTGGATATATTTTTACTCTAGGAGGAGCTGCAATCTCCTGGGGCTCATATAAATAAACTATCATTGCTAGGAGTACAATGGACTCCAAAATGATATCCTTGGACACTACATGCACAGAAGCAGAATGGCTAAAAAATCTCATTATGCATATACCTGTTTCTATTAATCATGTTCCTGCAATTTCTATAAACTGTGATAATAAATCTGTTATGGAACTACTAAAGCATGATTCTGTGAATGCTAAGATGAACAGGCACCTGCAGCTGCGCTTCAAGTTTATAAAGAGCCTATTGGACAAATATATGGTTCTTGAATATATAAAGTCAGAAAAGAACCTTGCAGACCACTTGACGAAGGGTCTGTCTAGGACTTTGATCCTAGAATCATCAAGGGGGATGGGGTTAAGCCATAAGTAAAGTCACCAGCAGTGACAACCCAACCGAGTCTGACTGGAGATCCCAAAAAGCCGGTTCAATGGGTAAGAATAAGCTGGACTTAGGTGACTTTTATGGAACACTGACCCGAGATTAAAATCTTATTCTATAATGCCCAAGTGGCAGTACATGCGTACAATAATTTTTTATCCCTATGGTGACAGTGTTCTTGAGTGATATGGTTAGGATGAGTTTTTAAAAAACTCTTAATAGGTCCAAGCTGATATGCGGGGTTGAAATATATCACCACCCTTAAGGACTTACCTATATGAGAGGCCGTGAAGACCGCGATGTTAGATCTCTTTCCCATGGAGCCATGGTTGGGGGGAGACCTAACTGTCCCAGCCATCCAAGATGAGAACTACACTCTGTTTATTGAAGAAGAAGAACAAGAACAGTTACAATTCAAGAAGAAGGGAAAAACTAGAAAAAGCTAAGTATCCATTTCTCACATACATCATCCTCTCTTCTCCCTACTATTTATTCAGTAGACTGATACTGATGCTTTCCTTTCCTTGTGGCAGCAGGTAGGGCAGTTAGTTGGTGATTGGCAGTTGTGACAGTTATGGCAGTTGGTTGGTGATTGGCAGTTACTTCAGACCTTGCTACTTTAGACCTGTATCAATACCTCTCCCCTCAAATTGACCTTGTCTCAAGGTCAAAGGAGGGAAATCTCTTGATGAATTCCTCGTATGGAACCCATTGAGCATGCTCAGCAGAACTGTCCTTCCACTGAATGAGTAATTCAGTGATAGCCCTATTCCCCTTTTTCACAATTCTCCTGTCCAAGACCAATTATGGTTCTAAGACTGTTTCTTCATGTAGTGTAGGGGTACCCTCTTGTACTGAGATCCTTCTACTGAGTTTAGCCTTCAACTGAGAAACATAAAAAACAGGGTGTATTGAGGAATCATCTGGGAGGAGCAACTTGTAAGCAACAGGCCCCACTTTAGCACACACTTGGTATGGCCCAAAGAATTTTGGAGAAAGTTTTTGGGGTCTTCTATTACCCACAGAAATCTGTCTGTAGGGTTGAAGTCTGAGGTAGACCCAGTCACCTACTTCAAAAGACCTGTCAATTCTGTGTAGATCAGCCATCTTCTTCATTCTGTCTTGAGCCATCAGTAAATTGTCCTTCAGCAGCTGCAAGGCATTGTCTCTTGAAGCCAAGGTTCCTGCTACACCCTTGTCTGAGGGTAGCTCAGGGATGTAAGTTAGTAAGTTGGGAGGGGGCCTCCCATAAACTGCCTCAAAGGGAGTAATCTTGGTTGCTGAGTGCCAGTTGGTGTTAAACCAATACTCAGCCCATAACAAATGTCTGGACCATTCCTTGGGTTTATGGCTACAAAAACATCTTAAGTAGCCCTCAATACATCTGTTAGTTACCTCTGATTGTCCATCTGATTGTGGGTGGTAAGAAGTACTGTACTTAAGGTGTGTTCCCTGTATTTTGAAGAGCTCTTTCCAAAACAAACTTGTGAAGATAGCATCCCTATCAGAGACAATCGATTTGGGCATCCCATGTAATTTGAAAACCCCATTCATAAACACCTGGGCAACATTCTGGGCTGTGTAAGGGTGACTCAAGGCAAAGAGATGTATATACTTTGTGAGTCTATCCACTACTACAAATATAGTAGATTTTTGATAGCTAGAAGGCAGTCCTTCTATGAAATCCATAGAGATATCTTCCCAAACTGCATTGGGGATAGGTAGGGGTTGTAAAAGCCCTGCAGGTGATGTAGTCTCTGCTTTGTTCCTCTGGCAAGTCTCACAAGTCTTGATGTATGTCTGAACACTCTTTTTCATCCCTTTCCAGTAGCAGGACTTCCTCAGCCTTTGTAGTGTTTTGGTCAAGCCAGAATGACCTGCTGTCAGTGTATCATGGTGTTCTTTGAGCATAGTAAGAACAAAATCTGACTGGGGATCAATGAAAAGCTTGTTTTTATAGTATAGCAATCCATTCTTTAAGGAATACTTATTAGGATCCAGCTGATGAAGGAACCATTTGTTTAAGTGCTCTTGGTAATATGTGGATTGTTGCATTTGGTCCTTGAATTGCTGCAGCCATGCTGTGCTTACTACTGAAATGGTAGACAGGGTGTGAACTTCATTAAGACCTGGGGCTTCAGACCTAGTGCTACAGTCCATCCTTGACAAGCTATCAGCTGCTCTATTTTCCTTCCCTTTTTTATACTCTACTATGAAATTATAACCATGTAATTTGAGGAGCCACTTGTATTGGGCATCAGTGTATACCCATTGTTCCAACATGTGTTTCAAGGCTTGGTGGTCTGTTTTGATAAGGAATTTCCTTCCCCATAAGTAGTGGTTCCATTTTTTGACTGCTAATAGGATAGCAAGCATCTCCTTCTCATAAGTAGATAGAACAGTGCATCTACCTTTGATAGTTTGGCTTAGGTAAGCTATGGGTCTTCCTTTTTGCATTAAGACTGCCCCAATTCCTGTGCCAGATGCATCACATTCCAGTGTGAATTCCTCTGAGAAATCTGGCATGGCCAAGACAGGTGGTTGAGTCAGGGCTCTTTTCAGTTGCTCAAAAGAATTTTGAGCTTCTGGGTTCCATTTGTAAGCATTTTTTTTGAGAAGGTTTGTGAGAGGTTCAGCAGTAGATCCATAGCCTCTAATAAACTTTCTATAATAGCCTGTGAGGCCAAGAAAGCCTCTTAGTTCCTTCAGGTTCTTAGGGGTAGGCCACCCCATTACTGCTTGGATCTTCCCTTGATCCACCTGCAACCCTTGTTCAGAGATGATGTGACCCAAGTAGGCTACCTGTTTTTGAGCAAAGAAGCATTTACTTTCCTTGATCTTGAGCTGGTGCCTGTGTAGTAATTTGAAAACTTCCTCTAAGTGCATATAGTGGCTTTCCAGGCTAGAGCTGTAAATGAGAATGTCATCAAAAAATACCAATACAAATTTTCTGAGAAGTGCCTTAAAAACATCATTCATCATAGCTTGGAATATGGAAGGGGCATTGGTGAGGCCAAAAGGCATAACTAGAAACTCATAGTGACCCTCATGTGTTCTAAAGGCTGTCTTGTGTGTGTCCTCTTCTGCCATCCTAACTTGATGGTATCCAGCTCTTAGATCTAGCTTAGAAAAAAAATTTGCACCATGTAATTCATCAAAAAGCTCTTCTATGAAAGGAATAGAAAACTTATCCTTAATGGTGTTCTGGTTGAGTGCTCTGTAGTCAATGCACATTCTCCATGTACCATCATTCTTCTTTACTAGTATCACTGGTGAGGAGTAGGGGCTTATACTGGGCTTGATAATTCCAGAGCTCAACATCTCATGTACTTGTTTTTCAATCTCGTTTTTGTGAACATAGGGGTGTCTATAAGGTCTTGTACATACAGGCAGTGAACCTGGTATTAAAGGGACTTTATGATCATATGCCCTTTTTGGTGGTAACCCCTTTGGTTCATCAAACAAGTGTTCATAGCTTCTCAGTAATGCAGATATCTTTGCTTCATTTTCTTCTGATATTCTGTTACTACTGGGTTCATACTCTTCCTCCTGATTATCCAAACTGTAGAGTTGGATAACAAAGAGTTGTGGTTTCTGTCTCAGTTCTTTACTTATAGGTTCACTGAGTGTGTGGAAGTCACTCTTTATCCCTGTGAATTGCCTAATCTTCCCTTGGTATCAGAGCCAGGTATTGATACAGGTCTGAAGTAGCAAGGTCTGAAGTAACTGCCAATCACCAACCAACTGCCATAACTGTCACAACTGCCAATCACCAACTAACTGCCCTACCTGCTGCCACAAGGAAAGGAAAGCATCAGTATCAGTCTACTGAATAAATAGTAGGGAGAAGAGAGGATGATGTATGTGAGAAATGGATACTTAGATTTTTTTAGTTTTTCCCTTGGTCTTCATACCTCATAGTTAATTCTTGAAAGTTCCATACTATGTCACCTAAAGTACTGAGCCAGTTGGCTCCCAGTACTATGTGACATCCACTGATAGGTAGTGGCAGTAAGTCAGTGGTAATTTTCTTCCCTTGGCACTCAATGGTCACTCCTGGGCAGAAACCTTTACTGGACAGCTTCTCTCCATTAGCAACTAATACTTCAAATGGCTTGCTGTTAGCCATTGCCAGCCCCAACCTTTCACTGAGTTGGTTATCAACAAAGCTATGGGTTGATCCTGAATCTATTAAGATGATTACAGGTTTGTTCTTGACAGTACCCTTGATTTTCATAGTGGATTGATGTGAACTACCAGACAGAGCCTGTAAGGATATCTCAAATAAACTTTGTGCCTGTGGATCTTCCCCTTCCTCTGTATCTGGACTTGTATGTTCATCTGTATCCCTCTCCTCATCTGCTAGTATCATGAATAATTTCTTTTCCTTGCATTTGTGGCCTCTGGACCATTTCTCATCACATTGAAAACATAATCCCAATCCCTTCCTTCTGATGATTTCAGAAGGAGAAATTGTGCCAGTTTGTTGTCCTGTGCCCCATGACTGGTTGCTATTCCTTTTTGGTTCACTTGAGGTGGATTGATTACTGCTTACCCAGCTCTGAGTTCTGGGAGTATAGGAAGCAGGTTTGGACAGTCTCTTTGCTGCTACCAACTTTGCCTCATATAACTTGGCTAACTGCATAGCAAGGGGTAAACTAAGGGGATTAGCTACTTGTACCTCATATCTTACTTCCTCCTTGAGGCCTCCAATGTACTGACTAATCATGCATTTTTCAGGTAGGCCTATCACTTTCTTGGACAGCTTTTGGAAATTTTGTGTGTACTCTTGCACAGTGTTTTCTTGCTTGAGCAGTTTCAAGTCTATGCCATGATCAGTAAAATGGGAAGGTCCAAATTCCAACTTGATGGCTTGACAAAATTCCTCCCACCCTATCATGCCCCCTTTGATGGTTGACAACCAATCAAACCAATATGATGCTGTCCCTTGTAGTTGTACTGAGCAGAGACTCATCCTGTCTCCCTCTGAGACCCTATAGTAATTGAAATACCTGTTGACTCTTAAGAGCCAGTCTTCCACATCTATCTCTCCATCAAATTGAGGCAGTTTGAGCCTTATTTGAGATGGATTCCATGTTGGTCCTCCCTGTGGTACCCCAGTTTGTGGGTTTCCTTGCCATGGAGATTGATTCCATATTCCCTGTGCCTGTGGCAATCCAGGTGATGATGTTCCTTGCAATGGGGCTGGGGTAGGAATCCATGTCCCTTGTGGCACCCCAACTTGTGGTGCAGGAACCCATGTTCCCTGTGGTATCCCACTTTGTGGTGTCCCTTGCATTGGTGTGGATCCAAAAGGGGGGTTTGCACTCTGAGTCACTGGGTTGACAACATGCCCATTTGGTGTTCTAGCATTATGATTCCCAGGGTTTCTTGGATCCCATTGAGGACAGGGTGCAAGATTTGTTCTATGCTCAGGTGGGGGTATTGGCATCTGGTCAAATTGTGGAGGTGGACCAAGTATTGGTCTCCCATAGTTGGTTTCAATAGAGCTGGTGGGTTGCAAGAATCCCATGGATCCAAACATTGGTATATGATGAGTGCTCAGGGAAGAGGAGGGTCCTGTGGTGGAGCTTGGGTAGGGGTTCAGCCCAGATGGCAGAAAACCCATGAGAGGAGCTTGGGGTACGTATGGATTTGGCAATGGTGCAAGGTTGGGTGTTGTGGCTATGGTTGCATTCCCAGATGGAGCAATTCCACTGCTCCCTTTTTCTTTCACCAGGTCCTCAAGAATTCGAGTGACATTGTCAAATTTGGAATTTAGGGTTGAAATAGTACCTTCCAAGGCTGTCAGTCGTTCCTCTCCGGCGGAGCTCCGATGGCCCTCCGATGATCCCCGTCGAGAGCTGCGGCTACTCGACCCTTCCTCTCGACTGGTTTCAAGAACCGTGTCGAGTGGCTCTGATACCAAGTTGTTAGATCTCTTTCCCATGGAGCCATGGTTGGGGGGAGACCTAACTGTCCCAGCCATCCAAGATGAGAACTACACTCTGTTTATTGAAGAAGAAGAACAAGAACAGTTACAATTCAAGAAGAAGGGAAAAAACTAGAAAAAGCTAAGTATCCATTTCTCACATACATCATCCTCTCTTCTCCCTACTATTTATTCAGTAGACTGATACTGATGCTTTCCTTTCCTTGTGGCAGTAGGTAGGGCAGTTAGTTGGTGATTGCAGTTGTGACAGTTATGGCAGTTGGTTGGTGATTGGCAGTTACTTCAGACCTTGCTACTTCAGACCTGTATCACGCGACTATGGGACAGGGCGATCCTAGACAACTCTAATGAATTTGGTATTAGTGCGCATGGCCAACCAAAAGTACCACCAGTTAGACTCAGAACCTCTAGCGTACTATGTGTGCTATTTTTTGAATCTGGTAAAAGAAGTCTGATTCAAGGCATAGTCCATCAAGCACTTCTTCAGACAAAGACAATAGTCACTAAGTGAGATTCAAGGCTGTAGTCAATCTCATCCATGCATAGTATATACCTGCCAAGAAACTCTTCCTTTTAATTTCTCTGTCACTTCTATTTTTCGGAACTTGACCTTTTTTGTGTGTGTGTGTGGGGGGGGGGGGGGGGGATTGTTAGCTATGCTTGAGCAAAAGCTCAACTTTCCTCTTTCTTTAGTCCCACATCGGTTGGACCACCCCCTCCTTGCTTGTATATATTAGTTTTTCTCCTTTGCTTTCTTAAAGATGTTGTGTGGGGGACCCCTTGGACCACACGCGCGCGCCGCCGCCCGTCCCGGCTCGCCTCGGTTCGGTTCGGTTCTGCGCGCGTAATGGGTGCGGGTACGTGCCCACACCTGCGGGCGTCGAATGCCGATCCAACTTACTCTTCGGGTTCGGGCTGTGATCCAAATTTTTTGTTGCTTCCCTTTAATTTTTTGAACTATTTTGATTCATTCAAATTTGAACGTTGAGGCTCATGTCCAGGTTCTTTGAACCTTGCAACAGCTCTTTTGACAGCCATTCATCTACGTTTTTATTGCTCCTTAATGGCCTGTTTATGAGTCATTAAGTATTCTGTCTGTGGCTGTGTATAAGGGTCTGCCTATTTAAAATGATCTCATCTTCCTTCATTTCAGAACGAAAAAAATTATCCTACGTGAAACCTCTCTCTCTCAAACCACATTCTGGTCTCTAATTCCTTGCTCTAGGCAGAGCTAAGTTCGGTCACTCTCTCCGAGTTGTGTGCAACGAAGAGAACCCGGTAGTCAGGAGGTTTTACCACTAGGAGCTTCCGAGATACGTTTGCACATAGGCCTCGAATTAACTCTTAGGGCAGTGCTTCGTGCACGACTTCCCCGGAGGCCGGTAACAATTTTATTTTGTTTCTTTGTTCGCTTATTAACTTCTGAAAAATAATATATATATATATATATATATATATATATATATCAAAACGATTAACATATTTCACTATCGGAAGAATGATCTTAGGTTACTGTTCCATGTTTAATATCACATCCATATAATGCAAACAGTAAATCTTTTCCGTGTTGCTGTAATTAAAAGAAACATGGAACGTAAGTCATTCTCTAGGGTGCTAATGTTAATCAAAGGAACTGTTATACAGAAGTCCTTCCTCATCCTTTTCTGCTCTTCTTTTTTTTTAAATCCTGGCAAAACGTAGGGGACCCGACTTAATGTTCGAAACTTTTGAGCATATTGTATTGCATGTCTTTTGGGCCCACTGTCCCTCAAACTTCCACCATTTATAAATAAAATAAAAGGAATAATACTCCCCCATGGCTCGATCTACTAATTTTCTACCACCCAACCGAGATCTTATACATCTTTCCGGTAACCACAAGAGTCACTCGAATTTGGTCCCTTTTTTGCTCTCCAAGCACCAACAATGTCAATCTCATGGATCATGTAAGCATGTGAGTAATTGTGGTTGTTATATCTTTATTTTCTGGAGCCATTCACTGTTCTTTACTCTATTGTAACATAGAATCACTATAAGATATATTATATATCATTGTAGATTGTGTTACCTTAGAGTTAAAAGAGGATTCCTGCTAAATCGGTCTAATTTTGTTACATAAAGAGAGAATGGCAATTGGACTGCTTTTGTGCCTCTTATGGTCTGTTTATTTTTTGGGTTATTTAATTCTAAGGTCTCTTATAATATTAAACTTCTGGATCTCC